>CM017555.1:86121036-86456605 GCA_007844125.1 Sinonovacula constricta
TGAAATGGTGTCACATGTCCTCTATATCGGCTTTTTCTGGGTCTGAAAGATGCCGACCTGCGACCCCCGTCTCCACCTACATTTGCTTCTGTATCCTCATGTACTTCTACGTTGTTTTAAAAAAGAGTATAACCGCACGCCGCCACCCCCACCTCCAATCCCCTCCCCCCACCCCCGCCCCGCCCCGCCCCCACATTAACTCTGAAAAGTAATATTATTTGAGGAAATATTATTCTTGTTGAACATTCATGTTCATTAGTTGAACTAACGCTTACACCTTTTACGCTTAGTTTTAAATCTTGATCAGCTGATTATTTTTCTAAATAAGCTACCTTCATTGCATGTTTTGCGAACTGATTCAATCTTAAATTAATAAATGAATAAAATAACTACTGTTGGGCATAAACTTTATTAATTTAGATCTCCTAAATAAAGAGCGGATTAGCCGGCTACATTTAAAGTAAGTATCGGGTATCGTTGTTGCTCGCCGCTCGTGTGTAAAGTTTTCACAGTCTCTGTTTGCTGGGAACTGCTTGCCAGCTTGACGTTTGTAAAGGAAAAATATATATTTTTTTCCAGATGTTTGTTGTTGATCTTCTCATTTCGTCCATTGAAAGTGCGACATTTCGCTAATCACCCCTACCACATCTGTCACCTAGTCTATGCATGTTGCAATTTTATGCAAATAGGTGTGATTATAACAGTATTGTTGACAGCCAGGGTGTTTCCAAGTCTCATGTATGTCGGGCGATTAAGAAGGGAACACTCGACCTCTGTGGACATGTCCGCCATCGGACAAAATGGCCACAATCTTCCGATACAAACACTGGGTAAAGAGAGTTCTTCAGCAGTGAGCTAGGCAGAATAAACACGCATACATAAATAGAAAAGGATTCCACTCAACCAATATATGGATAACACTAATTTTTGTATACAACATATCATAATAGGTAACTTTTGTATAAAATATTTCTCAAATAAATAACAAATGTTATGAAATGTAACATGAGTATAAGGCTTTTTAAGACATTAATATCAAGTTGTTTAAACTTGTTTATGCGCCTGTTGTCAAACAATGGTAGTTCTACAAAGAGTATTTTTACCATTTTAAACATTTAAACTGTATCATATAGCATACCTTAAAATAAAAATTAAAAGTAGGAACTGCAACGGGTCACTTTTATATATCAAGAAAATGTTACGAATACTGCAAAATGTATCCGTTATTTCACAGTTATAGTTAACCACTATGGGATAGACACATGGATGATTAGATAAGAGCAATGTTTATTAAATAACATTAGTATTCATGATGAAGTTAAAATGAACATTTGAATATTTGAATTTACATAGGAAGATCGACAAGGGGTTAACAGACGTTGTGGTTGGTTATTTTTAGAGATGTATTCAGAAAATCTACTAATATCGTGCTAATATATCCACAATAATGAACAAAAACAAATTAAATAACACAACAGCTAATTTAATGTACGCGATTATGTTTATGAGTCTTTTCATTTAAACTAGATACGTGATGTTTGCCTTTAATGGTAAAATAAACAAAGCAAACAAAAACTGGGACGCAAGGAAAGTCCTATGATCTTTTAATTTCCTTCTTTTAGTTTACGACATAACACTGGTACATGCTCGTATACAACTTTTTTTTTCGTCTTTATAAATATTAAAATGAAGATCATTTTTAACTGAGTACATATTCATATATTCGTAGCTACTAAGAAGGTATGTCCTAAGATTCGTAATTTCTTGATCCGGTATGTATTTGACTAAAAGACAGATCACTGACATTCGCTAATGGCTTCTGACAAACATGATGGACCAGGTTAATGGCTGTCATATCCTGAATATATCAAATAAATTCTTGTTTCTACAGAGGCATGGAAGATCTTGTCTGAAAACAAATTTTGATTCAAGCAGTCAAACCAAGTCAAGACTTCTATCTATTGCTATAGTAGTTACATGTATGAACTTTAGATAGCGATAAAAAATCATTTATGATTTCATGTAGAGTATGAACGTGTCAAAGTAAGGCCAATCGAAGATACGATTTCTAACTTTTGGTAAACAGATGCTTTCTGTATGAAAATACGATCTTCACAGACAACATTGCTCAGCAATCAAATCGATAGAGGTAGCTTTGTAAATAAAATAATCCTTTAGAATCTGCCGTTTGGAGTGTCGTCTCGAAGGAAGCGTACATTTGTTTCGAAAACTAGAGTAATCGTATATATTAGTTTCCTTTTCATTGCTTGAGATGCCTCTACAAACGTTTTATGAGATGTTAAGTAAATAAAATTTTATCAACGGCCATGCAAAGTAAAGTCTTTGCTTTGAAAATTGATAAACGAAGTACATTATTTCCGTATTAATTTTCATTTAGTTTATAGTTTTATAGGTAATACATGCATGTTTTATTCAATTATTCACGCGACAAAAAAACTATGCTAAAATAATAAGGAAAGAATCATCATGTACTGATTTACACTTTAATCGATTTTTCTTACTGCTGTTTTCTGGACTTGTCTCTCAAAACATTAACAATTCACGAACCGCATTTCTACTTTTCACTTACAAGTGTAACTTACATGTAAAACCAATTAATGTCGGTGCAAATTGTAATTGATTTAGAGTTGAGATTAAATTATCAGTTTCTTTATAAAGTCTAGTAAATTTCATGGAAATTTCATCATCGGCGAGCTTTTCCAGACGTGGATCAATTACATTTTTAAAATCGTATTTATAACAAACATGTCAGCATGCCATTAAAATTCAGTTGGAAGTCCTCCGCGGAAATATTATCGACATTAAAATGGCTTAAGTTAGCATTTAATTAACAGTACGATTTGGTTCTTTGATGTGAAAGGATTACGACAGAAAACGTGACAAATTATGCTGCATTTCTGCAATATGTCCACAATGTATGAAACACCATTGACAGCAGGCGCATACTGTATTTATCTACTATTAACTAAGAATTGATTGCTATTTTAGCTGAAGAAGCTAAAAAACTGATTCTTTCTTAGCCTTAGGTCCAAAAGCTTTATTGTGTTGTTGTATTTTTTTCATCCTGTATACTGCTTAATCGAATAGTGTAACAAAAATCTTCATGTTCTGTGCCAAATTATGTGAACTGACTGCATAGATATACAAGTGGGTAAATGTGAAATCGCAAAGTACGCGGGTTTTCATAGTTTGATGCGAGGTTATGGAAAAAAGTGTAGATAACAGTTATTGCCATATCTTACTGCATGTTTCATATTTTTTAAACATGAAGTGTCGCTATTAATTAAACATGCCAATTTAAGTTTTCTTATGCAATAATATGACGCCTCGCGAAATATCCCTTTCACCAGCTGTCACCAATTTATGTTCATGACCTTAACCTTAAGATCATCGGCTAGTTATGAAAGAAACAGACTGACCTGCACGTCGGAATAGTAACAAGTTCAACGCTGGTTTCAATTAACCGCAGATTGTATATCATTTAAATTCAGTCTGTAACCATTTTACACGTTTACTTGCCAGAGAATACATTTTATGGAACGATTGGCGCAGTTGTCGTAGCAATTTTATCGACATAGTAATTATGCAAGTTGGCAGTATAATGCAAATCGCTAATATAAACACGGTATGATGGATAAACAAAAATCCTCGCAGAATGGTTTTAGACTATAAAACGAGGAAATAAAAGAACTGACAAAATATATTATTTTCAAACTGATTTAATAAACGAAAATATATCTGAGAACAATGGAAATGCCGTCTGATAGATAACAAGTCGCATAAATCAAAATGGTGATATTTGACGTGTGTCTGGATCCCTTCACAGAGAAAATATCAAACAATCTGATGTTTTATTGCAGAATTTAAAATGTATAAAATATGTGGAAGTTATCAAATGTATCCTAATACAAACCAGACAAACAAACACAACATGTACAAGTTATTAAGTGTCATTTAAAGTTTTTTAGACAACTGTCAAATGAGTGTATTAAAATCTGAAACACACAGGAGCATAATTACGTGCCTATAAAAGACAGTCAATAGTAAAACGATCACAGTGGTAGATAAACCCTTTAAACCAGACTCGCTATGGAGTTAACTCTTTAACGACGCGGATAAGTCGGTTAGTGTGGTTGGTGTAATGGATGGGTGACTGTTGGCGTGCGCCGGCCTGCGGTACAATCGTACCGGCCTGAATGGTGGCGAAGGTCGGTCGGCGTCACAATGTTGGCGTGCGCCGGTCGGCGTCACAATGTTGGCTTGCGCCGGTCTGGTTACTATGGTGGCGTACGCCGGTCGACGTCACAATGTTGGCGTGCGCCGGTCGGCGTCACAATGTTGGCTTGCGCCGGTCTGGTTGTAATGGTGGCGTACGCTGGTCGGCGTCACAATGTTGGCCTGCGCCGGTCTGGTTACAATAGTGGCGTACGCCGGTCGGCGTCACAATGTTGGCTTGTGCCGGTCTGGTTACAATGGTTGCGTACGCCGGTCGGCGTCACAATGTTGGCCTGCGCCAACCTGCGTTACAATGGCGTGCGGCGGTCGGCGTCACAATGTTGGCTTGCGCCAACCTGCGTTACAATGGTGGCGTATGCCGGTCGGCGTCACAATGTTGGCCTGCGCCAACCTGCGTTACAATGGTGGCGTCCGCCGGTCGGCGTCACAATGTTGGCTTGCGCCAACCTGCGTTACAATGGTGGCGTACGCCGGTCGGCGTCACAATGTTGGCCTGCGCCAACCTGCGTTACAATGGTGGCGTACGCCGGTCGGCGTCACAATGTTGGCCTGCGACAACCTGCGTTACAATGGTGGCGTGCGCCGGTCGGCGTCACAATGTTGGCTTGCGCCAACCTGCGTTACAATGGTGGCGTGCGCCGGTCGGCGTCACAATGTTGGCTTGTGCCAACCTGCGTTACAATGGTGGTGTGCGCCGATCTGCGTTACAATTGACTGATCCATTAAAAACAATCGGTTAGTGTTAAAAATGTTAACTGCGTGTTCTGTCAGTGAATAAATAATGACTCTCACATCTATGTAAAGATAACCATTTCCTTATCTGCTGTAAATTATCTGCAAACATACACATGATAACCTTTTCATTTTTTTTTCTGAAGAGACCAAATAACAAATGCAACATTTCTTAAAGCGTGAGTCAGTTTTATTTCATTCATGTTTTACAAATGTCATGTAATATCCCGAAATTACGCATACTGTACAATCTTTTTTTTTGCATGACTGAATTTGACAGCAATTCTAGAGTAACCTCTATTTTTTGACATTTATACAAATTGTATTTAGGTTTTGTGTAAAGAGAAGGACCTGTGTGAAGAATCATGCAAAATGAAGTGCACCACCGCAGTGATGTATCTGAAACCACAATATACATACAAGATGCTGTACATTCCGTATTTTTTCACGCCCCCACCCTCGCCCCACAAACAAACGTGGTAATCTGAATATTTTTATGTATTTACGATTCATATGTATATTGCAACGTATTATTGCCGTTCTTGAATATATCCAAAAGATTATTCTCCAACATGCATTTAACGAAATAAAGTTTTCACACATTTTTAAAATCCGTCCATCTGTTTGTTTTGTTTTGGAATAATCGCCCGACTGGGATTCGAACGCGTAGAGAGGCCGGGAAGTCAGAACACTTACATTGACATTTCTGATCTCTTTACAAAAGTAACAACCAGTGAATCTTTCGTTGTGCTACATTGAAATTGGCCCGTTTGCAGTCAATAACTTGCACTGCTTCCAAATTACACGGCGGCGGGAGATGTCGTTAAAATACGGTGACTTAAATCCATAACTTGGCGGTCACTGTCGGAATTCTGTCTCGTTATTTTTCCAGTCCAGCCCTATTTAGGTGAGACAACTTCAGAAGTGTCCATGCCAATTACCCGGGATTTCGCAGTAGGTATAACTTTGCCTTTTTGATAGAACATGGCAGTTGCAGATAAATAATCGAAATATATAAAGACACAAAATTTGGATTTCATTACCTATTATATCTTCAATAATGCATATTGTTTTGTTACTTAGGAATGTTTTTCTCAAGTTCGGTGCTTTCCTTTGTATTTCTTTTTAACTGCACATTTTAATTTTGACTTATGAAGTCACTTCATTTTATTGTATGACGTAATTAACTTGTTCTTATTCGTCATCGCTTGTGATGCTTTTCAAATTACTCTTTATTATATTGATAGGTTGCTGAGGCTTTTATCTCATATATATATATATATGAAGCAGGCGCTTGCTGTTGTCTCGTTTCGGTGGGACTTTTGTATTTTACTCTGTTTGTGAGAAATATCGCCATTCGCCAGGAAGTGCGAGGTTGGAGCGCTCCACAAACCAGATTTAAGCAGTTTTTTTCTCAGACTGACCATTCAAGGTGGTAACTGTTGGTGTTTTTTTGTGTTATATCTCGTCCCTTTGTTGTGTCACTTTTACAGTAACTTAACTTTGTATACATTTGTCATGTGGTAGTTAAAATTTTAATATCATTGGACTTTTTTCTTATTTTCCATTTACGAATCTTGCTGTGGCTGTGTTTTTTTAACATTACGCCGAGTCTTGCTGTTATTGGTTTTGAAGTGTTTTCGTTCTTTACGAATAGGTAAATAAGAAAAGGTCCTATCAAAACCTTCACAGAAATTTAAATTTTATCTACCAGTAGACAAAGGCAAACAAGGTAAATGCAAATGCGACAAAAACACAGAGACGAGACATAACACACATAAAGAAAAACCATCAGTTACCGCCTTGGAACGGTCAATCGGCAAAAGGGCCAACTGGGGTGCTTAAACCTGGTTTGTGGAGCGCTCCAACCTCGCACTTCCTGAAGGTTTTTCTATCAAACAAACAGTGTAAAAAACAACATCCCGTCAAAGTGAAACAACTAACAGTAAGCACCTGCATCATTTACGAACCATTTATTATATTTCTCTATCTCGGAAAGTCAAATCCCTGTCTAAACCATAATGAGATCAAGAACAGCTGAAAGTTTCCTTTTCCTGGTCGTTGAATTCGGCTTACTGTCTTTTCATGGGATACAGAGCTCATACATGTATAAATATACTTGCACAATGGGGTGACGAGATTAATATTCACTATTTTAAAATATTAACAACATAAACAAATGAAATTAAATAACACAGTCAAAGTCGAATGTAACTCATAAATGCCTCATAACCGATAACAACAACTTGGGTCAGTCGGGCTAGCGGAAACGAACAACAATTTTAGAGCTGTGGATATTTTTGTGCAGATGATTTTGTGTAAGATTACAAATTATAACTCCTAAACTATGTTTTCCTACAGGCATTGACACCATGCGAGAGGACGCAGTTGTATAAACTTTAATGGGAATAAATGCAACAGAAAATGCTATTTTGAAAACATAAAAACAAAGAACATTTAAAACAAATACGGAAGCGTATATATGAGCTGCAAAACAATGTACATTCTGTTATACGAGAAATAAAAAGAAATAGTGCAAATATAATTATCGCAAGAAAAGTATAGAAACGTGTGTGTCAATGTCATAATGTCAATGAAAATTACCCGTTTCCGAATAGAATGAGTAAAATGCCTGGCACGCAGACGGCTAGAAACAGCACTCCCCCAAACCACACGAAAACGAAGTGAGAACAAACACGACCTCAACAATCACGGAAAAAATCATAAGCGAGCATGTTCTACAAAATTTGAATCCGTTTATTCAACACACTAAAAAGAAAAGAACTGCTGTAACTCGGCATGTTGCTAATATACTAAGTCGAACAGCGGAGAAAATATTTCCGAATCAAAAGACAATCTGAATCTGTCAAAGAAGTTGTGATTAACTTCACGCAGAATATCAGGTGGGCAACGAGTAAGACACGCTTTCCATGAAACCGAAAAGGATTGCTTCCATTTAACAAAATGAAAGTTTTAAAGGATGTACTTAGCAAGGCTCACCAAAGACAGTATTTAACTTTTGGGTTTCACCTGGAATATCACGGCCAGCTGGCAGTAAATCGGACATTAAACGTTTTCGGGCGGGTTCAAAGGAATATGCGAGCCACACAATTCATATCCGTAAAAAAACACAAAGTAAGGTGTACTAAGATTTTAAAAAAATCACACCTGGAGGTCAAAGTTAGATTGAAAAAAAATGAATCATACTTTGTACAACCTGTGTCACAAACAGAAAGAGACACTTGCTGTTGTAGACACACACGGAGAATGGTCGTCAAAAGAAGTATAGAATTCAGAAGGCAATAACAGAAAACTCAGTTTATGGACACGCTGGCGACACAGTGCGAGGTGAGGAATGAGGAATATGAAAATGTATCACTATTTGTGACACTTAACGGCTTTGTTAATGCAACACTCTGTGATACTAGCCCAGGCGAAAGTCATAAATCGGCACGTGTCAACAAAGTACTCTATGTGGTGTTTATAAACTTAAATTTCACAAAAACGAAATGGATGAAAATGAAAACACTGACCAGATCAGTGGGGAAAACTGTTTCACTCTAAGGGAAAAGAGAGGAAATCATACGAACATTTCAAGTTGTCAAGTGTCAAACATCACCGGGCCAACATGATCGTATTGCTGAAACAGTTTCAGAGCAGCGTGGCAGAACGAGGCATACAAATATATCCGCTCGAACCTGCCTGCAAATCATACGGTGTGCGTAGAATTATCAATGCATGGAAAAAACCGACGTACAATCTTCGTACTTCAAACGAAATGAAGTCAGCATCCACGTGTCTATTATCCACAGACATAGACAGCGGATGATGACACACCAGACGAAACAGTTTTTATTATATAAAATGATCTGAAACATGATCGATACTTTGAAGCATACGAGCAAGAGTCCATTTCAGCCTACTTTAAAAGTTAAGATCTGGAAATTAAAGTTATGCATGAGTTTTGTGATGGCTGTAGAAGTCAGTACAAAATCAGAAATTGTACTGGGGATGTATGTCATAAGAAACGACCGTAAAATGATCCATGCAAAGGGTCCACAAGACGCTGCTGGTGGCATTCTGAAACGGCAGACAGATACCGCAGAGGAAACGCATAAATTCAAAATGCAGATTTCTACAACCGGCATTTACAGCAAACGCGCGTCCCGATACGAAATCCTCAGCGAAAGAGATTACAAACCAATCAAAGGCAGTCGTAAAGACCGCCAGATTGTAGCTACCAAATAAAATACATCTGAGCCCTTAGTACGCGATATTTCCTTTTACTAATATGTGCAGTGTTTTGAAGTTGAAGGTGTTAAGCGAACGCCTGCGAACTTATAGGAGAAATTGCAGCCAATGATTATGACTTCATACGTTCGGTCTGTTCTCGACATGGTGAAAGAAAACGATTTAGTAGCCGTATTCACCGATGACCCAAATTGTGACATTTACTTACTTTCTGTGAAAAGAGGCCTAAATATTAGAAACAGAAAAGTCAGATAGCTGGGGAAATACGTTTGATTAGGGCGCCTATGTTGTAGAAGGACTGTACAATGACACGAATGGAATGTCTTGTTTTGCATATCAACTTGTACCTGGCAAAACTGCTATTGTTTACACATATGCTGTTTGCGTTGCTACAACCATTTACAATTCTTTGGTCATTTTCTTTCCTTGATTCACAGTTAGTTAATCTTGCGTACAATCCACAATTTTGTGTTGTTCTTATAGAAATAATACTTTCCTCTGCTATTTACAACTATGGAGACATTAGTTTTCAATGACGTCACTACATTCGTCATCACATCTCAAAGAAAACGCTTGGATATCTTTTATTTAAATAGATCGGTTTTCTTTTCAATGTTTGCATTTGAGAATCCCCTCAGCAAGTGCGAGGTTTGAGCTCTGTCAGACCGGTTTAAGCATCCCAGTCGGTCCCTGTCGAGGACTGATCGTTCAAAGGCGGTACCTGTTGGGTTTTCTCTTTTTGTTGAATGACTCATCACAGATTTGTTCTAATATTTACATTTGGCGTGCATGTGAATACCTTTGTCAGTGCCTTTTCAGGGCATAGTATATTTTGGAATGCTCAAAGGACTGTGTCATATATTCTTATTGTCTGTTTATGGGTAAAGGCAATAATAAAATAATTTGTCTTGATGAGGCCATGCACAGTTCTGTTGTGGAAGCAGTAGATGCATGACTACACTGTGTAAATTCACTATGAGACTAAAGGAAATGTTGCGATTACAGCCTAGTTATTAATACATATCATTGTGTGTAAAGGTCATCATACATATTGTATATTGTTTGTATTATATGTTCTATGTATGGTTTTGTCCAGAGTAGGTTACAGTAGTTGGAATATAGCTCAGCTCTACATGCCTAGAGGAAATAAAATATTCAATCTTATGTTAGTATGTCTTGCTATCCTCTAGTGTAATGAATGAATAAATATTACTAAAAAAGGAATACAGGATAGAAAATATAGACGAAAACGTTTTAAAAGGTTTTAATGCATTAGCTTACGCTGTAATATTTTATGTCCGATTTAAATGTACATTATCTTTTCTGTGATATCCAAATAAACCACTTGGTTTGTTTTCAGTATCGTATGGTCGACTTTAACAATTGTGTAATAAAATTGCAGATACTTATTACGCATAACGGTTTAGAATACATGATGCTTCCACTAGTCTGTTATATTTAAACATAAATATGTTCAGCCTGTTAAGTAATGTACGGTAGTTCATTTTTGAATTACATAATGTATTTTTGTATATATCAAATGAATAAATTTACTTGCAAACGAATGTTAAATGTTGCAAAACGTTTATTTAGTTGCACTCCAATTCCCACGTCTACGCTTACCCAACATGGCGTCTTGAGCGCCAAAACGACGTTACGCTCAATAGTCGAACACTGCGCGCAACGTCTCTACGTTAACGTTTATACTGATTCCAATTCCGTTTACAACTGCAAGCTTAAGAAACCTTATTTGTTTAAATCGTCAATCCTAACTATAAACATAACATTTACTCCAATAATAAGATATATTTAAAAAATAAGTCAACTATGTATTTCCAACTTTTTAAATATTTACGAGCTGAATTTACCAATGACTTGTCCTTTATTTTAAATTAAAATAAATTTTTAACAAAAATGAAACAAAAATCGGTCTAGTTAAACTAACTTCTTCAAAAAGTTAGAGTCCTCGACTCACGGAAATTGTTATTTATACCAATTCAATTGCACCTGAAAATGTTGTGCATGCACCAGAAAATATTGTGCACAATATAATGCACCAAAAAGGTGTGCAAAATGGAACGCTTAAGAAATACGTGTGCAAAACGTAGTGCACTTTGGGAAATGTATTAAAATAATGAATTTAACACATACTTACAAATATTTAAAACCATTTTTATCTGAAATGCACGTTTTCGTGAGTTCAATAAATAAAAGACAGTTAACAAGCAAGCAAATCGGGTGAGCCGCTTAGTCTTAGACTTACAGTACAAAGAAAATGGCTACCGCGTGGAAATTACTCGTCTTCTCATACAACCAATGTGAACAAAATCTGCGTGAAATTGGTTTCATATTGAAACAAGTATATGTAGTTCCTGGGAATAAAATGTGGTTACACATCTTATTACAATGGCCTCGATGATACAGAAAAAAAGTTGAGAAAATGTAAACAAAGGAATCATTGTGCTTACTCTTAAAATCGACTTATAAAAATTAATGTGATATGTAATGGTGAGTTACCTTGATATTTAAAAAGGATGTGTGGTTTCCATGTCTTGAACTTCTCAGGATATTGTAAGACGCATTCGGACATCAACAATATGCGCGCCTATTAAAGCTTTAGAATAAGTAACATGTGTCTTTATGCACATATCATACAGTCAATCGGATAAGAAAAAAACCTCATTGCAACGAACATACTTTACGATTCAGATATTTGAACATCTTAAAGCGTTACAATAGCACCGCAGCCGTGAACCGTTTTTTCAAGTCTTACAGTTTGATTTTAATCGCCTTGCATTGCAGTGTTATGTTGTTTTGAAGAAACAGATCTGATTGTGAATACAAAATCATCAGTGCGTAACACAGTCCACTGGCATTAGTCCGCTAGGGGAGACTTTTCCCCATTTAATCAATATTTCAATATATGACAGTACGCTAACGACGCCAAATTACAAGTTCTTAAACTTATTCTTTTTATTTTTCTTTCGTTTCTTCCAAAAACCTACTCTTAGTTATCTAAATTGTTCTTACCATTTTAACCAAGTAAGCACAGGCAGTGATTTATATCTGCCCATAAGAAAGGCCCAACTAATTTTGTTTATTTTGTATATATATAAGGTAAGTTATCACAGGCTCTTAGGGCATTTTGTCTGGAGGTTTGTATTCCTTATCGGGTTTGTATTCTGCTTCAATAGCTTATCTCGACAGTCCGCTAATGGCACGCGATAAACACGATTAAAGAGGTTAATGTCTTGAGTATCCTTAATGTTCGCGTCTCTTATTTATCCTTATCTTAGACTAAGGTTTAGACAGAAACTATAAATTTAAGTAAGATATGTCCTAGAGCAGTAATATACTTCAGCTCTATATGAAGTGCATTTTCCTTTATTACATATTGTAAACCGTTTTTGTTAAATCGAAAATGAAACAAATCTGTTGAAATTAATCATAAACATATATATCTTGCTGTTAACAAGTTTAATATTGCAATCATGTAAGCATTCTTTTTAAACTTCAGATGGCGACATAAGTATGCAAAAGTATGCATTCAAATTATCTTAACCCTTTGCTTATAATATTTATATAAATAAGCAAAACACTTAATTCAATACTTGGGTATAACGAAGATAACAAGAAATATTGCTGGAGAAAAGGCATCATAAGGGATCTGGCTGATCTGGATCTACACGACTTGCCTAAGCTTTATAATTAGGAGCTTAGCAAACTAAGATTAACATTGATTGACATAATGTAGTTTACCTAGGGAAGAAAGTAGCAAACTGTATGTTTGACCTTCCCATTTATTTGAACAACTGACAACAAATACATTCCCATTTATTTGAACAACTGACAACATATAAAGACTACATATGTATCATGATGCGAATTGACAACATAACTAAGGCCGATGATGTCTGATACACGTCGTAAACATATAATAAGACGAGGATCAATTTGTATATACACTTATTTTCTTGCAGTCGGTTTCATAAATAAATAGCCACAGTTTTCAATGTGATCAATCCTTGATATACTATTATAACCGAAAACAGCTGCAGCATGGGTAACTTAGAACTGTTTTACATTTTAATATAGCAGAACCAGATGTGCATATCGAGCGTTAACAATATAACTTTTATCCTAAGGCATATATGACTAGATGATTTAGTATTTCATTATATAATAAACGTTAACGGCTTATGATCAATGGTAGTCTAAATAACAAAAACATTATGACAAGAAAAAAGTCTATTATAACACTTTATAAGTATGTAGTTAATATGCGCATAACGGCATGGCTAGCTACATGTATTATCTGTTGTTTTGTTAACTTGTCGCACTTATACTTCCTTGCGCAGCAAATCTATTGGGATACCACAAACTTCCCCGATGTAGAAAATATATCTGCAACATTTTGCAGAAAATTATTATGTCTAATAAATTCTTCCCACCTAGACGCCCTATATAGCGAACTTGGTCGTAACCCTTCATACAAGTACGTGCAGAAAAAGAATTGATGCTAATCAAATTTTGGATAGAAATTCTTAAAACCAGTAGGCACACAATTTTGTTCCAAAAATCTTATATGCTTTAAGATGAATGATTGAAATAGGGACTTACTTAAAGCGGAAACAATTGGGCATATAATATTAGAGACGAGTCATAACAGTTAGGTTTTTCATATATGTATAACAAGTATTAACTGTTATTGTATTAAGCAAAGATGTCTACTCAAAATTGGATGGTTTGAATAAATAGTTCAAACCGTTTAAGTACATATTGTTTGTTCAAACTTAGCTTAAAAATATCCACATTGTAAAAGAGTCGGAGTTAATAATTGCCGTGGCAAAGTTTAGAGTGTTGTCTCATGAGCTTACCACAGAAACAGAAACAGATTTTAATGTTACAAGAAAAGAGAGAATGTGCACAAATTGTACTCTAATAATTAGATTATCACTTACTATTAATATGTCCAATTTTATGAAATCAGATCTTTATATATCAAAAAGATTTGTAGGAAAAAAGAAAATGTCCTATAAGAATTATCACATATATTTAAATCTGAACTTCCTCTAGACAAAAGCAAACAGGGTCAATGTAAAATGATAAAAAACTCAGAGACGAGACATAACGCACACAAATAAAAACTACACTCGGCCTTCTAAACAAATGTTTACCATGTTAATGAGGTCCTGATCTCATACTTTTGTAGGAAATGTTTCAAAATTCAAATATTGTGCTTTTAATAATAGAACAAAGAGATTCATCATAAGAATGTGCTGACCCTTTTTAAAACAATTAAATCAAGAAAGCAGACATTGAAAGTTAATTAATTAATCAATAAATTCATAAATATTATAAATAAATTTATATTATTTATTTATTTATTTATCTATAGTTCGAAGTTTTAAACAAATTACTTTCTTTCTTGGCTGAGAACACATTTGTTTGATATAAGAAAACTCGAGTTTACGATATTCATTTAGAAAAAAGTTCTTATTATAAATTACCTTCCGTATTTTCAGTGCTCTTTTTATATCTTGATTTTTTCCCGAAGGTTTCATCTGTAATGCATATGGTTACATACTCCACATAAAAAACTCCTAAATCAAAACAGCTAGAACCAAATTGTCAAATATAGCATTGTGTTGTTGTTGTCGTCGTATTCGATCAGTCCTTTGTTGTAACATTTTCGAAAATATCTGCGTCATGCATGCCATATGCAACAAGATTGTCAGACGAAATCATCTTTGCTTCTAAACATAACTATTACTTAAAAAAAACCTTAAGAAATTGCAGAATAAAAGCATCCATTTCTCTTCTCTACATATATAGATGTACAGTTATCTTGGTACAACTCAATTTATCGACAATGACGGAAATCGTGAATATATTGACATAATTGTAGTGCTGTCTGCACCGGCAGTAAAATATAGCGTTGTCTTTTATTCGTTGTCTACGTATTTTTTTTCAATTTTCAATATCTATAAGATGTATTTTCTTTTTATCAATTTCGACGTCTATAACAGCCATAGGATTATAAAAATATAGCTGATATTTTAGAATCATAATCTGCATGAATATTGTACCTCCTTGCCCCTTCTTCTCGGTGTCTCTGTCTCTCCGTCTTTGTGTGAAATATATTAAGGATAATTTAATTGGATTTAGTTTGTTTGACCTAGTTGTACGATCTCAAAATAGTATAGCTGCAATTTTTAATGCAGTTTTTCTATCTTTTTTTATGTATGTCGTAGTTATATTAACAAAGATTAAGATTTCATTTGATATATTCAATAATACAATGTCCAATTTATTATACCAGTCAGATATATTCTTAAAAAAATATTTTTTTGTGAATGCTTTTACAGATAGCTATCAAATGTATTTAACTTAATCTTAAGAAAGGTGAGAAAAACATAAAATACCCCGAAGAAGAAAATAAGCATTTGTCGCGCTGTCAGAAAGCTATATATATCATTTACAGGATTTTAATATATACCTTCCTGACATGCTGGACTTTTTCCTATATATTTAGCTCCAGGTCCGAGCTCAGTTTTTGTTGTACATTCCTAAATATTTGATATGTTTGTTATGTTTTTATATTTATTTTACCAATAATTGTACAATCATATTGATTGAACTGATATGTATCGGAACTGTAAAAAGCATTAACAAGTATATGTATTTCTTATATAGTCTGCACATACATGTAAAACGTCACAACTTCAAGAAAAGTGTACCCTCTCAAGGCTCAAACCCAGGACCGTGGCTCAGGAATATGACATACGAATACAAATACATAAAAGTGTACAATAATTCTTAAATCCAGCCGGGTAATATTTGTGGCAATATAATCATAGCCTAACGATTAAAGTCAAAACCGCCAGAATTTAGAATTAAACACTCTTTTTGTTCTTTTGAAATTAGATGTAAGGCAACTGTTTTCTATATCATGATGAACCGCACAAAAATAACATTAAATTCTTAAACGGTTTTTTTTATAATAAGGATTAAACTATAAATTATTAGAAGTTACTTTAAGGAGTAGTGCCATCACTAGGTTATGTAGTCTCGGGGACCACGTTTCTATATATTAATATTGGAACTAATTTAAAAACATTATTTGCGATATGAATCCAAATAAGTACAGTAATTAATACAATGTAAAGTATAAAAGCTGGACTGCATGCTGGTACATTTACAATAATTTAACTTTGTTTTAAACCAACCTGATGTGCTATAATAGGCCTAAAGCTTTATGCCGAAATGTAAATTCATATGGAAATCGTCTGTAGTCGTTACATGTATTTTGCTATTACACAGATATTGCATGCTGAGGTAAATTAAAACGTAATTAAACTGGCATTTTTGAAAAGCAATTGAACAGTATTACGCAAGACAGTGTTATGAACACGTAAGGTTATAAGTTTTATGAATTCATTTCAACATCTATCCCACAATGTTTAATATTGCGTTACAACGAAATACTTCACACAGACACGCATGGCTCTCAGCACATAAATAAACCAGTTGGAACGATTTTTGGACGCACGTCAGTTTGAAGACAATAGACATACTTTAGAGATTTGTTTCAATATGTAAGAGTACAATGAACATAAAGAAAAAAGATTGACGCCTTATAGTACAGTCGTCTGCTGACCTCGTCAGGCCACTACTCTATCATCATTTTAACAATGTACTGATATATCTCAGCGTCTATGTTAGAGAAATTTATAAAATTGGTGCCAATCTTACCCTGGCTTATCCTGTCAGGTGACGACAGCAGTTTTACAATTAAGTAATGAAGCCCTAATATTTAAGCGGGCTATTCCAAAAGTAGACGTTTACCAAAAATAATAAGTACAATGTAGCGGAAAAAAGTGTATCATATAAAGTTTTTTGCGCATTAAATGGTATTCACTAAAGCCAAGTGATTTCCTGTCAAAAATGAGTGATCCTAGTTATTGAGAACATTGGCTCGTGTACAAAGCATACATTAGGAATATGTCATTGCTTGCGCCAGTATGTCATGTAAAATAAATTGTCTAAATAGACAAACAGTCAATGATTTCCTTTAATTATTTTACTTTAATTATTTTACGGCAGTATTGACGTAATAAGAATATTTTATATTGCGCATTAACACATAATTCACCACTGTAATTATTGTATCGAATGTTTATATGATGAATGTGCACACGGGTAATAAAACCCAGAGGCCAACAGTGCTTTCAAAATGTCGGAATTTTCTGAACCGGCAGATAAATTGCTTCCGATGTTCTTACGTACAATTACATTTCGTCGTCCGCTTTTCCATGTTTTACATGAGATTACTAGAACATTATTATGCAATAAAACGTGTCTTTTTATCACCACTGGAACAATAAATTATCACATTTTGGAATTTTCATTCAGTAAACTAGCAAAATGTCGTATACGTATTTGTCTTTTAAATATATAAAAGCCGCGACATAAGGGTTTGGTTATCAAGAAGGATAATAGATAAATTTATCTATTTTCAGATTTATAATTAAGGGATCATTAGTTTGTAATGGAACAGAACTGTTTGATAGTCTAAGGGAGATAATTCTGCAATTACTATTTTTTAGTTTTCATTCGATTATTGTAGTTGTATACTCATGACTTTAGACAACGGAAAAGTTTGTATATGGTTGACGCTCAGAAACACGTGCTTTTTACTTTGGGATTTGCTGAGCCATAAAGTAAGTTTTCAATCAAATATACGACTTTTCGTTCTTATAATATGCTGTGTAACAAATTGCTTAATATGTTTATTTACTTTGAATTGGACACTTTTGTTGTAAAAGGCAAATAATCCTGTTTGGGAACTCAGACCATTTTCCCGCCATTTATCATGTTTGCAGAGTCGTACTATTATTGGAGAAATCCGTACTAATAGAAGCATGAGACGGTTTTATCATGTTCGATTATATGCATTTGTATTTCTGTATTTCTGATACTGTAAACATGTCTACTTGGAATTTTCTTCTTGGATTTAATGTTTTTAACTTTATCTTCTTCAACGAACTCTGACTTGTAGTGATACCTTTAAGATATAAGTGTTCAAAACAGTTATTGTAGTTAGTCTTCAGTAATTGTTAAACTGAATTGTCAGCATTTGTTCTTATACCTTGTTTTTGTATATTTCAGTCTTTTTTTACGGCAAAAAAATAAAAAATAAAAAATAAAATAAAAAAATAAAAAACAACGAACAACTTTGACTCGTTCTAGTACATATTTTATTGTCATTTCCACAAACTTTTCTCTTTATATTTATGAAAGTGATGTAATCAGTATGAAAACCTATTTGCTAAGCTGTTTTACAAAATTTGCGACCTATATGTTCAATGGTGGCTTAGATATCGCCGGATATTAATGCCTCTTATTTAAAGTTTCGGAGATTTTTTTTCGTACTCCTTTCTCATAATTCCACTCCAAAATCTCATGTTTCGAAAAACATGTGGGCAAAAAAGTCTTTGACATATTTAAGACATACTCCTGAAATTTCTCAGTAGTCCACTCCAAAATCTCATGTTTAGGAAAACAATGTGGATAAAACGAGGTCTTTGACATATACTAGAGAGACTATTTACAAACTCTTCACACCAGTTATGTAACGTTATGCTACATTTACCACTGTTGAAAAGAAATTCGAACTTTTATCAAACCGATGTTTGAAAACGAAAGTTGAAAAAGGAACTTCTTCTAAAGAACTTTTATAAAGACTGGAATACATAAACGTTTTATAAGTCTGAACGAGTCGATCTCAGGCCATCCAACACGTTATTTGTATATAAATCACAGTACTGGTGGTAACCGATAGTTTGGACCATTTATTGTTCTGTCAAACAACCAGATAATTTAGTTTTGCCAGAATGCATCCTTCGATATGCTGTTTATTAATAGCTGACATGTACATCTACGTATCCACACTTCAAGCAAAGGGGAGTGAAAATTCAAAACTGACAAGAACACTTAATCGTTATTTTTGTTATGGCAGAATCAGTAATAAAACAAAACAATATATATGCATATTTAATACACATGCGATAATAGAAAAAAAAGGTAAATCATTTTGCGAAATAATGGAACCACTCTTCAAGCAATAAATGAAGAAGCACATTTTGCATACACATAATACATGCGAGAAGCCGTAGCAAATAAATGCACCCATAGCACTCATTTCCTGTTACAGTCACGTGATCTGGTCTCACATCACATTATTGCAGCCTAATTGTGTAATTGACATCAACACCGTTCCACATATTGAAACAGTCAATCAGGCGGCCTGCATTGATTTTCACACCCTGGCACAATGCTTGTACAGGGTACGATCTTGGGTCACAAAGGTGAGAACCTCGACGTAAAAGTTGTGAGATATAGTAGGAAAGTGATTGAGGGGACTAAGAAATTACCTCGAGGTAAGCAACATTTTCGACATATTTATTTCGACGTTAAAGATATTTTTAATATAGAAAATGAAGAAATTGCATTGAGACCTAGAAAATAATTCCATCTAACCGGAGTTTCGACGAATCCGATTTCGAGATAATAAGGTTAGACTGTATGTGGCAAATGAGGCATAACACTCCACATCGGGCATAAGCGATAAAGTCAGCATACCTGGTGTGTTTCATTAGACATGCAATTTGCTCTTTGTTTGGAGTATAAATACACAGTTTAATTGTACTTTTAATTAATTTTGTGGTTTTTCCAGTTTTGAAAGACGCAGATCCGGAACTAATTGAGAAGACAATGGCTGCTTTTTGTTGATAAGTATAAGTTAGTAATTATATATTTAGAATAATTTCCTTAAACAAACTTAAGTAATCCGGAACTTCCTTACATCCGGAACTGCCAAAATGAAGGGATGTTTTATCTACTTAATTTAATGTTTTAATGTTTGTTACAAATATAATCTTAACATTGAATTTAAAAGAAGATATTTTACTTTTGTTTAAATTTGTTCCACAATTGTTTAAGACATGATGTGGGAAGACAAGTATGTATTGTTTGTGAATATTAACCCCGAACTGATGAATACATTACACGGTAGTTGCACACGCTCCAATATCAGTTGTAAAATAAATTAAGACCATGTGCTTGCCGAAAATATTTCGCCGTGATAAATGATTTTTTCGTTATTCACGAGATTTTCGTGCTGTTAAAATGGTTAGCGCGGGAATTTGAACCAGCAACTACCGTGTAATGTATTCATCAGTTCGGGGTTAATATTCACAAACAATACTTGTCGTTCTACTTATACTGTACAGAACAATTTGTTCCTTGCTGAACTAAATAGCGGTCAGTGGTTTTCTTTGCTTGTGTGACCTCTTAAAGTGTCCCCCATTCTAATTAAGGAGCTAGACAGACATCCCTTTCATCATATTTATGGACTACGATCATTTAGAATGTAGTTGACTGTGGTTGTACCAATAAGGTACTTTTAATATTACTCTCCTTGAGTCATGACAAATCTTTCACAATTTCAAACCACATTAAGGAGACTCAACATTTCTTTTTTGTTAAGACCGTTTTAATGTCATTTATTTCGTTAAGCTACTTTAAAACCTATACAGAACACTAACACGATGATGTCGGATAGAAGACAGTTACAGACATGGGTGTACATTATGTTCGTCATTCTGGAGCCTTGGCCGAGAGCTCCTTTTCTCTCGCTCAAATCTGCATTTTCAAGACCAAGCCGGGAGAACAAACCTATTGCGCCGAGGTCTGTCAGCTTACCAAGGGTGCCGGTGGTTCTACTCTGAGATTTGTATTCTTTGACAATGACCTGATAATGAAATTATCATCCGGCTTGGTTGTCGCAGTATAATTTTACTAAAAAATCTAACAATTTATATACACAAACTTCAGAATCTTTACTAATAAATAAAGGTCTGTATGATATAAGCAGTAGTCAGAACAGCTTGATTAATTGAAATAGTATTAGAAGAAGTAGCGGAATGCTTAAATCATATGATTCTGGCGTGAACTGTTATTCTGGTAGAAACGTTATTTCAACACAGAGCGGCACCGTATTGAGTTTTCAAGCCATCACCACTTGGAAGCTCTCCGACAAGGTGTGTACAAGTTTCCTTCTCTTGTGTTCCATTTCCATCTGTCATATTGGAAGACTTACAAAAGCAACGGTAGCTGTCACGTGCTTCTTCGGATCTCGTAATTCTACCGCAATATGCAATATGAGTTTGTTGTTTAAAATGCTTTACGTCGCGTCACAACTTTATTCGAAAGTGCATACTTTAGTACATGTGACATCCGCTAATGACTTTTGGCAAACGTAATGAAGTTAGGTGAATATCTGTAGCATTCTTTCTGAATATCTTTTTTCATTTTATAAAGTGCTCTGGTCGCACTTGTCACCAAGGGGGTTCGACTTGAAACGTCTCATTATCACAGTGTCATTTGCTTATCCCTACCAGCAAGATTGAACTTAAATTAGCCGCCAATGAGTCCCCAAGCCCCCTCCCCGCCCATTGACTTATAATTTGTGTGACGTTTAGTTGTTATACAAGCATTAACATATAATATAATATATAATAGTAATATAATAGTTATCTATGCAATATGGTTTCCGCAGTCATTCTGCACGACCTTCGACGCTGTATTTCCTGTAATATATTTTAAGTCATATATTTATTTTTTGCGACAACAGACAACAATTCCGAGTAATAGTGTTTTTATATTAAGAATAGAAGTTTCCCAAAGAAACATAAATAAAAAAAGTATAAATATACCGGATACTCGCGATTCTTCGCATAAATGTTGAACTCTTTAAGTTCAGCCTTCGGTAAGATTGCATATTTTTGTTAAAACAGTTGATTTATGAGAATGATGTTTCTGCGTTGACTGATAAACAATCGGTTTAGAATTAGACCTGTTTGTTGTTGACTCGTTTTCAAAAAGAAAACACATTAGTTAAAAACAATTAATATTATCCTGAATTTTTGTCAAAGATTATTTGGTAAATATTATTTGATAATATTTAAACGAGTTTTGAAGTCTTGCAAAACAGCAGCACAAAACGGCAACAATGAAACAAATGTAAAACGAAGCTGTTATTGTTCTTTCCATTTCTTGAATTTTTAAAATTTTAACCTTCTTGACAAATAAAATTGCTCTATTTTAGTAATTCCAATTGAATAAAGTGCACGTTCAAGTAAAATATGCTTCTATGTGCTTCATAAATAAAGATAAAAAGATAAATACTAAGAATATATGAAGTCCTATGAGCATTGCAGCATATACCAACATTTGAAAAGGCACAGAACAAAGGTATTCACATGCAAGCCAAATGAAAAAGAACAAATCTGTGATGAGTCATTTAACAAGTAGCGTAAACCCGATTGTTACCGCCTTGGAACGCTCAGTCGGCAATATGGACCGACTGGGGTGCTTAAACCAGTTCTCTAACCATATTTTCACATACACACTTCGTCTAAATAGTATAGTAGAAATAAAAATCTCCCCTTGCACATATTTTGAAGTTTTCGGTTTGTACTTCATTAATTCGACATCGTAAATATCACAGTTACGTTCACGCTTTTATGTTTAGGCAATTAAAATGTAAAAACCGCACTATTCTTGAAGTTTGTGAAATGTCAAAATTTTATTTTTAAAACATTTTAGTTAGCACTTTCTTAAACAAAAATTAAAAACAAAATGTTAATGCCAACCCTTGTATTTCGTCGCATGGCTGCATATCGTTTTATTTTGAAAGAAGTATGGCTAACGCGTCGAATTATTTTCATTCTGTTTGTTTTATGGAATGCTCAACACAAACATCGAAATGAATGTTGATGGTAAAAGGACACTGATCATCATTTTGTGAACGCTTTTATCTTGTTACTTACTAATTGTTTAGTCCAAATTGTCTATATCAAACTGCGTGTAAGACAATATGGATACAATATTTGACTACTGCAACAATTGACAGTTTTGGTTATTTGCTTTTTCGTTTAAAAAGCTCTCGGGAAAAGATAAAAGAATTTATAAATTAACAGTGCTCCTATTTAAGTGTCGCGTGTCAAATTGAAAGAAAAGCGTGAGTATTGCTATGAGTCAGACTATTTGTAACCAAGACAATGACAAACCACCCTACAAATGGAGAAAGGTTCACAAGAGTCGAGAAATTTATATGTGGCGTGTTGCACGCAATTATTGAATAATGGGAACTGATTTCCTTAAAGAACTGTTTCTGGACAAATATTAGGACTTTGTTGAATTGGAATTGTCTGACAACAGATATCATAATTGTCCGACAATGTTCAGTGTTTAACGTTGTTTTGTGAATAAAAGTTTGTAACAACGCAGTTTTAAAAGACGAAAAATCTGGATTACAGCTTGCTTATAACATATTCATAAACATACTTACAAACATACTCCTTTTCCAGGTTAAGTAGAATTACGTCCGATTTCTTGATTAACTTCACTGTGCTTTGGTAAAAAATCATTTAAATACCCGTTTATTTAAACTATGTGTAAATTTGAAATTAAAGGAAATGTCGTTATTGGCTTTGAATTATGTAAGTAAAAAAGCAAATGTACTATTTTTGTAATTAATATTACAGATGTAGCGGCTAGACAGATGCTATTTCCGCAATCGTTCAACTATCACACCTGCCTTATGACAAGTTCGTGATTCATTTGTTGCGCTTGAAAAAGTAAATTTGATTTATTGCACATGCCTTGAAGATATCTACAAACTGTTGTCATATAACAAGAGTTTACTTTCAAAGCTTACAAAATGCTGCAAAACACCCATTGTATAAATATTGGTATTTCATTCTTAAAATTTCGTCATGGGCATCAACCAATAATCTTTATAATTATCATTGGCAGTATATTGCTAAGTCCATTATAATGTTATCTGCCGTTTAAAATTCAATTGCACATAATTTACAATGACACGAACATGGTAGCAAGATGGGTAGAACCACGAATCAAAATAAGGAGAAAACTGAGTTGAAATATATGCCGCGCCATGCCTCGTTGAAATGGTAGTTATATGTTTCCATTGTTCACGCTTATTTAAAGGTTGTTTTACGACCTATTGACCCGGATTTAGGATAATGTGATTGAGTGTGGAATCTTGCCAGGTGTAAGGACTAGTTATGTTTAAAGCAGATACTGTCTGCGGAATACTGAAAGTTTGTATGTGGAACGATAACACCAACCAACCAACCAAGAAACGACCAAATAAACAAACTAACCAATCGTCAGCCAACCAACTAATATAACGAAACCACTGTTCTTTTAGAAAACCAAAATTAAAACCAAGGAACAGGAGATGTGCAGCTTAAATACAAAGTACAATTTTGTCATGTCACATATTTCCTAGAAAGGGATCAACGCACGAAATAGTAAACTAACTTCTGAGCCCATACAAAGATAACGAAATTGAACTGTATATCTTACCAAAATTTATTTCGATTTAAGTAATACACACATTCTGTGCATGGCATTTGTATATATATATTATTTAATCTTTACCACAAAGACATCTAAAATGCTTGTGTATATTCCTTGTTTGATTATTTATTTGCCATAAAATAATTAAAGTTACAATATGAATTTTTTTCGTGTTTAATGTATATCTCTACAATAAAATACCCTTATTTTTTTAAAACAAGTTCAAACAATATTTTATTATCATAAAAATGTAAATTTTAAATGTTTACATACGCGTTTTTCGTCCAACCTTTTTTTACATATGTCCACCAATGTTACTACACAGATCTTTCGTATTTGTTTTTACTCTTTACTTATAATACTTCTGGGGTTAACATTTACGTATTTTTGTTAAGGACCATTTTCAAGAACATTAAAATTGTTTTACCTTTACGGTTAAACTCTCACTTCAACGTTACTCAAGTAATGTAACATTTATAATTATATCACCAAACACAACAGGATATATTTTCAATTTTCAAACATGTGTTGAGTTATTTGGTTGCCAGTATGAAAAAGAACATCGAGAAAACCAATCAATTGAAATAAATTAATCTATGGCAGTGCCAAATCTTCTGTTTTTACAAAAACAATGTGGCTTTTACACATTGTGACGTTAAGTACAATTTTAAAGAAGTATAATGTTTCTTTACATAAAATCCTTCTTCAAATCACTAACTTTCGAGCCTGTTAGGTATGGTGACTTTCCAGATGGTGTTTATTAACGCTCAGATTACAAATGCTCACATTTGGCTTGCATGTGAATACCTTTGTCATGTGCCTTTTAAACTTTTGGTATATGTTGCAATGCTCATAAGACTTTGTCATACATTCTGATAAGGAATAGTTAATCCTGACAATTTCTTAAAGCTACAAACACACATAATACTACAGACTATGTCTATGATGTATGATGTGTGATTGTCTATCTGATTCGTTTTAATCGTTTTATTTCATTATAATTATAATTCCTGTCTTCAAGGTGGCTCAGATATTATATGCATTGTATTTCATTCTGTTAAATAGCCAATTATGCTAGAAAAAAACATTAAAATTATATGCTGAATTAACGTTAACGTTCTACGGACAAGTATAATGGAAGTGACATACTGACATAACAAAACAAACATATTAAGGCTGCAAGCATTATATTCAAGATACATTTCTAGGCATAAAAGGTACGCCAATAACATTGCCAACTGCAAGTCAGGAAAGAATTAAACAGATGCCATCGTAACAGATTATAATGTATTTCCTAGAGGCTTCTGGCTACGTAAACGGGAAGGTCGTTGTAATAAATATACGTACCTGTCATTTAAGCTTGCCTTCAGAATTAAGTTGTAATTGTCAATTTTCTTTTTCTTTTTGGGTGTAATGTCTCGTCTCTTTGCTTTTTATCTAGTGGTAGTTCACATGTTCATATCTGTGGTAATTCTCTTTGGACCTTTTCTTATTTTCCTTCTACAAATCGCGCTATGTTCCTTGAACATTCCACTGAGCCTTGCTCGTATTGGTTTTGCAGTTATTTCGTTCTTTACGAACCTTTTATTATATTTCTCTATCTCGGAAAGTCAAATCCCTGTCTGAACCATTAATCAGATCAAGAACAACCTCCCTTTTCCTGGTTGTTGAATTCGGCTTACTGTCGTTGATCCTTTTATGGGATATAAAGCGCATCTGAATACACTTATAAAATTGGATGATATGGTTTACCGCCACCAAACCTACATGTATCGAATAGCGTGAATAGAACAGAGATATGTCCCTTTTCAAACGAACTGAAGAAAAGTCCATGGACCCTCCTTTCACTGTTTATATAAGCTCGCACATAGTGTGTTTATTACATAAGTTAGTATATTATATTGATATTTGCATGTCGTATGGTGGAGGAAGTGGTGTAATAATACCTGTTATTCTGACCAGCTTGTTAGTCAGTCTAATTGATACATTTATCTGAAGCAAATAAGTTGAATAAAATAGCATGATATACAGGAAAAGATATAAAGGAAAAGATGATTATACCATATAAATATATCAATGTAAATGTACTTGTTTACTAAATTAATGACTCGTCACAGATTTATTCTATCTTGACATTTGTACATGTATTGTACGTGAATACCTTTGTCCTATGTTCTTCTTCAGAATTTAGTATAATTGCATTGCTCAAAGAATTTATATTTCATTATTATAACTTGACTTGTATAGCCTTGTATTTCATGTTATTTTGAAGAAGCAGACATGAGTATGAGGAGTTCCCATTGAATGCCTTTTCTAAATATATGACAAAAAGCTAATGAAGCCGAATAATTAATCAACTTAGAATTTAGAAGTTGCATACCAGGGATGTTTTGTTTTTCAAATTTCTTTTCATATTCATTGTAAAATTCATTTCCGAGCAAGAAAGCACATGCAATGATGCGTCTCTGCCCATAAAAAATGCACAACCTTTTATTTTGAATATATTTTGTCATTTATCACAATCTTATGAAGCGCTTTGATTTGTATTCCTTATCCGGTCTGTATTCTACCTAATTAGCCGAACTCAACAGTCCGCTATTGGTGCCTGATAAGCACGAAGGAAGAGGTTAATAGTCAGAGCAGCCTGAATATATGTATCTCAAACTTAGTCGTGTCTTAAAGCCATGTTTGGACAGAAACTATAAATTTAAATCACATATACAGAAACTATCAATTTGAATCTTGTATACACAAACTATCAATTTAAACAATATATACAGAAACCTTCAATTTAAATCATATATATCCTTTTCCAATCATTTTAAATTGCTTGGTATGCGATTAATGCAGATGCGAGTATGTCCGTATATTATCTTAACCCTTTGTTCTCCACATCTTATAATAAACTTAACAAAATGTTCATCCTTGTCTTACAACACTATAGAAAAAAATACAAGAAATGTTGACACAGGAAATGTAGCAAATAATAAAGAGTCTGATAAAATAGCTCCCATCAGGGATCTGGCTGATATTGATCTACATTTTATGCCTAAACATATAATTAAGCACTTTTCAGAGTAAGGGTAAAATGATTTGACATTAACACTCCCATTGCTTTGAAAACCGACGAAGAAAAGATTTTATACATAACTTGAAGCAAAACGACAACATAACTTAAGCTGATAATGTCTGATACGTGTCGTTATTCAAACGAGGATAATTTCGTACGTGGTTATTTACTTTCGGGCGGTTTCATAAATGAACAGCCGAAGTTTTCAGAATCATCAAATCATGACATCATTTTATTACCGGAAGCAGCTGCAGCATGAGTCACCTAGATATGTTTAACTTTTTAAAATAATATTGCCATATGTGCTTGTTGAGCGTATACAACAGAAATCCATTATCTCCTTTAAGCTCAACATATAGCTTTCGAGTTAACAACAGAGATCCATTAGCTTTACAAACGCGACACATAGATGACTTGTTAATTAAATTTTCTATTAAATATAAAACGCAAACGGCTTATGATAAATTGTATTCAAAATGAAAATATATGACATAAACATATTTTGTACCACTTTATATATTATTTAATATGCGCATACTGACATGGCAAGCTATACTTTTCCACAACTACACTAATGCACAAGGGATTAAGATCTTAAACATACGGCAGTCAAACCGCACATAACTTAAATGATAGCAAAACAGATTTTATCAAACCTAAGGAGACAACATTGAAGATCATGTAGATACATAATGCTGAAAATAAATGCTTTTTTCATAAAGTAGGTATACCTGGTAGTTGCACATATAAGTTTAACCCTATCAAGAGACTAAATATGCACATATAAATTAATTTTAGACAATATTTTAATACACAAAAAAGCACGTGTTAATAAAATGTAGAATCAGATCTTTTTATAAGACTAATACATTCTTAATTGATTCTTTAACTAGTCTCATTATCGTTGGTAGAACGACTATTGGATAGTTGGTATACACATGGATCAGTTTAGGTTTTCTGTGCATTTATATTACAATTGTACTGTTAGTTGGGAAATAGTCAGGTGATGGGCATTTTCAGGAAATGTAAACAAGAACATAAGGAGGCATGGCTCTCTTCAGCAACTATGAATTACGGATGGAAATAATTAATTAAATTTTCTTATGAACCCCACACAGAACACTACCTAAATCAATATATAAAATTATATCGGTTCTTTTAAAGCCATTGTTTTATTTTCTTCTAAATGAATTTAACCATTTCTCAAAACTCAATTTAGAATAAGGCTTAAATATCGTTCTATAAATCAATGAAAATAAAAATAAAATAATAGATTCATTGCTTAATTTGAAACTTTATTTTTAACTAATACTTTAATTTATAAATATAATACATTAATTAAACAATATTATTTATATTTCTTTATTTACAATTTTGAAACCATCTACTTTACTTTTAGGCTGATGTGAAGCACTCTATTTCCTTCCTTATTTTCAATGGTCTATTTTGTTTTATATTCAGCTTTTTCAGGAAATTTAATCTGTGTTGTCCATGGCAACATACCCCACATAAAAACTCATAAATAAAAAGTGCGAATAAAATTTGTTTCGTATGCGATTAGTCCTTTGTTGTAACATTTTCGAAAATATTTTCTTCATGCACGTCCTTTGCAACTATACTGATAATAAAAAACATATCACGTTTCCTAAGTATTGATTTGAAACAACATCAGAAAGTATAAAAAACAACATCCGCTTTCCTTCTCTTAATATATAGACATACAGTTTTCTTGGTGAGACTCAATTCATCGGCAAAGACGCAACTCGTGAATATATTGACAGAATTGAGATGCTGTCTGCTTCAGTAATAAAATACAGTTTTGTATTTCTCTCGTTTTCTTCCAAAAGTCTATTGCCAATATCTGTATTTTCTTTTTATCAATGTCAATGTCTTTAAGAGCCATGAGATATTAAAATATAGCTGATCTTTTACATTCATAATTTGTTTGCGTGAAGCATGCTATTCCCAACATGCCCCTCTTTCTCGGTGTATGTCACTCTGCCTCTCTCTATGAATATATGAAGGATAATTAAATTGAATTTACTAGTAGTTGGTGTGACCTGGTTGAACGACATCAAAATGAAATAGTTTAAATATTTTAATGCTATTTGCTTATATTACTTTTTAATGTATGTCCCAGATCTATTAACAAAATTACAAAGTTTCATTTCATTTCAGTTTATTAAGAATAGAATTACCAGTAATTATAACAATCAAATATATTCCTAAAACTTTATTTTTATGATGTTTTTGCAGATATCAATCAAATGAATGTACCTCAATCTTGTAAAAGATCATAAAAACAGATTGATCGAATCGATATGCGACAAAACTGTAAAAAGCAACAGTATATGTATTTCTTTAGTATCCACATACATGTAAAATTTAACAGCTTCAAGAAAAGTGTACCCTCTCAAGCCTCAAACCCTGGACCGTGGCTCAGTGAAAAAAATGCATTTTTCTGAGTACTTGAATATGGCATATGAATACAAACACTGTAATGGTCTATAATAAATAAAAATGTAGCTGGGTGTTATCTTTGAAAATATAATCATTGTGTGACGTAAAGTAAAACCCACCAGAATTGAAAATAAAATCCCCTCGGTGTTTATGCAAATTAGATGTAAAGCAACTGCTTTCTATATAACGATGAAACGAACAGAAATAATATACAATCCTTAAATGAGCACATGACTAAATTCATGGCAATGTGTTTCAGAGCAAGGATGAAAATAAAAATATTATAAATGTTTTACGTAAAGGCGATGTTAGCTAGTTGAAGTGGTGCCATCTGTTATTTTTAATTTGAAACGTTTGTGAATTTTAATACTGTAATAATTTTAAGACCTTATTTGCGATCTAAATCCAAATATCTAAATATAAAACGAAAGATTTATACTATACTAAGCAAAATTAAATGATAAAACTGATCTGCATGCCGGTACATTGATAATAACTTTACATTGTATTGAATAAACAGAATGTGCTAAAAAGGCCTCAAGCTTTGAGTCGAATTCTAAATTCAAATGGTAGCCGTCTGTGGTCATAATTTTGCAATTACATAGGTTATTGCACGGTTGAGGTAATCTTAAACGCATTTTAAATGGCATTATTAAATAGCAATTGAACAGTATTACGCAAAGCTATGTTATAAACACGTAACATTATATGAATACATCACATGTTTTACGAATCTCCTTAATGTTTAATTTTGCATTGCAAGAAAATACTTCACACATACACAATCGACGCAGCGTATAAACCAAACCACTTGCTATGATTTTAGAAGTATAACAATAAAATATTCTTACTTTAGAGATGTGTTCGAATATTTAAGAGTACTCCGATAAAAGCGTTTGACGGCTTAGAGTACAGTCGTCTTGCAGACCCTGTGATGTCACTACTTTATGATCAAATTCGCAATGCACGGATATGTCTCCGGGTCGATGTCTTTGAAACGTTGGTACCAATTTTACGCTGGTTAAACCTGTCTGATGACGACAGCAATTAAAGCCTGGGTATTTAAGCGGACTGATAAAAAGGAAGACGGTTTACAAAAAATGACAAGAACAATATAGCTTAAATTGATTGGAATATTTTTCGGAAAATGTGTATTAATACCCTACAAAGTTTGTATTTGCACATTAGATAGTATCAACAAGAACTTAGTGAAATACCTTTGAAAATTATTGATCCATGTTATTAAGAAGATTGACTCTCTTACTTGCGCTAATATGCCATGTTATAACAGATGTCTAAACAAACAAACAATCAACACAATGATATTCTTTAATCACATACCGTCAGTCTCTACCTTCATTAGACTGTTTTAAATACTAACACTAAAACATCGAATTCGTTACGACTGTAATGATTGTTTCGTATGTTTTTTTTATGTGGAATTACACATGGGTACTAAACAATCAAGATGCCAACAACGGTTTTCAAAATGTCCACAAGCAGATGAATTGCTTCCAAAGTTCTTATTTGCAATTTCATTTATTTCGCCTTTTCCTGATTTGCACGAGTTAACTGGTTCTTGAGCATACAGTCGTACGCGTATCTGTTTTGATCACAACCGGTACAGACAATCAAAATTACATGTGAAAGTTAACCAGTCAGGTAACAAAGCGTCGTAAGTCTACTTTTCATTGTACTATCCATCATAAAAAATGAAAAAAGCCGCAACAAAGGTGTTCCTTGTGCAAATTGTTGTCGACTCTTGCGTTCTTTGCATATCAGAAATAATAGAATAATATCTTTGCTTATTCGTTTGAGTTGTAATTAAATATTTTATTTGTCTTTTGTTTTCAAAAGATTTCTGCTTAAAAATTATAAAAAGATGTAACCATTATGAAAACCTATAGGCTATACATAACCAGTTTTGCAAACCTGCAAGTTAGATGTTAAATGGTGGCGTAGATATCGCCGAATATTAATTCCTTCTACTTGGTATTTCTCACAGGTTTTTCGTTAAAATCGCGTGTTTGGAAAAAGGGAACGACAGAACGAAGTCTGTAACGTATGGAAACGAGACTATTTATAAACTTTTCACCTGGTTGTGTTACGTTATGCTATATTTACGAGACCTGGTTAAAAATCGGAAGTCTTATTAAATCGATGTTTGAAGGAAAGTGGAAAATAATTACTTCTAAAGAACTTGGTGGAAGCCAAACGTTTGGACCATGTTTTGCTATCAAACAATGAAGTATTTTAGTGATGCCTGAACAGATCCGTCTAAATGCTGTTTATTTATGTCCTACATGTATGTGAAAAATTAAGCACATCAATCCACTCATTACAATGATGCCTTTCCAAATCTGAGCCACTCTGCACAGTTAGCTTTTTTTTAAAACTAAGAAAACAACGTGACGACATACCTTTGAGATCATGTTATATCATCGTCCTGCTCCGACGTCGATATTTTTAGCAGAAAGCTCCAACCTGCTTATTTATAGATTTGGAAAGATTGGACATTTAGAGCAGTCTATTTCACGATTTGTAATCTTACAATTAAAGTAGTGTCCAAAGTCGTATTTTCCTAGAATAGTGTTTACACTCTTCCCCAAATCCCACAAACATGGTAAAACACGCACACACGCACACACAGGCGCGCACACACACGCACGCACAGACAAACACACACTGAAACTGAAACTGAAACTGTTTTATTTGCTTAAACGCCTATTTGTACATATAATACATATTCAATGGCGTTGTAAATATTATATCAGAACATTAAAAATAATAAATAAATGTAGTTTAAGAATGATAAAACAATTAATTCTAAATCTAAAACATGTTATCAAAAGTAAAAGAAAGTAATGTTATTTAAAATAATTAAAAATATGGCTATATTATTAAAGAACATGATAAAAGACATGAAAATGTTATTTGGATAATAAACAAATTGTAAAATCAGATATTCATCACAGAATTAATGTCTCTTAGTTCATTGCTTAGTTTTTCTACACTTTACTGACTTTGACTAGAAAAGATTAAAATAGTCTCTGAAGAAATGAGTCTTCAAGGGTTTCTTGAAACTATCAACTGATGAGCATTGTCTGATATTTAATGGAAGATCATTCCAGAGTTTTGGTCCGATTGTACTGAAACTTCTGTCGCTGAAAGTTTTACACTTATTAAAAGGCACTTCATAACTGTCAACCGAAAATGAGGATGATCTCAAAGAACGTTTTTGAACTTTAGGTGTAAGCAGGTCATTCAAATACGTTGGTGCATTTCCAACGCGACAGTTGTACATGTATACAAGAATCTTGAATTGTATTCTGGCCTTGATGGGCAGCCAGTGTAGATCGTATAGTGCCTGCTTAGAACTGTCACTTTTCCTACGATTCAATACTAGTTTGGCACACATGTTTTAAATTCGCTGTAGTTTTGCAATATCACAGTTTAAAATACCGTACAAAATCACGTTGCAATAGTCTAAGTGAGAAATAACAAGTGAGAGTACAAGAGTTTCTGTTGCATCTTGTGTGAGGAATTTGCGAATATTTTTTATGCGAAAAAACCTCAACATAGCTGTTCGACACTTTATCTTGATGTGATGTTTGAAAGTCAGATTTTCGTCCAAAAATGCCCCTAAATATCTGATTGTATTTTGTCGTTTGATCTTATCACCACAAATATTAATTTCATCTTTAGACAGTTTACGCAACTGAGGAGCACTTCCGAAAATTATGTGTTCAGTTTTTAAAGAATTCATTTTCAATTTATTACTGTTCATCCAATCATTTGCTTGTGTTGCGAACTCTTCTAGTTCCGCAATGGATTCGGCCTCGAGAGCGGGTGTAGGTTTGAAACATTTGCTGGCAGTATGATCGTCGGCGAAGCCGTACACGGAGATGGTAGGCGGAACAATGTCAAATATGGTCCCTGCATTCGCGTGGTAGAGCCACGGCCCTAAACAGCTTCCTTGGGGGACACTGCACGTAAGATCGCTTGCTGACGACATTATATTGTTCACACTTACGCGACAACTCCTGGGTCGCAGGTACGAGTCTAACCAGTCGAGTGCTACTCCACAAATACCATACTGACGATTGAGAACGCCTAGAAGGATGTCATGATCGACGGTATCAAAAACTGCACTTAAGTCCAATGCTATTAATGCAGTTACTTCTTGACTTTCCATGGCAGCAAGAATGTCATTTACAAGACGAAGTAACGCTGATTCACACGAATGATGTTGTCGGTACGCTGATTGGTTCTTTGGAAGAAGATTGTGTTCATTTGCATGTTTGTTAAGGTAGAATAATGCTGCCTTTTCAATTAATTTCGACAGAAATGGTAGGTTGCTCACTAGTCTGTAGTTAGAAAAAATGAGTTCGAGTCCAAGTTTTTTCAACAGAGGTCTAACTATTGCCTGTTTCCAATTTGGTGGAAAGACACCTTGTGACAACGAAAGATTCACTAATGTGGTAATGATGGGAAGCAGTTCAGTCACAAATGACTTCAACACTTTCGTCAGCAAAACGTCAATTTCGCATGATTTTGTTTACATGGAATTAATCATTTTTTTTCACATCATTTTCACTTAAGGGTCCAAATTCCTCGAATTTTGGTACATCTTTCGGCAATGGTTCATAGTCCTTATGATGTTTAAGGTTGTCTCGTATTTTCTCAATTTTGTTCATGAAAAAATCTGCGAATTTATCAGCTAAACTGTTTTCGTTGTCGACAGTCGGCATTGGATTTTCGGACTTTCCACCGGTGAGTTCTGTCACGAAGTTGTAGAGTTTCTTGGAATCTCCCTTGAATGCGAGCACTTTCTGACTAAGTTTGCGTTTCTTTTCAAGATTTAGTTCATAATTGTATTTACTCATTGCATTTTTGAAGAATTCATAATCATTTGGATTTTTGTGTTTTCTCCACATGCGCTCAGCTTTGCGTAGAATACTCTTTGAGTGTTTTATACTCCCAGTAAACCATGGCTTCGGATTTCGACAAATAACTGTTTTTTCAATTTCAGGTGCATGTTTATCGACGATAACTTTCATTTCGAATTCGAAAAGTTCCACATATTCAGTAACTGATTCACTTTCAATTTTTATATTGGTAATATCTCTGGCAAATTCTGAGCGATCAATATCTTTAAAGTTTCTGTATATGATGGATTTGCTGATAATGTTCTCTTTTTTCACTTTTGTGACGACTTTCACTACACGATAATCTGAAAGAAATGGACCAGGTTCACATGAGACTAGCTCAACACCATTTGCGACCTCTGTGATCACAAGATCGAGACTTTGACCGAACACTTGCGTGGGGAAATGTACATCTTGTTCTAAGCCCATAGCACACAAACAGTTATTAAATTCTAAAATAGCACCGGTGTCATCGTGTATATGAAGATTGAAATCCCCCATTGTCAAGAGGTTTTGATATTTTGAAATAATGTCTTCCATAAATTCAAAGAAGTCTTTAACAAATTGCAGAGGAGTAGCCAATGATGGGGGTCTATAAATTCCTACACAATTTATGGTAATGTTTTTTAATACCAATTGCCATATTCCGTACTCGAAAGTTTGGGTCGCGCCGGATATTTTTTTCCGCATATTGATGGTACTTTTACAAGTCAAAGCAATACCGCCGCCAACACGATTTTTACGATTTGCAACACTGAGTTTATAACCATTTTGGTTTAAATCTGATGTTTCAAAGTGAGATTGTTTGTCATCTGAATACCACGTTTCCGTCAAAAGCGCAAAATCAGTATTTTCCTCACGAAGCAATTGTCCGACTAGTACATCTTTGTTGACTACTGAATGGCAATTTAATGTTAAACATGTCACATTTTCTCTAAAATTACTTAGGTAATATAAATACGCCCGGGGTCTCACTGCCGGGGCCTCACTGCCTTCTACGGCTCTATATCATGTTTGCAATCGGCGTTTAGATTCAGTTCACAGGGTTGTATATTTGACGAAATAAATCAAAGCGATTGTCGCAGAGCTGTTTACTGCAGATGGTCTAATAACTGGCAGTTACTTTTGAACTCAGTGTTCTTTAGTCGCGCCCAAAAGCCCATAAAAGAAGGTATTTTAGAACAGTCTGTTGGCGTATATTATTAAAAATTAATATCATGAAAGCATTTCTGCTTCAGAGTGCTCAGTCGTAATAGGATTATTATATATTATTCAAACTTGATACAGCGAAGCAGGGTTTGACGAGTTTAGAAGTCAATGATGTTTTGAAATCATGGTAGAATGGAACTTTCAAGGGTAATTTTATTGGCTACCCTTTCTTTTCATATGGTCATTTGTTTGAACTTTGACAGTCAAAATTTGTTGACAATGATACTGTGAAGAATAAAACTTGCCCGGAATATGCTAAAATAATAGAAGTAGCGACGATCTACAAACGTCAATGTATTCTCCTATGTTTACGCATCCCAAATGAAGAATGTAAGGTGGCGCAGTTTGTTGAAGACACAACGATGTGTTATGGATGTGCAACACCAGTCATGACTAATGAGGTCAACTTGACCGTTTCGTAATTTAAGAGTAAGTTGAATCTTTTCATAAAAGTTTTATACTTTTTGACTTAAAATATAAGGAAACTAATTTCATAAAGTTATCATTCACACTCCTCTGTGATAATTTTGATCATAGGAAAATGATATACAGGTATACAGTTGTCACTGTTGTGACTCTTCGGCAGAAAATGCCTCCCATTGGCATTTCTCAGATATTTAAAATCTCATGAAAAGCCACGATCATCCTGGTAAAACTTCGTATTTGGAAATCAAGAAAATCCGAACGAGATTTATCTTACAGAGAAAGCGAATTGCTGATGACAATAATTAACACTGCAGTCGTTAATTGCAAGTCACTATTAAGAAGTTTGGTCGTGTCTAGCCTTCTCTCTATTGTAAAGCCAAAACAGGGTCGTTGTGTTTTCTGTGTTTGCGAAAAAGTTTAAACAGTGATGTCGCTCCTGCCTCATTCACGTATAGGTATTATTGGCAGCGTTTACAAATAACAGCTAACTTATCGTTCGTACGTTGACACGTTTTCAGACATTGTAGAATATACTGTCTCATCCGGTGAATATTGCGGACTCCATGACATATGGGAAAATGCCATAACGCTTTTCTCAGCAGAGCCTGTTCATTAGTTGTTTGCTGAAGCACAATCTTTAGTGAATTAAGTGAACTAATATGTCCTGGATGTTGCCGTTCTTTCTAAATAGTTTCCTCATTATATCTGATGTGCACTGGTTTTATTGGTTTTCGCAGTAAACAACCAACGGTTGGCAATGCTCGCGAGAATATGAGGACGAGTGGCAACTATTGCTTGTTTTGTTTCATCCTTTATATATGAGCAAATCTACGCTCTTTCTTGTTAACCTTAATAGTCCTTTTTCATGGAAACCAAAATGTTACTAAAAATAAACTTATTTGGGCTATATAAAAACCAAGGGTTTCCATGGCAACTATCATGAAAATTTGATAGGAGGGTATATTGAGAAAAATTTAATACTTTTAAAAAAAATGGTGATAGTACAAAACCAATACTCAAGTAAATGCTATTGAATGGTTATTAAGGACTTATAAATATGCATAATTTTTTTACGTACTCACGTTCAGATTTTGCTCATTCAGTCATGATGCATAATTTGGATAGACGACTCCTAATTACTAACCATGACTTTGAAATATAATTTTTGTGTGTAGGATATCACTGAACTAAGATTTGAAATTATTAATTATGAACCGGTCAATCTGAATATTTATATATCTTCATAAGAATATAAAAATATACTTTATTTTTTAAACATGTTAAAGATTCTTTGAACTTAAATCTTTCGCGGATGCTCTGATCGACTCCCATCTTTTTGGCAGATCTCGAACTCCCGTTGCTAGGCAACCTTTGTTGATGTCGCAAACGACCGCGTTCACAGCGACATATAAGTTCACTCAAATCGTCATACGGACTCCTCGTAGTGGTTCTTTAAGTTTGGAAACAGGTCGTAGTCGCGGGGACTAAGGCGAATATTGCGGGTGTTTAAGAACTTCCCAGTTGTACCGCATGTCCCTAACAACGCCGGACTTGTGCGGCGTGGCGTTATCAAGCAAAATTAATGGCGTCAGATGTAGACTGGATCCTTGTTTTGTCGTTAGCAACCACTATATTCAGCATCATTTCACCCTCCTCTGAATACATATTCCACAATTCAGTGCAAATTTGAACTCGTTTGTCTTTTTCAGTTTTTGAGAGTGTGTACGGCATCCACCGCGCGGCGATCTTGCTCATGCCTACATTCTGCATCCGAATAACATGAAAGGAACTCATCCTTATCCCCGTTTCGTAAGCAATTTCCTTGCATGTAAATGTCTATCAGAGTTGAAAAGTTGAGCATCAATTTCGGTGTTATCGGCGTCTGTAACTGTCACCGGCCTACCGGAGGAATGCTTCTTGCCGTCCATTTCTGAAATCATTCAACCATCCACAAATCCACTAAATCCAGCTGCACATGTCGGGTCAACCTCCTGGAGCGCATGAAATATTTCCGTCGTTTTCTTTCCGCGCTTACCTTCTATCTTGATATTCGCATTAATTTCTTCTCGCATCAGCGCGATCGCATCGTCCGACTTTACGTTGTTTGAGATGACGTCATAAAAATGGTTAATAACTAACCCTGAAACTGAAGAATAAGTTTTATATCGTTCCTTTAGTGGAGGCTATCAATAAACGTAGATTTGAGATTATTAATTATGCAAATTAGCCAACTTGAATATTCATATTAATGAGAATCTAAAGATAGATGTCAATTTTGACAAGTTAATTAGAATTTCTTTTATTTAAAAGCCATATTTAAAAACACGGTACTGTTTCATAAGTTTAGTAGGTACCTCTCTGATACGTTTTTTTAAGCTTTGCCCTAAAATTTGATATGATATTTTAAATTATTTTGTATAAGTCTTCCTCCTTAAATTTTAACACACGAATATGTTAAAAGTCTGCTTTGAAATTACTAATTAGCCACATCAGTTCTAATGAATATTCAAACACTTAATTGTGAGCTTACACTGTGCACTTTACCACTAAAGCAAGTATAATAAGTACATTTTTAGCAATTATTAAATTTGTTGTTTTTATTTCTTCCCATTTCATACTTTTAAATAGGATCTCAAGCATTTAACTAAAAGTCTTTCTGCATGTAGATGATAGTTTCTAGTAATTATTATATAAGTGATTTTATACAACACCTTCATATACTTATAAACTAAGTAATATTAATTTATTGAAATCGAATAGGGTGAAACTTTAAAAATTGTCTTTACTAAGTGAATTTACTTCTCCGATTTTCTTAATGAACGAGGTACATAACTTCCTTGACTTAATCTTTAAGTTTAAGATTGTCGGAACTGCTAAACATTTAATAAGTGTTATCAATTTTCAATTCACCTTACATTGACTGTTGATATTTTATTATTCTCTTTGAACACATTTATTTCCCCTTTTTACTGTGCCGCATAGTTGAAATATATAAAGTAAAACTTTTTAGGGCTTTTCGGTACTACTTACAGCAGAAATAATTGTTAAGTGTATATTTTTTTCTAACATGACTTGTATGGCAAAATATATGTGCTAGGTGTCTTTTTTAGCAACTTCATCAAAATAAGTATATCTATACAGGTCTTTCCTGGCAACAGCGATAACGACACTGATGTAACCAACATGCTGCCAACACCTGTGTACGCAAGATATGTCAGACTTCATCTCGTCACTTGGAACACTCATGCCTTAATGCGATTTGATGCATTAGGGGTATAGTCAGTAAAACACACGTATATATTTAGTTCTAAAACCAGTAGACTTTAACTGTGTTCTTTTAACGCAAGCAAGTCACTACCATGTTAACGTGCTTTATTTCTGACAAATGTTTAACTATGGTGTTATTTAGTTCGAAATCAGCTTTTATTTTTTAATCATTTTTTCCCAACTTCAAAGTTTTCTTCCACATAAAATTGTTGTAATATGTGTTCTATGTGTTAAGCAATCGCAAGTTCTGCATTCTAGTCACTATGTCGCACTATCCAGGCAGACTATCATGGACACGTACTTTTCAGACGAAAGCTAATTGGTTTTAGCAATTCTGAGAATTTTCACAAACATTTAGAGCAGAAAATGCACTCTGTGTTAAAGAAACAAAATATAAGATAAAACAAGACTATTTACTGCACATTGCCCCAGGATGTGGACAGTGTAGACGAGTAAATATTAGGGGAACAAAATGTCCATTAGATTTCAATATTTTACAGAAAAATTACAGCGCACATAATGTACATATTTTTTCTGGTGATATCTTCCTAGTTTGGATAAATTTTGCATCTAAATTCAGATACTACTGTGACAATTATATGCATACTTCAGGCCATGGTACATATTTGTTGTTCCAGTGTGTAGCAAATAAGGTACCTTGCCAATGTTGCCAGAAAATGTATTTCGTTATATGTTCGACTGACTTAATTTGGGTAAATGCTATTTTCGTTACTATTTTTATTTTCTGTCAACTTATCTCAGACAATATTATGAGTGTAAATAGTGATTTCGCTCCGTTTTTTTGCGGATTTACACATTTGGCAAATTTGGTTTAATTATAAAAGCTCAATATTAAAAAGGAAAAATAATTGTTTGGCTGTGCCATTTATTCAGCATCGTTTGTATATTTACCAACGTTGACGCAATATTGGACGGGATGAAAGCGACTGTCATTTGTAGAAATTCCAGATAGTACCCGTACGCCCTTACCGTCCACATCCGGACAGCGCGTAACATTTATCAAAGTTTGGGAAACATTTTTAAAGTAATAAAAATCCAAAACCAAGTCACGACTGTACTATTGTGTAGAAATCATTACACATTATGTACAGCTGCATGCCCGCAAAGCAGACGCCCGAAAATACTCCTCTTTTTATTAAAATTCAGAATCGATTAAGAATATGTCGTTACATTTCGTCTTTCAATCGTCATAATCAACAATGTGTCCGTTATTTTGTATATTTTGTATTTAATTTATACGTTAATGCATTTTTTTCTTTGTTGTTTGTTTATCCACCTTAAAAGAAATATTACGAGAGAGATCCGTTTAATAAACAAAGAATGGAGAACAATTATTTCAAGATAAAAATTCATGTATTGTTTTTTTCTTTTGTCGACCTTTCACTTATGATCCTTAGAATGCCGAGACAGTTGGATTAAATTAAAAGGCATATATTTATTCTACATGCAAAAGCGGGACGGCGGTAGCAAAGACTGATGACGCATGCACCGTCGAGGCGGTCCCAATGCAGCATTCTAGGTTGCGGAAGTGTATGTGTACAGGTCGTTGGTTTGGGTGTGTTACTTGATTAGGTTATTTTATTACTACAAAATGTAATGCCTAACAATAAAGACCGCCATGATACTCATTCGCGTTAAACCTGCATTAGCAGTATTAAGAATGTCGAAAGTAAAGCTACGCCTAACACGCTCATTATGTAAAAGTAATACCTTGTTCACACCCCCCCCGCCGATTTTTATGCAGCTGCCTTACCTGACTGGCAACATATTAAATAGCAAATTTAGCCGATTTATGTTTTTAATACAGGACGGTGTATGTACTGGCATTGCTTTAACCTTACACAATAACCGGACAGGCTGTGAGACTACATCAATGATTTTAAGCCATTATTGGAAGTCGCTGTTGGAATTCTGTCTCTTCATCTTTCCTGTCGTGCACTGTATAGGTGAGACTCCCTGAGCAGTCTTTATTCCCTTTACGTGAGATTGCACACTAGGTTTAACTTCGGGATTGTGTTTGCTTTTATTATGCGATATGCCATTTGCGGGTAAAGCCTCGGCCTACTGTATCAAAACATTTGGATTTCATTACCTGTTGTCTCTTCTTAATTTAACACTTTGTTTTGTTGGTTATGTTGTTTTCTCAAATTCGATGGTTTCTTTCGTGTTTTGCATTCTTAATTTCACATTTTAACGCTGACATAATTATGACATCACAGCATTTTCATCGTATGACCTCATTAAATTGTTCTTATACATCATCGCTTGGACAGTTATATTTAAAACCACCCTCTCGTTTAAAACTTAAGTTATCGAGGATTTTATCTCGTGTATATACACATAAGATTATAGTTGTTTATTATTAGAACTATTTTGTATGTTTTTAATTCATCTTTTCTATTTATTCAGCAGTTTGGATCAACATTTCTTTTCTCAAATAACTAAGTCTTTGTTACCAGAAAAACTCATACAAAATTATGTTTATCCTCTTTATTGATGTCCTGGATTTGTGAGAATATTCAAGCATAAATCACAACTTGTCATTGCAAACGGTTATTTCCTATCTGAGTTAGCCACCCTTCAAAGATAGTTGTTTTTGAATAAGCTAAACCAAGTGACGTCCTACTTTGAAGTTGTCTAGTCTAATCATCGTCCCCTTTCTTACTATTTATCGTTTCGTGAAAATTTAAAATTGCTATTTAAAAACTTCGAAAATCAATTTTAGCGCTTGGACGTTTTTATTCTAATAAATTGTTTTTCTTTTTTTTGCTTGCATTTGAGAAACCCCATTAGCAAGTGCGAGGTTAAAGCTCTGTAAAACTGGTTTATGCACCCCAGTCGGTTCATATTGCCGACTGACTGTTCGAAGGCTCAAACTGTCGGGTTTGCTCGTTTTCTTTTAAAAAAAAACTCATCAGAGCTCTGTTCTTACTTTTTCATTTGGCTTGCATGTGAATACCTTTGCCCTGTGCCCTTTCAAATTTTGGTATATGTTGCAATAGGTCATATTTTATTATTGTTTTTTTTTTCTATTTAAAAGCAGTTGCCAATTAGTAATGAATGCGTTCGGGCAATTTGAGTTATTGCTTTAGAGTGCTAACAGAAAAAGTCAAACTTTATTTAAAATTTATTTATATATGATTTCAATAGCTATTTAGAATTTTCAGCTGTATAGTCTCTTGTAGCAATACTTGTCTTAAACTTTTTGTAACTGAGATAGAAGTATATTAGCAGAATTAATTTATTCTGATATTCGCAACCTACTCAATGGACATTAATTGTAAATTTGTAAACTTATATATAATATAGTTTTTTGTTGATAAACACTCTTAGATGTAAGATCAATTTTAGTAAACTGTATTGCATTTGTAAACCACTAACATGTCTTTAAAGATGGTATCCGAAGTTTGCGTATACATGTAACAATATCTTAGTTTAAAAATAGCTCACTATGCTGCGTGGCTCGGATAGAAAATACAACTCTGTTATGACAGGCGGGTTGTTATGCTTTACTTTTCAAAACCTTTCATTGGAACAATTAATTTGTTTCCATGAGATAGAACAAATGGCTCCAGCTTTCGGATGCCACCTTTAACTTAAGTGCGGTAAACTAAATTGTTCCATTTTACATATGTTGTACTTTTATTATTAATCGTATAATTTTATAATCATGTGTTTAAATTAAACTAAAATAAATAAAACTAGATATGTGGTATAAAATGAGTTTGCCTCTCTTTAGGACCTATTCCATACACGTCATTACAATATTTGCAGGACTGATGTATTATATCAACACCAAGAATAAAAATAACGCAGCATTTCGGCATGGTTCTTGAGAGATAAAGATAAAAATAAATGAAACAACGGATTAATTACATATGCTGCTTTGAGGAGGGTTTAAATTACTACGAACACGAAATGATAAATGTAAAACCCCACATTTTATAATACGTATGTAATTAAGGATTTGCTCAAGCTAAGAAGAAACGTGTGTTCAAAATGTAGTAAAATATTAGTTTAAAAAATTAAAACAATTTCTAAGATAAAATGGATTAATGTATGAAGCGCCCCCTTTCAAGGGATAAGCTTAGTTTATGTTCGAAAACAAACAAACTAAGAATATTTTTTAATACGACCCTTATATTTGCATGAGTAAAAAATACAAATAAGATGTGTACTTGCTTTAAAGTGGGTATCAGACAGTTTGGATAGTTTTTTGCTCTCATGCCACTAAATTCTTGTCACATGGAGAGATTCGGCGAAATGAGGTTTATTGGTGCTCTCCATGTGAAAAATGAAGAAAAGTACATCTCTTGTCTTTAAGAAAATGTATTTCCTATCTAGGCCATGCTACACAGATAGCAATTTTTAAACTAAGAAAACGTGACCACTTCCTTTTGAGCTCACATTACCTGATCATCCGAGTAATCAGCACTGACATCAATATCTATTTTAGGTAAAATTGCCATCGTGATATTGACAGATTCAGAATTAATGAATATTTACAGCGAGTATATTTCAAGTTTTATTGCTGACTTATTATTCAGTGTTTTTTTTTAAATCGACGTTTTTAGACTTACGTATGATTTTATAAAGATTTTAACATAAAAAACTCAAAACTGTGGTATAATATTGGTACATGCATTTAATTTAGCAAACTTCCTTGAAGGATACAAACATATGAAAAGGTATTAACATTAAAATTTGAACAGTGGTTGAGTTTCAATTCATAACAATGGATAATGAATAATTTGTATTAAAAGTCTTTTACAAAATTGAAGCAGGGATAATAATTTTACCTGAAAACGCCGGAATTAGTCATTGGTTTTACTGTGCACGTATTGGATTAATTGCACTTCAGGTAAGTCGGCGTCTTAAGTTGATGTCGTCGTCAAAGAACGGACTAAAGCATTTCGAAAGACTCTCCGTCTCACTATATACACCGTCGATGCTTTTGGACCTACTGCTCAAAACACCTTCGCAACCCACACAGAACCAATTGTTTACCTATTGCTGATGTTGATTTTTCGTAAATAAGCGATTGTCTCTGCGTTTTATTTGTTGTGAGTGACGAAACATTGTCCATGGGAAATATAAAGTACTCAATCATGACGTCGGATCGCCTTTTACTCAAATGATCAGACATGGTACATCCGAGTATCTAAAATGAGTGTTAGTGTAGTGTCATAAATTGAAGTGTTACTGTAATGAAGACAATTTGTTCATGCATTTGTTTATTTGTTTGAACATGCTATATCTGTAAGTGTAAATAACAATAAAGCATTGCGAATATAGTAAGTTTCTGCTTTTAAGTAGAAACTAAATACTGTCGTTTTACTTTTTAAACAAACAGCATTCGCACCTTACAGTACAACAGACACTGTTTTAATATTATTTTATCTTAATTAGAATATACACAATTTAGATGTTCTACAAAACAAATAATAAACAATAACACTGCTCATTCTACTATCATATTCGGCGTTTACAGTCGCTCCCTAGGTCATTGCGCGCATAAGGATCATACTACGGATGTCGGCAAACATGATCGACATTATCTGATACCGCCTTTTTGACACACCTACATATTTAGGAGGCAGGGAACCGCTGCGCTTCTAGGCAGTCCTTTGCGCCTTCGTCTCTGGGTCCTGGAATCAAGACCAGGTCGCTTCAGTGGTAATGGTGTCATCATCGAACTCAACTTGACGAATGAAAGTACGTGAATCCCGTACCATCTTTTCCTGCATAAGTAGATACGACAACTAGCGCTCAATTTACAATAGACATGTATTTACAATAAAGCAAATACCAATATGAAGAATACAAGAGTGCATTGATGCAAAATATCAAAATGTCGTCATCGGGGTCCTGTTCAACAACAGTTTTGCCTAAAATCAAACCGACCGTGTTGTTACTAAAACATTTACAACGCCGTCAAGAATCAATGTCTTAAAATTCTATTTAATAATTCATTGTCTTTGGGCGCATGGAAAACGGTCCGAAAAGAATAGAGAATAACATTTGACTTTTATGTAGTGCACCATGGTAACAAATAAAATTAAAATTAAATAAATCATACATACACATATGGAACATACAATTTCAAGTGTCAAATAATAATGTAGCAACATTTTAAACTGCAATCATTTATTAATGATATTCACCAAATTTGAATAATAACTGAAATTCAAAGCATGATAGCACTTCACTTATTTATAGCGCCATCGACGAGAATTTTCCAGGAACGATTACATATAGATACCGCGCGACAATAAATGCTGTTCATTCAAACAGTATGGAAAGATTAATTTTATACCTTTACATTCGATAAGTTAACCGTGGACATTTGCTGATTAACATACAAAGCTATAATTAAGCAGGCTAAGAAACTAAAGTGTAAATGAAGATCAACCAGTTTTCCAGCTACATGTAGTACCGGATATTCCAAGGGTTACACAACGCTACATCGAATGATAGGTGGTGGCAGCAGTAGCAGTATAAGGGCGAAAGAGGCGGGATGTATTTTTCTTTGTTTGAGCAAATTTATTGTGGCCATCCTAAATATATTGGTGTGGAGATTCAAAATTACAAAGTCATTGAAAGCTGCAATCACCTTCAAAATTATATAACATAGTTATACATCTATTTCTTGATTTTGATACTTGATCAAGATTAATAATACATTTTGTTGCTCGAGTTTCGGGCAATGTACAATCCGTTGCTTTAAGATCATCTCAGAAACGGAGATCCGAAAACAAAGTACCTATCCAGCATCATTTAAAATAAGTTTGTGGTGACGAGATCAAACAAAGCATCGTACGAAATTGCCATTCTTCGTCATGCTTAAGATTCTTTATTACTGAATTGCTGATGAAGCAAATGATGTATCCACAACTATACTCGTCTGTATCTGTAAAATGGACCAGAAGGCTTCAGTCCCTGGGCACCTCATTAGTGCCTCTGTGCTATAATGATAGAAATGTCGCTGCACAGTATCAGCAAAAAATTATGGCAAATCCCAATCCCATCTGAACATCGAGTTTGAATATCGAGCTAGAACCGAATACCTATCTGGATGAGATTTGGGTATTCGAAATAATAAGTAAAGGGACTATTTAACACAGAGTTTGAATATGGAGCTGTACCTGAATACCCAGCTGACTGGGAGTTGGTATTCGAAATATTTTCAGTAGACGGACTATTTATCGATTGAATATCGAGCTGGACCTGAATACCCAGCTGGCTGGGAATTGGATATCCGAAATTATTTTAAGTACATTGTAAAAAGTACATCTCTCAGCGTTTAACGTGGTTTTGTAAATAAATGTTTGTAACAACGCAGTTTTATAAAAACGAAACGTTTGGGTTATTGGTTGATTATAACATATCTATAAATCTATAAACATACTTGAAAGCACAGTGCTTTTTCTGTAAAGGTTGAAATTCGTCCATTTTCCTGATTAACTTCACTGTGAAAAATATTTAAATGTCTTAACTTATGGGTAAGTAAAGAAGAACATACTGTCATAATTGGCTCTGAATTATGTAAGGTTAAGACGATTGTACCATTTTATAATCATGAAAGTAGCAGATATAGCGGCTAGACAGACATTTCCGCAATCGTTCAACTATCAAAACTGTGACAAGTGCGTGAAATATTAGTTGTGTTTGTAAAGGTGCATTTGATTCATCGCAATTTGCCTTGAAGATATCTTCAAATTTTCTTCATATAATAAAGCGCTTAGTTGCAAGCCAGGAAAGGTCCATTTTATGCAATTCACATACTGCATGAATAGTGTTATATCATTCTTGAAAGTTTCGTCTTAGACATCCATTAATAATCCGCATATTTAAGTAATGTCTGTAAATGTCTTAGCTAGAAGGTCAATATCCCGCCTGAAATCCAATTTGACATGATTAATACTGAAATGAACTTTAAAGCACAAAGGGTAGAACAATGAACCAGAAAACGGAAGGAACTGGGTTCAGATCCGGGTCGCGCAATTCATTGCAAGTCCTTGAAATAGAATTTATATGGCTCCATTGCTTATGCCTAAGGAAACCTTAAGGTTGTTTCACGACGCGTCCACCCGGTGTCAGAATAATGTGATTGCATGCAATGATATTTATAGTTAAGACATCACTAATTATTTAAAGTAGATACCTTCTGCGAGATATTTAAAGATCATTAGTAGACCGATAAAACCCACTAACCAACCAATCCTCAGTCGCCAACTAACCAACCAACAAACCCAACGAACACAATATATATATATATATATTTATATATATATATATATATATATATATATAAATATATTTATATATATATGCATTACAAAACCAAAATTACTAATGAGGGAAACGAGATTTGTAGGTAAAATTCAAGTTACAGTTTTGCTGTGGCCAAAAAAATGGTTGTATTAACATAAACGAATGTTTTTCAGTGAGTTTTTCGAGTTGAAACATAAATCTGGCATAAATATCTTAAACTACGGTTAAATTTTAAAACTAAGTTTTATTTCTATTCACATACCATGAGAAATCGCCGCCATAAAACACGACTCTTCCGTCTTCTGGAAAATTCTTATGTAAATTAAATTATCTACATATGGTCAGTTTTTTATGCAGAGTGACCTATAAGACCATTTTATAATAGGCTGTGAATTCTTAAATCGTACGAAAAGGCATTTGACCTACATCTTGTAAGCTAACCCCGAACAATAATAAGAATCGTTGCTATCGAAGTTTCAAAGCATGAGTGTACAGCAGCATAATGGCCAGATATACATACCATCTACGACATTGCAATAAATGTTTAGCATATTTACTCATTTTCTAGAAAGAGAATACAACACGAAACTGTTAACTATCCTCTGAATTATGCTCTGAACCCATACAAGTTAAAGCTTGAATTTTACAACTTACCAAAATTTATTTCGATGAAGGAAATTTAAACAGACCTGCATGCCTGACACTTAAATCTGTATTGATTTAATGTTTTCAGTTCTAAATAGTGAAATTCGATTCATATTTATGATCAGGTTTGACTCTGCTTGATAGTATATCCTGACAATCGCTTATTGCTTCTGACACACATAATGCAACGGATTATGTTTTTGTATCCTTATAATTGTTTAGCATCTAGTTAGATATATAAAAACGATATTACTGTTTATTTTATAACAAATTCTACTAACTGTTATCAAGGTGGCTTAGAAATAATGTGCACCGTCTCGCATTCTGTTAAATAGACAATTTCGCTTGCCTTTTCTTAAAATAATGATCTACGAATTTGTAATACAAATTTGTCATATTGGCATAACAAAACAAGAATAATAAGGTTGCAACAATTATATTTAGTGTATATTTCTAAGCATAAACGATACGCTGACAACACTGTCTTCTGCATAGTCTATGCTATGAGCAAGAAAGAATTAAGTAGACGCCATCGTAGTATATTATAATGTATTTCCTAGTGACTTCTCGCTACTTAAAACTGTAAGGTGGTTTTAATAAAAAGATATGTAATGCCCAGCATTCGAAGCTCGTAGGCAGAATAAGACATTAGTTATATAATCTCGAGAGATTAGAATATCGGTATCATTTATAGCCGTTGGTTTAGGCACTAATTGGTTCATTACTTACACTTAGGACAAATAAAGAACCACATTTTCTGAATGGCGATATACTTATTCCGAATTAAGATGATATAAGACAAAGGCCTATCAATAAAGCAACAAGCTTATGAAGTGAATGGTTATAGGCGATTTGTTTTCTCAATGTCGAACTGGCATGTAACATAGTTTTTTGGCCTTACCTTTTCAGCAGTGTTTGAATGCAAACTGTCACGAGTGAAGGATTATAATTTGTTTTGAAGCTACACAATATACAACAATAAAGTTTTACTCAAGTGCAAAATACCTTTCATAGTTGCTCAAAATCTAAACTTGGAAATATTTTGTATAAAATTAATTGTTAACATTTTTTGAAGGGTTACTCTCCATTATTTGCTTGTACACGTAGTCTTAATAATATTTGGCCGAAGGCAAAGTGTGTGTATGCAGTGTTACCCCATTACATATCTTTCTTTTGAAAAAAAATCTTAGTTTGTCTTCTACGGAGAACATAGTATTGTTTTAGTTAAATATTAAATTTTTAGAAACAGAATGGCATTATAGATATAGTAAAGTCCTAATCTGGATACTCATCGACCTTCCTGGCGCCTTCGCTATGAATGCATCTGGTTTTAAGAATAATGCAGACTTACAAAATCTTCTATCATTTTTTCTGACATCTAGATCTAAAAGGGAAGCAAAGTGCATAAGGATCAACACATACGCTGAAGGTTGTCAATATATTGCTTTTGTTTCGAAACGATTGTGTGTGTGTGTGTGTGCGCGCGCGTGCGTGCGTGCGTGCATGTGTGTGTGTGTGTGTAAAGACAATGTTTGTAGTCCGAATATTCGGCATACAAGTTAACAAAACTAAGTTAAAAATGTTAAAAGTCAGACTTAATGGATGTCGCTTTAACAATTGGACAATACAAAGTATATATATAATAGTCTACAAGACATTTTTTTCTGGATATTAAGATTTTTAATCATTTCGAACAAATCGATCATGTATGCAGAACAAGTCAATTTTATACAGATAGAAACGGAAATATGTTATCAATGTGAAAACCATGAATTTGTATCTTCGCTATTTAATAAAACACATTTTACGTTTATTTTTTTTATAAAACCAAATATTTGCTTGGATGGTTATTTACTGGTAATTGGTGTCGTTGACTTGGCTGATAACTAGATTATACACTATTAAGTACATCTTAATAAATGGTAATGCAGCTGTATAGTTTGATATATATTTTACAGTTCGAAATAGCAACAGATATTGAAACAAATTGCTTTAGTTTATGTACAACAAATTATATAAATGTCAGAAAGAATATCAATATTTGCACTGAAATTGTCAGACGGTTATTGGACCGATGTGGAGCGTTTTTACCCCGCATTTCATCAGGTTTTTTTCTTTAGGACAAATGGTCTAAATAAAAATATCTCGTCAAAATGAGTCAAAAGTAAAAATTAATCATACACACATGTATAAAGTACAAATAATTAAACTGGAATCGCAATTAACATTTGCAATATGTACACCTGTTAAAAACTTGGATCACTAAATAGTTTATCACAAATTAAGTAGAAAGTAGAACGATTCATATCGAAACAGTCCAAGTGATTGCATTTATATGAGCTTAGTCATGTTGCAATAGGTCAAAATTGTAGTGATGTCAACTTCAACATACAGGTACACTTTTCAATAACAGAAGTAATTATTACATTTCTGTAGAATAATATAACGCCACCAAAATTATAATACAAAATTTAAGTATATTGAAAGTTATTTTTTTAAGTAAGTAGGTCTTATAAGAAGAAAAGAAATGGTCATTTATAAATTGTGTGTCTCACATAAAGGGTAATAGAGATTGCTCAAACTGTTTCACCAAGGGCACAACTGAAGAAAAAAACGAAGAAATCTAACTGTGACTATTCGAAAATATGGAACTAGGTTAATGTTTCTGTGTAAACACAACAGCGTGTCCAGTCATTGAGCAAATGAGAAGCGTTCATTTTCCTGATAGTAAGCACTTCAGTATGTTGTGTCAAAATGTCAGAATATTTATTGAGACCCTTTACTGAGTTTATTTGGTACAGTTTCGTATAATACAGTGTGAGCACAAGCATTTTCATATTGCTTTATAATTTGAAACAATACAAAATTACTACAAAAATATAAAAAAAATCATTTTGGATTTTAATAAAAAAACCCGCCTCTATAATGTTATTTGCAATCACTTAGTGTAAAGCCGCAGTCAGAATTAAAAACGTTTCTCAGCCATCTTTAGAAGTATTTTAAAATGATTTTAACCGTCTCTGTCGTATTTGCATTTAAAACATATCTTTGTTAAATCGACTCTAATGAAATCGAACTAAAATACCACATGTGTACATCGACATTGTATAACCTCACCGTTGCAGTTCTCACTGAGACAGACAATAAAAGCTTCTTGGTTATTGAACCGGGAGCCCTTTGAGACTATTATTGATCCCAAAGGATCGGAGTACGTGATAACATCAGCCCTGTGATAAGCTAGTGCGTGTTGTCTGTGGCACTGAAAGAAATGCATTACCAGATCTGCGATTTGTCCGAATAAAAATCACGAACCTTTGAATACAGCTTTCATATAAATAAATTGTAGACTAAAATTTTCATGTAACTAAATGTAAACCACGTTGTTTGGTTCAAGAATATGTAATGTTAAATATAAATTGATCATTTCAAGTATTCATGTCTATTTATTCACAGCAAAACAGAAAATATTCACTGTTGTAATTTTAACTTCTCTAGTTAAAGCTAAGATTAATGTATACAATTTTGCTTGCACATTGACTTCGGAACTCGTATTATGTAACCTTTTTCATAATTAAATAATAATAATAATTGAAAAATATTTCTTTATGGCGTTTGTGTCAAGGTTTTTAAAATGTATATTGATTAAGCCTTACATATGCCGAATAACAAACTGAGATGCGCTAATGGTGTCGAACACATTTTGGAACGTGTTTATATATGTGGTATCCTCAAAAATGTTGAAAAGCTTTCAAGTATTGTCTTAATAAATAATTTTATTTTATAAATGTGAGTAGCTTGTTTAAAATGGCGAAAATGTTCCTATTTGTTAATGTATATTCATATATCAATGTATAAGGTAATATTTCATTTTCCTGTTTCTGGAAGGCATATTGTAACTAAAATATAGAGGATATAAATAATATGAAAGAATTGAAATAAAATAATCGTTTAGGACTAAGTAAAATAAAAAGTTGTTTTGGGGATATTAAAAAGCAATTACAAAAATAAATTTTATGCATTTTCTAAAACGTTTCTGAATATTTATATTTTTATTGCTTTCTGCCTACGTAGGGCAAACTATGAATAAAATGGTGCTATTATACCACATCTCAAACATCTTCCAGAAGAATGCTATGAACAATAGCAGGAATATCAATAGAATAGACAGAGAACGTTGATTTTAAAGTTGTAGATGTTTATCACATAGCAAACCTAATAATTTTAGGCAAGATTGTACAATTAGACGAGTAATACACCGTATTCAATATTAAAATAAAGAAGGTAATTAACTTGATAACTTGTTCATTACTTTTAATTTCAAATATTACAAACCTTTGAATTTAAAGCGTTTTGATTGGTCCAGCGCTGGTCATGTGTGAGTAATATACATGTGAATGGTAGTGACTCGAGAATGTTTTCACGTGAGCACCGAGAATATCATACTGATGGTCGTGTTCTATTTACGCGCACTATTGCTATTACGACATGATGTCCGGTAAAAGAAATCGACAGTGTATCAGTGTCTGATCATGATTTGGTAACATTAAGGAAAAATGTAAACAAGAAAAGAACACAATGTGTAACCTCGGTAGCAGTGAATACTTTTCGTGATTATCTAAAAAAATGTGAGAACATACTTACAAAATAAGCGCTAATGAATTGGATCGACATCTTTAAATGTTTTTTTTGTTATTAAATGAGAAGCGCGGATGGCTCGTTGTACAAAAACAACAACAATAAAAGCGGTATGATATAGGGTACGTGTTATAAAAAATAAAGACTTTTTAGGTTGCCGAGGCTTTTATCTACTGTACATACTGTACATATGTTGTTAGTTAATTTTATTACTAGTTATTATGTATGTACATAAGTTCATTATATCTGTTTTAACTCCCGATGCAGATGCTTACTGTTAGTTGTTTCACTTTGACGGGATATTTTATTTACAGTGTTTGTTTGATAGAAAAACCTTCAGGAAATGCGAGGTTGGAGCGCTCCTCAAACCAGGTTTAAGCACCCCAGTTGGCCTTTTTGCCGACTGACCGTTCGAAGGCGGTAACTGATGGTTTTTCTTTTTGTGTGTTATGTCTCGTCTCTGTGTTTTTGTCACATTTACATTTACCTTGTTTGCCTTTGTCTACAGGTTGATAAATTTAAATATCTGTGAAAATTTTGATAGGACCTTTTCTTATTAACCTATTTGTTTCGAACTATGTATACTAGTTTTGCTGATCAGGTTAATGTGATAATGTCCTCGGTCTGCGTTCTCGGTCAATACATTATCCAGGTCCTTAAAACTTTATATTGAACACAAAACTTTATTTGCATACTAATAACTGATAATAAAAAATAACCTTTAAATCGATAAATACAATTTTGATCGATGTATCAAATATTGAACATTTTTATTAAATAAATACCAAACGACTATTCTCTCAAATGCAAATTAGAGTATCTGTTATCTACATGTAATGGCCTACAATTGCAGATGTTTGGACTTAGATTATGTGTAGCAAAAAATGTATCGGAGTCTGTTTTGAATATGTTTATTATGTTTACATAATAACACACATCAATGCTCTGTTAGTTGTAATGAAAGTATGGTCACATTTCAGCTATACCTAAAATGTTGGTTAAATTTATGTAAATAAAAATGCTCATTTTTTATCTCTGCGACAAGTTTTAGCATACTGTAAAATTTACAAACGTATCCGTCAGTACTGACTGCATATAAGTTTTCAGGATACACTGCTAGTATACGTCGAAAATGAGCTTAAAAATAAAATACAATAGTCTGGGCTATGTTCTGTTATCCAGCCTATTATTTTCACCGTTTTCTTTTGCGTATTGCAGCAAAGAAATGAACAACTCTCTTACTGATCCGACCTTAGCGTCGTCAAACGACGTTCAAGTGAACGACAGCTTTGCAATCTCATGCTTCATAGTAAAGGGCCATTTTTTCAAAATATAAAACAGCGATAAAAGACTCTACATTGTTACTCTTTTTTAACAAACTAACAAGTTGAATTAAAAATGGCGTTGTTTATATAATAAATAATTTAATATTTAATGAAAAGGCCGACTGGGCCGAAACGTTAACAAAGAGTTTAAAGATACTGTTTGAATGAAAGAAAATTCCCTGTCGGTATAGTTTTTCTTCTAAATAGATCTGCGAGGATCAGCTATAATAAAATAAGTTTTACATGTGTTCATATAATTATGTATTTCAAAAACTGATCTTTGAAAACCGCGTATATTACGCTGTCTATACAGATGTATTCGATGAAGGTGAAAGTAATTGCTTTAAGGTGTAACATTTAGTTGTGGGTATATTAAACTGCGAATTGTTCTCCACCAATATAATAAAGACACATTTATTTCGCATTTATCTGACTGCAGCGAAGGTACTCTTTTTGGAAGTCCTTGTCGTAACTGTCATTATTTCTATTTCATTTCTTTGTTTACCAGCAATAGATCAGCCAAGCCATATCAAAGTAGAAATTGTTTGCATTTACATCTATTATATTCTACATGTACCTGGTTTTACATAGAAATTAGTTTATATTCTATCTGGTTTTACATAGAAATTAGTTTATATTCTATCTGGTTTTACATAGAAATTAGTTTTTATTCTGTCTGGTTTTACATAGAAATTAGTTTATATTCTGTCTGGTTTAAAATAGAAATTAGTTTATATTCTATCTGGTTTTACATAGAAATTAGTTTATATTCTGTCTGGTTTTATATGGAAATTAGTTTATATTCTGTCTGGTTTTACATAGAAATTAGTTTATATTCTATCTGGTTTTACATAGAAATTAGTTTATATTCTGTCTGGTTTTACATAGAAATTAGTTTATATTCTGTCTGGTTTTATATAGAAATTAGTTTATATTCTGTCTGGTTTTACATAGAAATTAGTTTATATTCTGTCTGGTTTTACATAGAAATTAGTTTATATTCTGTCTGGTTTTACAGAGAAATTAGTTTATATTCTATCTGGTTTTACATAGAAATTAGTTTATATTCTGTCTGGTTTTATATAGAAATTAGTTTATATTCTGGCTGGTTTTACATAGAAATTAGTTTATATTCTGTCTGGTTTTACATAGAAATTAGTTTATATTCTGTCTGGTTTTACATAGAAAATTAGTTTATATTCTGTCTGGTTTTACATAGAAATTAGTTTATATTCTGTCTGGTTTTACATAGAAATTAGTTTATATTCTGTCTGGTTTTATATAGAAATTAGTATTCACTAAACGATGACATTCTCACTAACTCTTTAGTAATTGAAAAGTACTGTGACTTCGTGATTTGTATTTTCTAACATAAAAATCGGTGTATAGAAAAGAATGTAATTTATATATTATTTACACCAATCAGTATTTCAATTAACAGTGATCACTGAGAAAACTACTTTATATTAAAAGTTGTAAAGTTAAAACACTACTTTCGTCTTTATTTCGCGTTAAATTAAAAAAGAAACTGCGACATAATAAGACATACATATATTCTTTGATCTACAATTGTAATTATTTACGTATATATTATTCATGTTTATGCACTATGTAAGGAATTAATGGACAGAAATGACGATCAGTTTATTGAATAATGGTATAAATACAACAATATCAGTAGCTAATTTGTTTTTATTGAATAATGGTATAAATACAACAATATCAGTAGCTAATTTGTTTTTATTGAATAATGGTATAAATACAACAATATCAGTAGCTAATTTGTTGTTTATTGAATAATGGTATGAATACAACAATATCAGTAGCTAATTTGTTGTTTTGTAAAAACGATTCTTAGGGGGATACAATGATTGATTAACTTATCGCATCAGTCGCGCGTTCTAAAATGATAAACTGCCGGAATATTTGTAACCAAGACAACCATCGTTTACATGGATTATGCAAACAGATTCAATGGAATACATATTTGAGCTCCTCTAAATGTGGCGTGTTGCACGCAGTCATTCAATAATTTAATAGAAATTCGGCGAAGAACAATCATTCCCCAAACATAAGGAGTTGGCTCAAGTAGAGATCTTTACTAGCAGAGAAAGCCTTTGTTCTATAACATTTCGCACTTTACGTGTTTTTTTAACAAAGGCTTGTGACAAAACAATTAAGCAGACGAAATATTGTGGGTGCCGGTCACTGTGTTTACCTATTTACCGAAACGACCGGACTCATCCTTACATAAGATTAATTTACCGAAGTGGTCATTTACCGAAGTGACCGGTAACCAATATTGTTATAGCTTATAACGTGGACACAAACTCGTAAGCATACCCTTAAACACAACTTTTTCAATCGAGAAACTGGAAGTCGTATTCTGCCTTGATAAAGTTCACTTGGTTATCTTAGAACATCGTCTTATCTAATTATTTTGAAAGAATCACACTTGCATGTTCTTTTTCATAAATAAATAGCTAAATACTTTACATGTACATTTGCATATGTTTTTACCACTTATAATGCATTGCTGAAAGTGTTTTGATAAAAGTATTTTTGAAGTCTTGCCATTTCCATGAAGATTCCCAAATAAAAATGTTGTTTACGAAATATAAACGCGGTCCACGTATTTATACAGTTCTATATGTTGTAAGACACAAACAATAATTTACCACCATTTATATCCATCTCCGGCAGACACAACCAATAATGCTCACATAGTTTCAAAACATCTCTCACTACAAAGCAAAGTGCAGCAGTTAAGAAAACAAATGCAGCGTATTTGTTACAAAATCACAAAGTTGTGGGAAAAAGGGGATTTGTATGGGAACAATACGATTAGAAGTCTTCAGAAGAAAATAGTTTTGATTTTCCGCTATCCGTGAAAGATTTATTAAAATTATTTTACCGTTTCAGTGGATAAATGACAAAATAAATTATTCATGTATGTTTTTATCAACAAATGAAAGTAACAGATTTTTACGTGAATGATTCGTCTTTTTATAAATGTATACTTAAGCATAATGTGCCATGTCATTCTTACACTTTGAATGCAATGGTTGAAGACACCTTACATGAAATGAAGACCATGCTTGTGTGGTAACATAGTCGTTGATTTCGTCAATGCATGTTTTCATTTGTCATAGAAACAGACTATAACAAACATTTGTAAATGCCTTTGACGTCATTAGTTTTTAGATTTTGATTCATTGTCAATTTTACCCATTTCTTTTTATTTTTCAAAAACTAAAACTGCTATTTGAAAATGAGTAAAACCATGGCATGTATTCTAGTAGTGTAGCATTTGTCGAAATAATACGCATTGTCGTTCATTTGCATGATTATTGGCTCCCATTTAATGCAAAAATGGAGTACATTTAATATATTTAGCTTTGCAAACATGGGGGATTGATAAACCTTAATATATAAAGCTAAAATGATTTAGAAGAGCTATGTCAAAACGAGACAATTCACTTAAATGCATTAATTTATCTACGTATACACATATCAAACAATGTGTCATTACTAAAGTATCTCATTTATCTCACCGATAATCGATCATAGACATCTCTTCTTATCTAACAGTAGAATGAACAGCAACACTTTGACAAGAATAAACGAATGTTATATAATTTCCATCGGCATATTGCATGCAATGGATGTGAAGAACGATAAATAGGCGCCATTATTTCAGTTCATAATCTATTTCCGCAAGACATTTTGCTACCAGACATATAGCTGTATCGTAGCTGGGCAATATAAGCAGCATCAGTGAGGCATCAGTTGCTAATACAAGTCTAAAGAGGGAAGTGGTCGAATTAGTGTAATTAGTCAATACAAATGTTGTACACTGTATTTTCCTTTTGCCATATACAACTTATTCTAAGATATGTGTTGGTCAAAACAGTAGATTTATAGTACAAAGACATGGACAGGGCAATGAGCCTTTTAAGAGCTTAACGGTTGCATTTTATCGCGTTAATAAAATTGTACAATCTATAGACGTCTGAGTGAATCGAGTAGACAGGTTTATTAAGGATACGAAGAAGGGGTGGTTCCAATTATTGAAAATATATGTCAGCTCGACTTGTAAATTAAGAAATATTGTCATTTTTTTCGTTCTGAAAATTCTCTTTTTAAATTAAAAAAAAAACTGACTTTCAGTAAGAGTTCATACTGTGTTACAAAATGAAGAGAATATATCCAGTCTTAATCATGATGGAATTATGGTATTCACATAAACCACATTTGTAGATTTAATGTGAATCTCAAAGGAATGGTCGAAATAAAGAAATAGAAATTATGCAAAGAAGTCATTATGTTTGGAATGAAGGCATTTTGTCTAATTCGGTTAATACCTTGAGGTGATTAATTTTAGAATAGACGATTACCCCATCTTTTGTATGATACATATGAGTTAGATCTAATATTTTATCTAAACAATCATTTTTCAGCCTCTGAAGAAAGTCTGTTTCAAAACATAATAATTCGATTTTTTCTTACTATTCGTTGACAGTTATTCGTTTAAAAGACAAAACAAAAACAAAACGAAACAGCAAACAAAACAACAATAAAAAGTGGCTGAATATTGTCTTAATAAACATTCGATCTAACAAGCAGCTTGCGCGAGTGAAAACACCCGATCTTACAAGCAGCTTGCGCAGTAAGATCGTGTGTTTTCTCCTCATTCGACTAAAGCTGAGATAACAGCAATCGAATTGCCAGACATCCGTTTTTGTTTTTTACGTTTTCGACATAATTAATAAAATAATATTTTAGCAGTCATTTCAATATAATAAATATTAAGTCGGTAACTTATACAAATGTATGTACAAGATTATATGGAGACAGACTTGGCTACTTTGAATTTGGCAACATTTTAAAATGCTCCTGTCAAACACCCGCATGATCCTTCCCTTTATAACGGATGTGTGGACTGGGCCTTCTTTGGCAATATAACAACAATTTATCACGGAAAATTTATACAGCATCTGTCCCAAGGAGTAGCAGGAAGTGTTAATACAATCACTGGATCAAGTCTTGGGCCTAAGTTGACGCTCTGTCGACAATTTCCGACATGCGGCTGAGGATTTATTTAAACTCACAAGAGGATTGTTGGTGTGTGAGAATTGTCAGAATTGTACATAAATTTAGTGATGTGAGTATGCATATTTATCAATATTACATCGATATTTTTTAAATCTGCCTTCCTCTTACCTCCCTCCACCGCAGATTTCTGCTTTCGAAATGAACTAAAGTCAAGCAAACCATGTTTACTTACATAATTATTTTCAATGATTAACATTTTTGAATTATAATATGTTTGTTTATTGGGTTTTTCGTCCCACCAACAGTATTTCAGTTATCTGGAGACGGTGTCCACTTGAAGCAGATATAGTGTTGCCTTCACTGTGTATAGCATGCCGTGAACACCTGGCATGATACCACACCCAGTCACATTATCCTGACACCGGGCCAACCAGTCGTGGAACTACCCTTATATTTGCTTGAGCGTTAGCAAGGGAGCTATACCACTACCATTTTTAACGACTTTGGTATGTCGCGGCCCGGGATCGAACCCGTGGCCTCCCGTACCTGGAGAATTATAGTATGTGTAGTATGAACTAGTATGATGATTCAATCAATCACAGGAATCACGTGATACTGAAGGTAAAGTGACAAACAGTAAGAATCATTTCAGTCTATTAATTAAAGCCGTATTTGTTTTCTTTTGCTAATTAAATATAGCAGTTTTTGGGATAGGATATACTGCATGCTTGCCAAAATGAAAACGCAACGTGGATATGGTTACATTTTAAACAGAATTAAAAGATGTAATAAAAGATGAGCTGTCATTAAGGTGTGCATACACGTTCACTAGTATCGATATATTTATTCTGTATATGTGTCGTGGTGGCGTGTTGCACGCCATTATGGAATATGAGGCCCAGATTTCCGCAAAGAAATGTCTCTCGACGATAACATAGACTAGACTAAACTGAGATTATGTACAAAAGGAAACTCTTCTTCTGCAACATTAGCCCTAGACATGTTTTGGCGTTAATTCTACTTATAGGTGACAATGCAGTTTTAGTAGCCGTAGCTTGGCTATATTATCATTTGGTTATTTCCTATACACACATTCACAAACATAATTGAATTAAAGGATTTTCTTGTAAAACAGTGCAATTTTTTTTCTGCTTGTCGTGCCTCGCCGTGTTCTTAATAACTAAAGATCTGCTTCGTTGGAGCAATACGCAAATTTAGTATCTCATTTTACATGTCTTAAAGACCATATATAAATTTTTCAAAGTATATATTTTCTATTTGTAATATGTAACTTTTGTATAAAAATGAAAATTGTTCTACTGATTGTTGTGAAAATCATATGAAATTTATTATTTATTTTCCTACTTTTTATATTTTTCTATTTGTGACCGGATGTAAAACTCGTTACGTTTTATACGTGAATTTAATTACATACATAGCAGCAAGCCTTTTTTATCCGCTATATTGTTTTGAAACAACAACAACAACAACATTTAATTGATTGAAGTTTCATTGATGTGCCATTCAACTTATCTTCAATATCAAGCTGTTAAAATGTGTTCATCTTCGCTTGGTTTCCTTTTACTGTGTGGCATTTTTGTCAATTTTCAGTATGTGTGATTCGATATGCTTGCATACATTCGAACTAGAAACAGACACAGATAAATAATAGTTATCCATCATACACTGCAAAAGTATTCCCTGTTAAATAAAAGTGACAAGAGATGTTGTCTTTGTCGTGCCCACCACCTGCTCAGCCAGTTTTTGTTTTTTGTTTTTTTTCATCGCAGCGACCAGTTATGATCGTTCTAGGAACATACGGTCTTTTAGTGTAGGAAGGCCCAGACAAATGTCTGGGTAGAACCACTGGCGTACCGCAGGTCGTCTTGAAGACCTTCCCAATTAGGACCCTTCGCCCCGAACGGAACTTGAACACACGCGGTGGAAGGCTAAGCAGTCAGAAGAGTTACACACGGCGACTCTACTAGTACGCCACAGGGGCCCCTTGCTCAGTCAGTGTGAATTTCAAATGGAATAAAGGTTCTTGACCGTAAAGGTGTCAGTTGCATGGAATGCAATACACGAAGAGATTCTCGGGTTGTAACAATCAACAATACATTTTATGATTAAATTTGTTGCAAAAGTGTTTTCATACACATTGTTTTTTGAAAAAAAAAGTGTTTAGTAAAAATTATTCATTTAATTATCAACTATTCCCAATGTTCTACTATATAAGAAGTATTATCTCAATTAGTTTGTTTCAACTGTATGTGCATAGAAATATATACATTTAGAAATCATTTTACTGAAATTGCACTAAAATTCTGCATGTATTTGTCAACTTGGGAGCACTTCCTTGATCCGGATACGAAAGTTTCGGAGCATTCTTGTCTTAAGCAATAACATGTCAGCTATAGCAATAAATGCATTAGCAAATTAAAAGTTACATGAAGGAAACTTGCAAAAAAAGAGTATTTGTTTTGTAGTAATTAATAATAATGTTAACTTGTCATGCAAGACACTATATGTAGGAAATATCAAACGATAAGCTTGCAAATAAAGGAAAGCTTTAAGTATTTCAGATATTGTATTTATGACGCCAACCCTAAACACTTGGTATAAACTGTTGAACTGTTATGAACATCAAGCATTTTTATCACAATAAGCATTCACATTTAAATATTTATGCAATTAGTAGGAACAACGTAGGTTTAGATACTCAATGTATAAATTATAAATAATTTGTACAACTAAAAATAATATGGGATTTGTTTTACTACTCTTAACTTATGCAAAACTCTTTGAAATCGTTATGTTATTTGAAGTTTGCTGTTTCTTTGCTTACTCAATAGTCCACGTATTTTGAATGTTAATTGTCGTAATTCGGTTACAACAAAGTTGTCTTTTACCCTCTATCAATACAGTGACCTTATAAAATTCTTACTGCTAACTACTATCTTTCATCAGACAGAAGGCTGTCATAATGGCCAAAATAACAGTATTAAATGTTGATGTCATGACTGCTTTATTTAATCCATATTTCTTGACTTTGTCGTGACTTTCGTGACTCTCTAGTCCGTAAGGCTTTTGTTTTACAACTAAAATATGACAATAAAATATTAAGTGAAACGAGGCAAAAATATTGCAATATATACTTTTGAGTTTTGGTAGTAATTTACCGACAACAAATGCAATATAAGAATTGGAACATTTCTCAATAAATGTAGTAAATTTTCATAGCATTCTGTATATTCTATCCCGAGGGCGAGACGAGAATTATACAGGCGCCATTTGTTCAGATCATAATCGACTACTAGGAGCCTTCTGGCTTTACTAGCTAAAAAGTCAGTATTAATATTCGGGGAAAGTTAAATTTAGGGTTAAAGATTTTTATCTCCGGATTCAAAGCTTTGTCAGGATTGAGCAGGTTTTCATTTCATTAAAAGCTGCATTACCAAGCACAAGATATTTAATGAATTTGAACATAAAATTCGATAGTTCTTGAGAATAATCATATATATTACAACCCGAACTTCTTCTAGACAAAGGCACGCACACGCGCAGGCGCATGAGCGCGCACCCACACAATCACTCGCAAACGCATATTCACACAGGCACACAACCACACACGCATGCACACGCCGAACGCGCGCTCTTTCATACACGCACGCAAAAACGCACATTTACACCTCCATAATAACACTGAGGCATAGACATTACCAAAATCCAACAGTTCTCGCGTTAGAACAGTCAGTCCCTGATCTGTAATGCTCTCAGACATAGTACGCATTAAAAAACAAACAACGACATACAAACACTCCTGACAAAAACAACGCAACCATGAATACTTTTTGTTTGATTCATGAATGACTCAACATGCGAGAATGTGTTCCTGATACAAAGCGTGCATTTCTATTGCTCTATCACATCTTGAAAACAGTAGATGTTTTTACAAATATGAAGGACACAGTGATTCTATGCGAATTATGACATTATGCAAGGTACCATATAATGTATGAAAAATGTGTATAGATAAGAATAAGCTTAACGGTTTAATCGAATTAATAATTAGGGAAAAATAAATATAGATCATGTTTCACCAGCGGTGAAATTCATCTCAGATCTGAATGTCATGTCGACCTCAGAAGTCTAGAGTGCAAACAATTTACACGCCGATTTACAGTGTCTGTTTCGTGTCTCCTTTTACAAAAGTGTCAAAGCCTCTCAAAATTGTATCAGCTAACAATGGCGATTTATAAGTTTTTTAATGCCATATAAATAAATCTATGGCGGCCGTTGTCTAGTGGTTATAATCGCCGACTTGTATCACCTTTGACTCTATGGACCCTCGCTACGCGAGTTTCAGGCAATAGCTCCTTTTGATTGCTTGTTTGATTATCGCCCTCTTAAATAGTTTTCAATACTGTAATGTAATATTACTATATTAATTAGTTTTCAGTTAAATAATAATTGGTTATAATTGGTTAGTTAAAGACATCGTGCCGTTTAATTAAACTAAGTTCAAGTTAAATAAAGCAGGACACTGAATGACATGAATAGAAAACCCGTATGATACAATATACATTTTGTGTACCGGTGAAATAGTAAAATAGCAATAATGAGACATGATTCAGGACAGTGGTTAATTCATACGTCAAAACATAAGAAGAAATCATGGGACACAGCGCTGGTCAGAAGACACGATTAGCAATAAAAGTACTATTTTTAGCTTTTATTAATACTAATATCAGAAATGATATGCGTAGGCAGAGCAATTAGCAAAGAACATGCACAGTCGGAGTAGAGTATTTATATTTTTGGATCACGGGGCGAAACGTGGAAAGGAATTGAGATAGGCTAGGAAGAAGGAGTGTAGATCTGGACGAGACTGAGAGTGGATGTGGACGCGTTAGAGAGAGGTATTCATGCCTCTCTGTTGTTAGATTGTAAAATGTAACTTTCATTAATAAATTTGTAATCATGGGATGATGTTGCGTTTCTACTATGGAGCCCCGTTACGCCACAATACTTCAAAGGCAGTGTCTACTTAAAAACAAACCAGAATCCTAAAAATAACACATCTTATAATTTCATGATACAGGGTTAGTTTATCATGGAACTACCCCTGTATATGTACCCTCTTGAGCGTTAGCAATGGACCCATGCCACACCAATTTATCGACATTGGTATGTCGCGACATCAGTTAGAGTTACATATACTAGTGATGCTTGCTTCTCAATTAATAATTTTAAAAGAAACGTTCTCACAAACGCTTAAATACAAAACGAACAGTTGATGAGATCCACAATTGACAAAGTAGTATCATGTCTGTTATAGGACTTGGGTATCCATTTGCCAAAAAATATGAATCATTTATGTGATAATGTACTATGAACTGCTGCATACGATGTTAAACGTTATCAAGACTAGCATACTAAGATGCACGTGATATGAAAAAAATACCAGCACAATATTAATGATTTCAATTCTTATTAAAATGAACATTATATATATATTGGAGGTTTTGTACCTTTTCTAATGAGATTTTATCAGGTGTCAGTCGGGTTTGCTGTAATTTTTCAATAGCAATGTTACAGTATCAACGTGAAGCTGATATATTGCCACCTACACTGTGTTCAACAGGCCTTGATTACCAGTCGTTATGTCAGACCTAGCCACACTTTCCTCATTCTGGACCAACTGGTGATGGATCTAGCTGTAAATTTGCTTTCATGTTAGAAAGTTAGCTGAAACATAAATGTTTCTGGGTACTGGTATGTCGCGGTCAGGGTTTGAATCCCGGACCTCCCGTCAAAGGAGCTGACGGGCTACCCATTGCGCCATCAAGTGGAGTCCAAAATGCAGTTACAAGTAAACCTTAAAGAAAAACTTCTTGTCATAATTGTTTTCACCAGAAGTCATTTTTCCGTTAATAGGTAAAACGTTCATAAAGGAATAGTTAGAGAAAATTATACGAAAATAATTTGGTATGTTTTGTGAAAGGATTAGGAAGAGGAGGAGAAGGACCAAAGAATTTTAATTTGTTTTCCTGCATATCTTTTATTTGTTCACACGAAAAATTAATGATTGAGACAACTTTAACGGTGACTTCGGAATATTATGGATAATCTAAAAAGGATCACCTAAAACAATTTTATTACTATTTATTATTATTGTTATTATTCTTCTTCATCTTCTTCTTCTTATTAATTTTAGTTTATGCTTGGTATCAAGTAAAACTGTATCTTCTTTGTAAAGATGATCGAATGAAATAACCACCCAGCAGTCAAGCACGTGCATTAGTATGTTTTAAGTCTTACTTAGAAACAAGTTATTGCCAAAAATGTCTCTCGTATTGAGCGATAAACTTTCGAGTGAAATGTTTTAGGGTTTTTAAAATAATTACACGTTATTAGTCCTATAAAAAGCACCTGCCACGTTCAATAACATGACGGCCTGCTTTAAAAAATTGCCAATATCAATATCACTTTTTCGACCCCGAGCCGAAAAGTGATATTGATAGAAAGCCCGCGTCTGAAGTGATTTGATTGGCTAATATAATGCAGGGCCAAAAATGATAGAGATTTAAGCTTGAAGTTCTGGGAAATTGCAGCCAATTTGTTTTAACTAGATCTGCCGACAGGTTGCTGTGTTTAACTAAATGTTATAAATTTTTAACGTGTAGATTTCACAAAAACACAAACAAGTATTTTCTGACTTGGATAAATGCAAAAAGTAATAAATGTGAAATGTAATAAGTACATGTAGATATTTAATGGAATTGTCAATAAATGATTTGATATTCACCCTGTTATTTGTTCTCGGGTAAGTCGTCAAGGTCTTCGGCCTTCGGCCTTGGGCCAAAACGACTGCCATCAAACAAATAACAGGGCCAATATTAAATCACTTTTTTATTACATATTATCTTACTTCTCCTTAATGCTCTAAGCGAACATGTCACGCTATACAAGATCATTCTTTTTTCAGTTTTACACTTCCATGCAAATTAAATTTACTACTTACAGACTTACTATTGTGATGTTTACAAAGAATTATTTCGTGCAAGATATTACTATTTAAAGACAGAGTCCACGTAAAACAGTTTATTCGGTACGTTTTATATTAACATTTTGTCACATAATGACCCAGTGTCTGGCTACAATAACAGTATGATAGCTGCTCATGACTATAAAGTGTCTACTGAATTGGAGGACAGACCTCGAAATTGTTACTTTCTGACATAATTATTATATGCAAGTTGTATTTTACCGCAGTAAAAGGTAAAGCTAAAATGCGTGATTATAAAAGAATGGAATATGGCCAAGTTAGCCGTACACCATGAATTGGACAGAATTATTTTCATTTTTCAGGTGATGTGGTGTCTGTTCTGGTAGCAAAAGACGACACCTGTGTTTACAAAGTCATATACGTTTTTTCCTTATAATATAAGTAACTGTGAATATTCTTTTGATAACTAAAATAACAATCAATACATTTAATAAATTTATGTGATGACTCCACAATCTAGATCGCATGCATAATTATTTTATTCACATTTCTACATAATCTGCATTATTTACACTCAACCATTTATCTTGGACCTCAATATTATTTTCTACAACAATATTTACACCAATGAGATTGACTTAAATTAAAAAGTAAATAAAATAAAATAAAATAAAAAAAGGATATCATTAGTTCATTTAGGAGAAAAAAATGAAAGTAATATAACATACGACATTAAGACATTCAGGACAACATGACTGAGGACGGCTGACAAAATGGAAACATATGTTACGAACCTAATCGTAACGTATTTAGATAAAGACACAAACCTAATCGTAACGTATTTAGATAAAGACACAAACCTAATCGTAACGTAATTGGATAAACCCACAAACCTAATCGTAACGTATTAAAATAAAGACATTAGGTATAGGATGCAATTTTCGAAGGAAAGGGTTTATCTTAAAGTTAAGGGATATGCCTTAAACGTGTTTGCAAACTTAAATGTTATATATTTGAATTTCAAATGTGTAGGCAGGTTGCTAGTAGGAATTTGCCAAATAATCACCTTTGTATTCTTAACCCGTTTTCCCCGTAAAACGGCGCAATGTACTAGTAATAACTGCGAATGAGCTTTCATTAAATTGGTCGTTGTATAAATAGCGTTAAAGATATACAACCGGATTAACAAAATTGGCATTCAGTTTATTGCGACAAGTAACTCTCACCCTAGATTGTAGTTAGCAATCTGGAAGCAAGTCTTTAACGAGTAAACAACGCATATGTATGGTAAATTAAAAGATGTGTTAAGGGTCTAGTTTTTTTCTTCTAAAAACCCTTTTGTAAGTGTGCATTTCATGTATTTACTTTTACGTGTCTAACTTTTAAGGGATGGGACTTTATGAGCCAACCCTTGCCCTTATAAATAAGAGGTAAGAGCTATGTATTCCGTGTTAAGCACCTGATCGTCATTAGTCGGTGACTGTTTCAATAATTTACGTTTGTTGTATCGTAATAGGACATTCATGAAACTAAAGGAGGCTTTTTAATATTGAAGTATCAGTCGACCAGAATCTGAGATTTAGGGAGTCACACACACACACACACACACACACACACACACACACACACACACACACACACACACACACACACACACACATACACACATATATATATATATATATATTAAGCAGGCCAAATTTCGCAGTGCAGTATTTATATATATATTATTGACTTGATTAATGTTGCGTGAAAATAAGAGCATTTTCTAAATGAGCATTTTACATTCTGTCCTTGGAATTTGAATTTTAAGCAGACACCGGCTGGTAATGTCATTTTGACAAATTATACCCCTTTTATCCTAAGCTCATTCATCTCAGTCACAATTCCAGAAAATTTCTACAAAACCTCATTTAGTTGATATCCGATGAACAGTTTAATGATACAAAATTGATTTGATTGACATATTATGTTCAATGCGACAATTTTGAACACGGCATATTAAGGACAATATCTCCATTTGCGAGCACGTACACCAAATCAGGAAATGTCCAATGAGAACTGTCTAAATAAATACATCCCATCAAAGTGAGACAACTAACAGCAAAGACCTGCAACCGGATTTAAAACTGATAAAATATGTTATAGATAAACAAAATAATTTCAAATAAGCTCAAGGAATACAAATAACAAATTAATGACGGCGCACTATAAAATGCAGTGACGTGACGTCATATATCAAAATTAAATTGAATTAAATGTGCGTAAAAACACGAAAGAAAACCTTCTAGTTTTACAAAAAAACAGTCACAACTAACGAAACAAAATGAAGCAAGATATAATAGTTTTCTTCTTATTGCGCTTTTGTTCCTATCCACGTATTATTATAAACTTTTTCTGGTACACGTACATGCACATGTTTTTGGAGGTGTTTACGGCACACCGACACTTGAAAGGTCATACGGCGCCGACTACATGTATAGATATATCCGGGAAGCAAAAGTGGATCAAACATATATCGTCAAACAGTACTACAATAAAATGGAAAACTATTTTTGTTTTATATATTTATAACATATACATGTATTTACTTATAGATCCGTGTTGGATCCCGGGCCGCGACATACCAGTAATTTAAATGGTCCGGGAAGATCTCCCTTTCTTACGCTCATGAAAACATAAGGGTAGTTTCATGAGTGGTTGAGCTGGTGTGATGATAATATGACGGGCCATGCTATGGCTGGCAGGTGTTTCTAGCATGCTATACACAGTGAAGGCAGCGCGGTTTCAAGTGGACACCATATCTAGATAACTGAACTACTGGTGTTGGGACGACAAACCCAGTAACCAAACAAAACACACAATTATATAATACTTATACACATATACGTATGTACATATGCGCTCATTACATCATATTTGACATGAATATATTTAAGCGACAGGCGGACAAAAGGTTGTAACTCGTAACGTTGTTTTAAAGGAAATATTAATCCTATCAACTGCACATTCAAACAGACCAAATACTTTTTATGTCTCCTTTTGGGATTGCAAGGGATATTTTGTAGCGATATCATTCATTGTGGAAGTTTATTCCATTGCTCTTAGTTTTAAACATGATTTTGTAACTTGTATATAAACACAGAGAAATTACGCAATATAGCTAAAAAGAGCGTGCCATTATCGCATTAGGCAGTAAGAAAAGTGTAACCGCGTCTGATATAAACGTTTGTTTATGTTTACCTTAAAAAATCCGAAAACAGCATAACCAACCTTTAAATTATAAGTAAATAATAGTAATTAATAATTTCTAGCGACAGGCAATTGAGATAAACTATCATGACACGTAATACATATAAACAATGCATTATTGATTTCCATTTCCTCAGTACAGCCTTTGAAGTATCAGCAAATTAACATATTTCAAATGGGTCTAGCACTTTCCTGGCTTGAAATTTGAACTTTAAATTTTCTGACAGATTGCTAATAGCTTTTTGTCTAAAACGCCGTTTTCCATTTAGATTAACTGCTTCAAACAGTGCAATGTAAAGATACGATATAAACTTACAAGGTCGACACACAAATAGCTTGCAATAAATATCCTAACAGTACTCGTATTTCAGATTTAAGGCTTATCACCCCTGCCTGAAAAAATGAAAATATGGAAACGAAGTGATAAAAGACAGCAAGATATACTCGTACGTATGCATAGTAGGACACATGAACTATGTATCGGCATTTAACCAACAGAGATTAAGAATCACAATCGACTTTCTGTATACTTTATATCTGATTTATATATTTAGCATTCTGTGTTTCTAGTATTAGTAAATTAGTTTTAATGCTTTTATAGGTACTTTATTTATTTACATATTCCTTCCTTATGGCAAAGTTGGCATAACTGGAAATGAGTATTTTAATAACAATATCTACAATCGTAATTTAAACATTTGAACGATTTATTGATTTTTTAAAGAAATATTTGTGTCGAAAATACAACTGACTAAACTATAAACATTTTTATAAAAGATTAATTTGTTGAAATTATAAACACATAGCTACCACATAATTATGTTTCTTCCGCATTTATTTATATTTACCGTACGTCAATACATTAAAATAACTCTAAGACCAAAATCTTCATAAGCTTTGAGCCTTAAATGCCTAAGAAACAAACCCCGAAATCTGGTTTTGTAGATGAAACTGATGTAAACACTTTATGCAACGGTATAAACAGTTTGTAAGCAAAGCCCTCGTTATTTTATTTCATTTTTACAGACTTAAAATGTGAAAATTCATCGGTACCGTCTTTTGGACATTTTACACATTTTACCACTTTTGGTTTTATGAACATAATACATTTACTTTATAACGTATAAACAAATGCGCTTGAGCTTTTAACATTTTCCTGAGTTGGAGGAATGTGACCGATATAAAAGAAGATATAACATTGTTATTCGAGCTCGAAATTCATTATTATTTGTGTGCTATTTACGAAAATAAAACAAGTTCCCATGAGTAAAACAACAAATATTTTGTACGTAAAATATATACCAGGACACATGTATTTCGCCGTTGGCAAACAACCATTTACTGCCTTGATTGTATAATACGAGTATATACTTACTGTCTAGAAATTTTTATAAGGTGTATGTATATCTGTCGATTTTCGTATAAATGTAAAAGTAATTGAGAAATATGATTTAATATTATTTGGAATTTAAATCATTAAATGATCATTTACTTAGATCTACCGTTTCTGGCTCCACAGCTAAAAAGTAACGTAAATGAGTTCACAATAACTCGCGATAATACTGTCTAGACAGATGATATGTTAATGAGACGTTGATAAATTGCTAACAAGCGTAAACAATATATGACTAAAACATATCATCTCAAGCACTTTATTGAGACAACAACAATCGAACTATCTTTGCTGTGAGTGAGTGGTAAATAAGACAATCTTCAGAAAATGCACTTACTTTATTAAAGTATAATCAACAGCTTGCATGTAGTTGTCACTCATATATTATGCTAGTCTAGCCTTGCGAGTCTAACCACTTGTCTTTATGGAGCTTGGTTAAATAATTGATAGTCCAATCGTTGTAGCTATAAAAGTGCAAACGCTTAATAATTTTTATAATCCATTACGAAATATTTCAAACTGTAGTCTGTCTTTACATTACAACAACCAATTATTTGTTCTATATGTATTTTATTAGTATCTTCATATTCCTTACCAAACAAAAAGCAACGTTTCATAAATGCGGGGCCTTATAAAGGAGAAACTGGGATGGTGATTTACACGTTTAAGACCATTTAACTTTCAACACAGGCAAGAGTAAGAAATTTGAAAGCGTCACAAGGTCAACATTTTATCACTGGAAACAAGACATTAATTTTGGTTTAATTCCCAAAATTATTCATTAGGGACTTATTACTATGACTAAAATTTACATAATATAATTTGAAATCTGATTATATGCCCTATTGTTTTGATTTTTATAATTTAAATGTTATTCACAAATAAAGTAGAATCACAGGAATCCACCTGTCGAAAATAATTAATTTTATATTCTTTTATATGCCAAAGTTACCTTCATACAGTCTAGATGATGTAATTTCCTTTAAGTAAATTCAGAGAATCATGAAGATTGGTATTACATGTATGAAGTTTTATCTTTTAAAATTTTAAAGTATTATCTTCCATTTTCTAAGATAGTCTGAATAAACGGATAGAAATTGCACGAATAATGTTGGTTGCAAAACATAAGAGACCGTGTGACATGACATACGACTATTAATAGCTTATGCGCAATGTGCAAAAGCAGAAAACAGCGTTCGTGTAGTTTCTGAAACAGGTAAAAGACAACGTTTATCACTAAGACAATACAGTGTTCAAAGACAGGTGGCCATAGGGATAGTCTCTTTGTTTTGCATTTGCAATGGAGCCGTCTGTTTTTCAAGTTATGGCCACCATGGCGTGTATCACGCAATCAATGATTCAACCAGGCTTAAATCAATATTACTTATGACAGAGAAATTTTGATAATAGACCAAGGCCACAGCTTTCGTTGTGTCTAATATGTAAGTACAAATTTTCAGTGATTCAACAAAAACATGACCGACTTTTATGGTTGTAAAGTTAACAATTACGAGATGCCTATTATATTTTTTTAGAAAGCTTAGACCAATTAATGTAACCCGGTCTACAAATGAAATGGATGTTTTCACAAAATCGCTATATGGGATGCACATGACAAATACCTACAAAGCCAACTTTATTACGTACTACTTTTTCTTAATCGGCTTACGCTGACAGATTGAGTATGAAAACAACCTTAGATAAAGATGAATGTATTCAATTAAATAAACGCCTCAGCGAAATTCCACATACCTTACCCAGGTAATACTTTATTTTCCTCCTGTTTAGAAGAGTTTAGTATAAGTGCAACATAATAATAATTATATATATCTTATATACAATAGATAAATTCCTGGCCATAAATGAAAACCCTTTTCTAAACGAAATGAAATGATCTCTATGACATGTAAATGTTATGAGGCATCGTTAAGTAACAAAGGCTCGTTATATAAATTTACATTTGTTAATGACTATTGCGACTCAAGTTGTTTTTTTCAACTCATACCCATGTATTAATCAACCTAAAACTGTCCACCTCTTTGGTAAAACAAGTTTTCAGGTACTATATAAATTACATGAAATAAGTTTTAAATTTAATGGGAGTTAAATGGAAAAACTCGACTGAAATACTCATGCAGCAACTCGTGACATTTACCGTAAGCGTAGACCTGTTACCATGCCTGCAGTCATAAGTCCATCAGCGGCTTGTATCACCTGTCTTTATATGAAGACACTGCCTATTGTCGAATCTATCAAGCTTGTAAAGTTCGTGTAGAAAACGACATGTTAGATATGTATGTTTGAAATTAAGAAATACGGAGGTTATAAGAAGACTTTTAACTAGACTAATTGTAAAGCAAAAAATGTACATGTATCAGGATTTTGAATTATTTTTTATCATTAGTAGTTCTTTTTCACCGGCTTGTTCTTTGATGTAGAATAGCCAATATCGTCTTTGATTTTATATAGCGATTACCAGTAAAAACGGTTCTTTAAAAACACAACACCTTTCGTCCTTCTTACAACAGCCACAAGAGAATCGCGAAAATGCTTTGTGCTGAATACTGAGCGTGAGAAAACATCGCACAGTCAAATACTTACCTATACTTTGTGTACAAAAATATATATTCCTTCACCGAATTCTCGTGCAGTTTGAATCTTTAGTATTGGGACAGAATATGTTATCAACGTTACTGGCATCAGCCATGTCAGAAAGTCATGTTTTAATCAAGCTTCACGAAACTGATATTCGACATGTACACGTCTGAAAATCTGGTTTGGAAGGTCAAACGTTGACACTTATTGTGGTTACTAATTTTGACAATTGCCATAATGGGTTAACAGAAGATTTAAGGTAGGGTTGTCCACTTTAACTTTGCAATTAGACTTCATCAGTATTTATCTTCAGGATTTGCTTGCTTGAAAACATTATTCATACGTATTGTTGTGCTTAAATCTAGTTTTTATGTGTGATTTTTCCTTTGATGAACGTTCTTTATAGTTTTAATTATTCCATATAAGGGTGGTTTTTGTTTGCTTAAAGACATTGTATCGAATTTGAGTTCCGTGGATAATTCAGCATGTGAAAATAGTAGTGGACGCATATTTTCCTTGCGACTTATATAACTCCTGACTTTAAAGCATAAGTTGACATCATTCACGGATTAAAACCGTTTTTCCCATTTGTTCACAAAGTACCTAGGGAATCACCGCGTCTATTTTCACCGCGGCTCAATGACGCATCAAAAGGTCACTTGACTTTCACTTTTCAGAAAAAAACAACAAAATTGCTGACGCGAGTGACAGTCCGAGTAAGGTTTGTACTGATTCTGTATCAATCGTTACGTTTCCATTGCGCTTTGTAAACAACACGCGGAACCTACAAATAGAATTAAAATGTTATTTGGCCTGAAAATGAAAATACCCTGTGTAAAATAGTAATTTTAATAAAACAGATTATTTACAACCGTTTTTATAAATATGATGAACAGCTTATATAAGATTCGGTCTTTAAAAATAAAACAACACTGTCATTTAATAAACTGTACAGAATTATCAGAATTGTTCGACATCATTGTCAATAAAGATAAGAACATTCCCTAAATCATCGATGATTGTAAAGCAGTCAGAGCTTTGGTTTTATGAAGATCATATGATCAAGGCTTTGTCTGAAGTCAATCATAATGATTAAAAAGAAAATGGCTTATTGTATGAATTTATCCAACTATTTGAACAAAATGTTTATTTTAAGTAAACATCAATACTGAAAATCACAGGAAACCGTGGCTGTTAAAGTTATAGTTGACTATTTTTCAGTGAACTGCTGCACAACTAAGTATTCGGTAGGTGGCGAATTGTAAAATTGTCTTCTGTGACAAATAAAATATACACGAAAACTAAAGAAAAAACTGTTTAAAGATCCTTAGTTACATGTAGCAGTCTTAAATTTCATTATTGAAGTAACACATTACTGCTATAAAGTTAATGTATCTGCATTAGAAAGGCGCTGGCGAACATTATAAAAGTAAAATGCGTTTACGTTCCAAAACACTTTTGCACATGCATGACAGTTCGAATCGCTTTTGGTTATTATGTAAATTGTCTCAAAACATTTTACAGCAGAGTTATATTACATCCAGTTTATAGGCCCAAGAAATAATTGTTGTACTAACAGTGCCAAGTGAAACATTAAACCGTTTTGCTAAGTCATTCTCAAATAGCCCAACTCTAACTCTGCACAAGAACAGTAAAAACTGATTGGCTGGAGAAAGTTTCCGTGGTTTTCTTACTTTCTGCTTATCAGTGTCAGAGGTATTGTCACCTTTCTGAGGAACCAAAATGATGTTTTCTCCGTTCTCTCCGGGGTCAACAAGTTTAAGTACAGCATAAAATACTTCTCTGGATGGAAAACCAGTGTAAAAGGGAAATTCTGAGGACTTGAGATTTTCAACACAAAATGAAATGGAATCTCTCTCACTGCTAAGCTGACCTACTTTATTTTTAAGTTCAGCTTTATCTTTTTCGAGGCTCTCGCATCTCTTTGTTAAAATCTGTAATTGTTCTAAAAGAAAATGATTCTGGAGCTCCAATTGTTTCACTAGGGCCCCTGAACATTCTGTTGCTGAACTGCAAGTCTCTGATAACTGTACAGGTTCATGATCTGAAGCTAATTCACTAGTTGAATCTGAAACATCTATACCATCTGAAGTTATTTTTCTTCTTTTCTGTAGAGAGTTCTCTGGTCGTGGTGTAGTAGATTTGTAAAGATGAGGCTTGTTTTTCCAACATTCAAAGACTGTAGGAATTGCACCTGGTTTCAAATAACTTCGTTTGGCAAAACCAGATACCTCTACAGAATCTTTCTCAAAATGAAGAGAACACACCACGGTATGGTTCCTGACCTGCAAATAAATAAATACATGCCACAGCATAACAAAAATGTTTTAATATTTTTATATACTTTTTTTCACTAGACATTTCTTAGTATTCTCTTTATGTTTGTAAATAATGTTGTTGTTTTTTACTACAGGTTTAATATCCAACTTTCTAAAAGAAAATTCTAAAAATAATTCTTGAAAATAAAGGCTTGTATCATTCATAACATAAAATACATTTCCATTACCCAAGCGGTTATAGTCGCTGACTTGAAACTCCTCACCCTCTCACCGCAAAGGTTCGAGTCCTGGACGGGGTGAGAACTTTCATGTGAGAAGGTTTGCCAGCCAATCTGCGGTGCTCCAGTGGTTCTAACCAGACATGAATCTGGGGTCTTCCACCACCAATAATTAGCTGGACGTCACCAAAATGACCATAATTATGTTAGTGCAATGTAACAAAAAATGTGGATTGCTTATATTACTAATACCTTAAAACTTTTGTCTTCATCTCGCCTGATTTTGGCCAACCAAACAGCTCGAAGTGGGTCATTTACATCAGGAAAGGCATGGTAACTCGGTTTTCCATGACCCTCAATCAACGAATAACCTGTTGTATGACATTCTGGTACACAGCATATTCGATTTGACTGAAAAAAAAAAAAAAAAAAAAGATCTTTAGAACCAGGGGTCTCATTAATGTAAAGGAGACCATAAGTATTGTACCCAGATTACCTGTATCCAAAAGCTATATCTATACCAATATATGTGCCTGATGATAACTAGATCCCTGTATCAAAGTTCCAACAGCTATATTTATACCAAAATCTATGCCTGTAGGATGCAAGGGTTGGGTACCAGAAAGGCCGAAAACCAGAAAGGCCGTAGACCAAAAAGGCCGTTGACCAAAAAGACCTTACCAAAAAGGCCGCAAACCTAAAAGGCCGCAAGTTTCATACAGTATAGGATTATGAATATGCGTTTGATGCTAGATAGTTTAATGATAAAATAACAAAGCCAGACAAATTGTTGAATTCATTTTATTTTTGAGCTAAGTTATTATTTTTTCAAGTCAAGTACTGTATAATATATAATTAGAATAAAAAAATATGAAACTGAACATTGGAGACAAATATCATTTTATTAATTCTTTAATAAAAATAGCTTTCTGATGAACATTTTAATAAAAAAAAGAATAAATCTACAAAACAAAAAACACAGCATTTATACATATTTACAAACAACACAAAACAATATACACGACAATATACATAAAAAACACAACAACAAAAGACATAAATTATAAAAAAAATACACCAGAAATAACAAAATAAAAGCCCTATATATATATATATATATATATATATATATATATATATATATAACACATAAGCAGTCTGCGAAGTATCAAACGGATACACTGATAGCTTAGGTACGAGTCATATAACATTTACTGTAGTAAGATTTATAACATATTAGATTAACCATCTCCTTTTAAGACTTGCGGCCTTTTAGGTTTGCGGCCTTTTTGGTAAGGCCTTTTTGGTACGGGCCTTTCTGGTTTGCGGCCTTTTTGGACCAGTACCGATGCAAGTGTGTAAATATGTACATGTGGGTAAATACTCAATAGTTGTGTTGTGGTATAATAGCACAAGCTAGTCATACTTTCAAGTTTATCCTGATGATGTGGAATACAAATATACCTAGAATTTATAATGAACACAAACTTTGTACAGAAAAAGTACCTTGTGTTTCTTTTCACTCCCTATTTTCTGGCAATCTTGAAATTCAGGTTTGGTGTTTGAAACTGCTGCAATATACATCGGTGTTGCCGTGTACAATTTCTCTGCATAATCATGGTCGCCCATTTCACCTATAAAATACAGAGAAATCAATTATTTCTATGTGTTATTTGTTCCACTATCTCACTTAGTTAAAACAATCAATATTTTCCACCAAAATACTATATTTAACCGTTTACACTTAAGCAATAATCAAGAAGCTTTTCACATTTTATTTATCGCGAAAACTCATGTCTATCAAAATTTACGCACAATTTATGGAAAGACAATAAAAATAAACAAGCACTCTTATTGCTAATACAACAACACTTTATAAAGAAATCAAACATACCCACACATTCGCTGTATTTTTTGCTTTCAATGAAGTTTACGTTTGACGCGTTCTCAACCCGCCATCGAATTACAATCCTCGTATGACGTCATCAAGGGGGAGGTAATTGAAAACCGGTAATAACTGAAAGGGTCTATAAGACTTTATCGCCGGAATTGCAATTCCCAGAAAATAACGACCGGAAGATGAGATTAATTCACGGTGATAAAGCGCAGATCCTGACAATTTGTCAATAAGACGTGACTGCAAATGTTTGCTGCATTCTGCACATAACTTGTCGAGTCTAATTCATCGACGTCTTCCTTATTTATAATCCTGGTAATACGGTATGGCACTTCTTTCAAAGTTTCCACTAAGTTCAAACAACGCGTATATAAGATTATGCTTAAGCTGTCAGGCGTGTGTGCTATTAAATATTTTAATTAATGAACCAAATTTATTCAACGGATTTACTTCTTTATAAATTTCTCAAAGGTATACAATCAATAAAGTATCTGAACATTTATTCATTCCTAGTTTCGTGAAACGAACCTTCGAAATGGTATAAAACCAGGATAGCTCAGATTAAAGAAAGCAACAACATTAAACTAATTCTGTTCACTTATGACAATCCAGATACGATTGCTAAATAAAGAAAGCACAAGATGCGGCCTAAATAAAAGAATGACATGAACGGAACTTCAATGAGGCGCCATACCTAATGCATTTTATACTTAATAGTTTTACATTTAATTATTGAAACTTCTCTGAGATAGTCTGTAAAACGACGGATGAAACTAACATCATTGATGATGAAAATTATTTTTAAGGAACAAGATACGATAAACCTGAAATATGCTTACAAATTGCCAATGGTTTTTAATAACATTATTACCAAAGTACAATTTCATAATAATTAATACGATTTACGTAAGATACATAGTTTCTCTATCTGGATAGGAAAGATCAGTGGTAAGCATATTTACTAAAGCGGAGTAACTTATTTGGTTTGCATCATTGTGTTAAGGAGACGAAGCAATTTAAATGCTGCGACTGCTGTGTAAAGTAGCATACAAAAATAACCGAAAGACAATGCTTTATTTAGCATGTTTGTCACTTTATCGCTACAATAGTAAATATTTCTTTGCAATGTAAATTGTTTAAAGATATTGCATAATGGAAAATCTTTAATTATTAATTTTTTATTGTGAAAACATAATCAAAAGATAAATATGTTTCTGACAAATTTAAAAGAAGGACTAAAGCAATATTTTATTGACGTTATACGAACTGTTTATTAAGCTGTCATGCTTTGACATTCAATTATATATGCTTCTGGGAAACTTCATAAAACTGTCATTGCTACTGGATTTCTAATGAAGCACTTGTCTCTTTGTTTTAAAACATATTCTGTGAACTGATCTATGGAAATTTGGTTGAAGGTTAAAATAACTGATTCACAGAAGAAATCTACATAACAACAAACAGTGACTGAATAAAGGTTTAATAAAATTAAACGAATTTACTTAAAATAAAACGAATAATGTTTCAGGTGTCAATAGATCGCCTTTGAGATAGACGTGTTAATACGATAAAAATCGATTCAAATATTCTATTTTGTCATCAAGCTTGTCTATGTTGTTAATTAATTGTACTGTTCGCCTGTAATAGCATGCAGTAGTGAAAGGTCAATTTGCACATTTATGTAAAGAATGATCTGGTGTAAATGGAAGATTGTGATTTTAAAATGTAGCCCATATTTTAACCACCTTTCTCGCAACAAGATCATTTCAAAGCAATATCAGTTCGTACTGGAGTTATGTGACATAACTACGAAGTATGACACAGAAGAATATGACAAGGGCATGTTAGAAGATTAACATACATTAAAGCATGTGAGAGTTGCCAAGGGTCCCAATGGTAACACCATAAAAGGTGCAGCAAAAAGGTGCAGCAATGCAACCGGACATGTCCAAGATAGCCAGCAATTAATTCGTGTTGAACTGTAGACCAGGGGCATACTTACAAAATTTCCTGAATCAGCTACTGACTTCGGTTAAATACAGAGAAAAAACGACTCGAAAATGGATAGCTGCCATGAACCTGAAAATGTCGACATTTAGAGACAGGTGAAAACAATTTCACCACTGTATCTTAAATCACCAAAAGGGGAGAGCTAACCATGGATAAAGAACAACATATCCATATAATGCACCCCGCCTCCACCAAAAAGTCTCAATCACAGTACACCTGACAAACACAAAACGACGAAGCAAATTATGTGGCTCCAACATCCTCTGCACCAGTTGCCAGTGAACTAAAAACAAACAGATGTGACTGTCTAACATTCATTTACGAATAGAAGACACACATACAGCGATCTTAACGCGGTAAGGAAGAAACGTATTTTGTAATATTTTTGTCAGTAACATATATATAATACAAGTAAAACCGAAATGTACATTTACGGCGTGGCAGATGGATGCCAGTAGTGGGAGCGCAAGCGAGCACCGTCATCCAATCACAGCGACGACGACTACCGAGATAACAACACCTGGTCGTCAAAGGGCTTAACAGCTACGCATCGTGACCGTGACAAACGCAGAGCTTATTAAGATTCGAGAAACGACGACAACACAAACCACAGCAGTGAAAGAAATTATGAAGAACAATAATACGGCGGGACAATGTTCAATCGCTGAAAGGACACCGTGATAACAATTGGTCATTATTGCGGTTACAATCAAGTGAATAATAGTTAAAAAGCATTTATTTAGTTTATCTTTGACAGTGCTGCTTAAATTGTCGGAAGTGTCGAGACATTATATCGCAGACACTAATAACACTTATTCGTATTAACTGCTTAGCATAAACAATGTGCCCATTCAGCCATTTGTCTAAAGATTGAAAATCCTTCGGTATTTGCAGCTTACATCATTACGGCACATTATAATATGAAACGGTGTTTTATCAACATTTTTCTACATCGGCCTTTTTGCAGACTGACCGTTCCAAGGCGGTAAAAGTTGGGCCACATCTTTGTTGTAACTTTAAATTTGACTGGCATTTGAATGCTTTTCTTCAGCCACAGTTGTTATGTTCAGACAATGTGCACTTTCCTCTACGGGCTCTAAGTGTGTCGACCCCTCCTGTTCTAAGGCATAAAGACAATTGTTTTAAACAGGTCATATCGCTTTGTTCATGCCTGCTTGTACGCATTCGCGAACACATCTGACCCATGATACTAGTGGATGGATTACAAGACACCGAAGATATATGTTTTTAGTTTCTGTTATATCTTCTTAATCTTTTGTATAATATGCTATGTATATATGTTGTTCTTATTTACTGTCTGTATTCACATTTTTGTATCTACTTCTCTTTTTCCCGCTTTGTTTTTCTTGTTTTTATAACTCCAACCTACCCACACGCCATACCAACTGTTTGATAATTTTAATGTCTAAAATATTGAATAGGTATTAGTGATTAGTGATTTTTACTATATATTTGTGTTGCCATTGTTCAGTTTCTTGATTGATTGATAGTGCAAGAGTTTAAATCGTTTTAGGATTTTTTATACTGCTTTAGAACTACATTGCAGATACTGGTGGCATGCATTTCCAATTACAAAAAAAATAAAAACAAAAGATTACTTGAATAGTTTATAATCGGATAAAATACTTTCAATCATTTTTTCTGCGTTTTGTATTTCATCCTAGCTTCCTTTTATCCCTGTGCCTGTTGAGACTTGTTACACAAACATTTCCCTCCCACAAGTTGAGCATTATACGAATATCCGATACATTGGACAAATAACCTGTCAAGTTTGATTCATAGACGGAAGCTAAATTTGCATACTTTTATACATGGTTGTCGACAGCCTTGCTCGCAAAGTTCCCAATATGTCCAGACAACTTGAAATTGTGTATACAAGTAAGATTAAAGTTCTAACGCATGTGCCTAATTAATTGTTATATTATGTAAAATACAAAGCTGTTCACTTGATTAACTGATTTGTTAAGATAATTATATCAGTTTTTATTATTTAAAATTCGCACGTAAGATTTGAAAAGCATCAGTATTATCCCGATGGTACTTGTTCTTGACTTGACCAATTTATCTCATTTAAGATTTATGATGATATTGGCCCCTGCGTGTACAGACCGAAAAGATGTAGTTTGTTCTTCATAATTACATTTCCCCATTACATTATTCACGGTCTACACTCATATAGTAGCCGGAGAAAATACACTCAAAGTTCTCCTGATGTTTTGTTAAGACTGTTAAACCACATAAAACGAATTTAACAGAGCAATTTGCGCTTTGTCAACAGTTCATAAGCACAGACACCCCTTTATTTGTACCTTTGGAATAATAGTTTTCCATCAACATGTTGTAGAGAAGCGCATTTAAGGTTTAAATGTTCAAATATAGGAAGATTCGCTTCAGCTATTTGCCTTTTTTAGGACTTGATCTTGGTGGAATCCATTGCAAACAATTAAAATGTCAGCTACAATTATTATTTTATTGTGAATTATCCACAATTTTAGATAGAAATCAATAGATTATTAAATGTCAAAACCTATAGTTTAAATAATATAGCTTTTTAATTGTGACATTTTGATGTTTAAACATCAACATTCTTGGTTTCTTACTTTTGACCTGAAAAATGAAAAAAAGGCAAATTAACTTTGTCAGTATACTTAATTTATATATCCTTTTGATGTTTACATGTGATTTTTGATCCGTGACGAAAACATCAATGTCAATTAAAATGAGTAGAAAGAACATATATGGTCACATACAGTTATTATATTATATTGCTTGATTTAGTCAAACGTTTCAATTCTAAAAATAACTTGTTGATGTTTTTTCTGTTTGCAGAAAGCAGTCAATTGAATCACTTTGACATAATCGAACAATTGGCCTTCACATAGACATTACCTATGCTGCACCAATAGTATTGCAAATTGTCTGAATGTATCAAACAATTCATTGAATAACGCAACTAAACTTTTTAAGAAACCCATTTAAAATATGAGACGAATAACAATCTCAAACCCCTCATACAACACTGCTTAACACTTGGGAAAAGAAAAAGTTGCTAAAATCGGTACGTTAAAAACGTGATAAGAAGTCCACGTGGTACACTTGCAACTTCTCGGCCAATCGTACGAAACAAACGTACGGATACCGGCAAGTACTTACAAATAACAGTTACTACAATAACAGCTCACTGCCAAATTGACTTTTCATAGAGGGCATTTGAGCTCGGACGTCAACATTGTTGTTTTGCCATTATCTTGAAACATTCTCTCTGTGTATAATTATTGACTACCAAAGCGAAACATGACAATTTTTTATGGGATAAAATTGATTTACAAGCTGAATTTACAATTTCTTAAATTGGTTGCTTAAAGGTTTGGATAAGCATCTTGGTCGAACAGGGACATGGTGATCACATTTAAACGATGTATTCCCGTGTGTGCGCGTGTGTGTTTGTGTGTGTATGTGCACGCAGATGTACGTGGGTGTGCGTGCGCGTGTTTGTGTGAACGGGGAAAAGAGAGTGAAAAAATAGAGTGAGACAATATGACTGACAGAGGGGTGACTAAAGTGTAGCATATAAATTACATTTCACTCTAGCAGTAGTGCGCTGTTTACAATCTGCGTTATTTAAGGATAATGATACAACCTTTTTTTAAAAGATCCAATTCCTATCCGTTGAATATTGGAACATTTTGTGGGTGTGAACTCCCTAATTTTTTCAATACCATTAAGGAGCAAGCGTGATTATGCAGAAAGAAAACGGACATGTATGAATTGCGAAAGGTTATTTACTTGAGCAAACGCAGATGACTACAATAATAATGCTCTAAAATATAGACAAAAACGAACACAAATTAATATCTATTTGCTGAAACTGTTGTCGAAAAAAGTCATAGAAAATGGCATATCTATTGCATTTTCAATAAAGTGTTTTTCTTTTGACGTATCTAATGAATTAAAACTGAATGTCATTCGTCGCGTCTTTGCAGAAGGATGGACATTTTTGTAACTAAAATGACGTCCCAAGCCGGCCGATTATTTATTCCATAATGGTGTTGAAATATCAATATTAAAGAAGATTTCAGACTGTATGTATACTTTATTTTTATTAAAAAATAGATACATGTGGAAAGAGGTCCTATAATTATTACTCTACAACTGAATGTTCCATGTTTAAGCAATTATAGTTAACGATATAAAAATTGTAAAATAGGCAAATGCTTTATCTGTAAATGGCAAATAATGTAGGCAGACACTGTTACAAATGCAATTTTACTTGAATGGCAATAAAAACTTTTCAAGTTGTCCAACCTTTCTGGGGCATGACTAGAGAGATGATGATAACTCAGTGACAGATTGCCTATTATTATTATAAGATACACTAAATTATGTAGAAGACTCTTCTAAATAATTTAAAATGCGACAAACATGATACAGTATGTTTCTAAATTAAACTATTTTTAGATTGTCAGTAGTGGATAAACATGACAAAACTGGTAAATAGGAATTTATGTAAATTTATCCTTTATTCGAACGCTTATTAAAAAAGCCGTTCTACAATATAAAGAAAGTTTGTGCTGCTCTTTAAATTCAACAAACGATCGTTTTAGATAACATTCGTTTACTAAATTCTTCCATATGATGTCCACATGGTGATATAACAGCGTTATATATCAAGGTTATTATGATACCTTCGGTAGTCTTTTCATGTTCCCAATTTATTGTTATTTAAATGATACAGTTTGCCAACGTATAATCAAAGCTTAGAAAATAAACATATACTTTAATTAAAGTTGATTCGCAACGGTATTCTTGACATAAGTTGATAAATAAACATTTACTTTTATTAAAATATTTTGCGACGTTATATATTTGTAAAACTTGACGAAATTAACTGCATTATTCTTTAGCAAGTGCATTGGTTTCGTCTGGCGTTAAGCAAGTATTTTTGAATTTATTATCCACAATATTCACCACAAAATTTACGTTGATAGTAAAAGAATAAAACACGAAAGACTACACTTCTTACTGCAATTATCTGCTCGTTTTCACAAAGGAACACGTAAATGCCCTACAACCTTCTGCTGTTTTGGAATTATAACACAGTATAACAGTGTCTTCCGGAGAAACAATCATCATTTTGGCTACAATTCGTCTGCAAGCGACACAAATTGAATGCTTTAAAGAAGCATGTAATCTTACATCATTTCGTAAGACAATGGCATAATTGCTTTTGATACATAATTGAAGAAAGTATTGTTCAAACGTCTGTTTCCGTTTTCTTGAACATACCTAGAAAATAATTTAACTTGGTTTCTGTTGGACAAATTTGACTATTTTAGTATTGCAAAAATATATTATATACGGGCGTGTGTAGTTACTATTATTTGAATTCATTTCTTTAAGATTAACCCGTAGTTTCATATATTTTTTTTCTTTTGTCATTAGGAAAAGTTTACATGCTTAATGTTAGCAACCACAGCAAGCAGATAAGTTGCATATGATAGTCTCTTACAACAGCGTCTTAAAATGACATATGTTCCTTGTGCAAAAAGACACATAATCTGCACTTCATATTTTTTTAAAAATATTTCGTCACCATGTGGTAAATTAATGAACTGTATATGTCTTGCGTATAACATGACGTGTATTTGGTCGATCATATCTACATGTAGGTTAGAAAATAAGAAGATCGAGTTTCTAACCGCTAAATTGCCTTCTTTACTAGTAAAATTATTGTTGACAGCTACCAATCCTTGAAACCATCGATTTTTCATAAACGTGTTACACATTATGAAAACAATCAGGCAGATGAAGTATTACATTTAATTATTTTTGTGCGTTAACGAGGTTTTGCCTTGTAATGAAGAGACTTAAATGCATTCAATATAAATAAATAAAATTCTCGTCAAAATCAATTAAAAAAATCTAAACTGGAATTAACATTCATCGAGGTTAAACGTCTCGCAACATCCTGTAGCATTGTATTGTAACAAATATTTCAATACAGACCAGTCGGGAATAAACATTATCTTTCGACCTGAAAATTCAAGTTTTCCCGTTGATTTCTTTCTTTCTTACTTACATTTACTGCCAGGTATTTTCACAGACCACATTCATGTTATCAATGAAATTTGCCGATATGTTTTCAACGTTTACTGACCATAAATCAAATGTATCTATACAAATAGGTTCCGTGTCTTATCTGTGCTTTTTGTCGCAATAGAATATAAAACTGCATTTTTGCATGATTAAGCGTATAACTTAGAAGGACAATAAAAATGTCTAAAGTCTGCCACAAGAACCTGACATTGCTGGTTTATTTTATTTGTTTTATTTGTTTAATTATACCGAATACGGACAGTCTTCTCGCTAACATAAACTGTCATTGAATCTAAACTCTATGATTAGTATTTCGAGATTTCGCTGTTTCGCTTGAAAGCAGTCACACATATTCAAAGTATGTTTTTCATTTAGCATAATTTAAATTTCTTTAACATCATTAAAATATCAGTTAAAGACAAAGCAGAAATCAAAACCACACCTGTAATATAAAAAACAATCATCAGGAATTCTGCAAAATGAGAATCACTTATCCTTATGGTAGTATTTATCTATAATTTTGATGTTATAGCAAAAGGTAATTCAGTGCATTATTTGACTTTTATTCGCATTTAAATCGTAGTTTCGGTAAATGGCGGATTACATTTAAATTATATTAAAGTTTAACAAAAAATATTTTGTGATCATTATTTTCAATAAGACTTCAGATATATAAAATTTATGTTAATGTTTTTTAATAAAAATGAGAGGTAATAAAAGAAATTATTATAATATACAGTCTAATGTGACAGTCCTTCAATTGCCACTTACTTTCTTAAACTTCACGTTAACAGGTTTTATGTTGTTGTTCTTTTTCTTTTGATAAATGGCTAGTTGTAACAGTAACTGCAGCCAAAAATTTCTAAACGTTGATAAGTCTTTTATGAAATTGTGATTTAACGTTTGGCTGAAGTATTGATTTGTAACAAAAGAATCATAGTTGTGATGGAAATATTATGCCATTTACCAACTTTAACAGACTGAGTAAAATCTGAGACCAATCTACCGTAAGAGACTTGCAAACAGTTTGCAAAATGTACAGAGCGAAATTTGATCAATCAAGTTAACTGTTGTTAATTACGTTTCTTGTTTTTTTTTTATTTCGTAATTGTGAACTTTTGCATCTCAGTATCCGAAGGTAAACTCATGAGTTAAATTTGCAAACACTCCCATTTCACAGAATTACAAAAGTAATAAAATAAATATAATTTTACACTGTTTTCATAATCTCAAGCTTTCATAATTATACAATTATACATCGAACACATTCGGTTCAATGATCTCTATAATGTTGAGAATGTCAGTACAATAGAAAGGTACCTCGCTTCAAGGAAATGTAATTGCAATGATGCTACAACGTAATGAGTGTGTAGATTTTGTTCTATATTTACACAATTAAAGCATATAAAACTCAACATTTGATTAAAACCAACAACATAAAATGGTTCAATGAAAGTCATTTATTTGTCAAAAAAAATAACAACAACAACATGAACAGTACAACAAATATAATATACAATTATATTATCAGTGAACACTGTTTTTTTTAATTATGTTAATATTGGCTACGCCTACTTTCATTACTGGTAAAGAAAGCTGCTATACATGTGTACTGGTAGGTCCACCGGCCTACCCAGTTGATAGTTCTCGTCCAAAGCGGGATGTGATCCTAATCGATGCGTGGCTAACGAGTTACAAGTCTTTGACACTAACACGGTCTCTTGTAATAAAAACACATATCTTATAATACCATAAACTCACAAGTACATTTTCGCAGTAATGTTCTTCTGATAAGATTACCAGAATTGTTTATTCATTACAGTTCCACTGAGTAGCAGTTCTAGTTACTTTTCAAAACGACCAGGCCCAAACTTCACTAAACTTCCTCAAGTTCCTCGTTCACCTCAACTTTGGGATTTTCCTCAATTTTATTAGATATCCTAAAGTTCTTGTTTCACTAAACACTTTGAGACGCATTTTTCTTGAGTTTGCCTCAAATATTTGAGGGACGCTGCTAGTAGCCTCAAACTGTTTCTTCAAATACGGCGCTAGACAGAAGTTTTTTTTTCTCAGCTGAGGATACTCAAAACTGAGTTGAGTGACTTTAGTGAAAGGAACTTTCCGAGATTTCTCAGCTTAGTAGAATTTGGAGGTAGAGGAATTCCCCTCAGCTGATGAAGTTTAGTGAAACTAGGGCCAGGTCCTTAAACAGACCTCGAACATTGCACTTCCTTGGAGTATTGTCAAAGACATACAGTGAAACGAAAACAGAATAGTCCGAACTTTGACGTGTATTTGGATCTAAGTAATGACTTCATAAAAGATACATGACATAATTTTAATCAATAATTTCAATTTTGTATATGGGAAGCTTTGTTATTGCAGTACTAAAGTGTAAGTACAAATCTGTATGTCAAAGGACAAAATGTAATAATCTTTGGAATATATATAGAATAATAACATATATTAGATGCATAGGGACACTTTTAAGATCACCACACTGCAAAACCTTCATTGGTGTAAGCTAGATGAAATAACACCATATTGATATTAGCATTTAAAACTTCCCTGGACAAATGTTAATACATGACAGACTGATGTAAAAGTGATAAAACTGATTGGATCTGATCTAGAACCAATCCACAATACGTTTACAAACTGTTTAAACTTTAGATTTAATTTACGAGATAACTAATCTATGTAATGTTGATCTAATGGTAACCTAGAGAAAGCAGAACGATACTACTGTTGCAGGAAATCTGTTTTGGATAATTACTTCTTTATTGACGTTTATGACGGCTCAACTGCTGAAATAAAACCACTAAAATGAAAGCAGTTGAACATAATGTTATACAATACAACAATGATTATAATGTTTTTACAAGGACACTTGTAGAGCTACATTATTTCCGAAATGACTGTCAGATATAGGCAGTTAATTACATAGTGCTTGAACTGAACCCCCCTTAACTGTCATGAGGAATGTATTTAAAATGTATAGGTGCTTTCGCATTATGGAATGAAATTACTGATGAAGGTCATTAGTCGCTTCATCGTAAATATTCTGAAAACAAAACATTTCGGATAATTTAGTAGTAGTATGTACCCATAAATCAATTCAGACTTTTTATATTTGTTCTTTGTATGACATAACGTTGCTAGACTATTTGTTCTTCCTTAAAATTGTATTGCAACCATGAAAGCACACACATCGAAACATCGGGGTGTTGAAACAGAACACTGTTATATTAGTCCGGTTTGGTTGTAATTTTAGACTTCTTTGATTTTATTCTTTTTTAAAGACTATAGAATATTAAGTGAAGATATATGTTCAAATGGAAATAAGGTAACGTCTTGAAAATGAACGACAATGCAAAGACAAAAAATAAACTCCTTTACAAGTTTTAACCGTATTGATCTGGTGAAGTTTAAAAATGGTTCGATTTTTTCAAATTACCCTTACATACGAGTGGACTTTAAAGAAACAAAACATTAGACGCAAATGCTATTCAAAGGATTTGCCGATATATACCTAAAACGATTAATATTTTGTATATTCCATCTTTAATTATTATTCCAAAATCATTTGGAATAACTTCGGCATATACACGAGATTCGTCTTATAGAAGTACAAGACAACATGTTTGCCTAAATTTGTAGAAACTGGCACTTTGCCACTAACGATATTATTGAAGTTAAATATGTTTCATTTGCGGTCTCGCGAGACTCAAAGTTATATGAATTAAATTAACATATCAATTAAGCTCTTAACTGACTTCTTAAAATGAAAAGTGTTATAATGTGTTCCCAACATAAAAGAACTAATTATGTTCGTTCGTGGGTGCTGCTTTCAGGAACAAAGCATCAAAATAGGTTTACTTTAAATTTATGCCTTCTGTTTAGTTACATACAACATCAAGTAAATACTGAATTAAGCACGAATAACTTACAAATTAAAACACCATTAAACAGCGTATTGAGACCAATCATCAATTCGTTTGCGTTAATTAAATTACTTCTAGCATTTCTTTTTGTACTGGCATCAATGCATAGATGACTAAAACTAACATAAGAAGTGATTATTCTAAAGCCGTTTATAACTATTTTTAACACGATTGGAAGTAAATGTTACATCATGATTGATACAAAAGCAACAATGTTATCTATTTACATACGAACTTTGTTTATGTTTTAATATAACCGCAATTCAAACTAAACCATCAGATTATAAATGGAACTTATCTGATCTCATTTGCGACCGAGACGTAGTTTTTTCCTTTGTGTTGGTAATAATCTGGCTTTCCTGTAAATTGAAAATGTGGCTATGCTGGTTTATATCAATATTTAAAGAACGAATATCAGTTTTATGTGTGCTCTTTTGAGGTAGAATAGCATGTCTGATTATGCCAGGAACATTTATTAGAGCATATTAATGTCTAAGACTTGGACTTTATTCAAACCATTACCTACCATAAGTTCTGAGCAGCGTGCAATGACGTAGGCACACTGTGGCATATGCACATTAAACCTAAAGACACACCGATTCTCACAACACACTTCCACTTTTGCGCTAATAAGCGAAAAGATAAAGATCGACGTAAACTATGACGTGTATTCTAGAGTGCGAACTCAAACATGGAACATATTGCATGCGTGTCTATTATTAAAATTTAATCATTTCCAGTAATATTGTGTAAAATTATTCTTAAAGCATTACCCCCAACCTGCAGCACTTTAACATTATGTATGCAAGTTGGTGGTTCTTAAAGTATGTTTCCATTAACCGGTCTATCCAAGTGTAAGATTTAGAAAGCAATACAGGCGTGGCCTACTCTAAACAGTAGAAAAAGTGTTCTTTTTGTGTGACTGTTTCTGATCACTTGACTTGGTAGGGTAAGATCTTTTATCTAACAAGAATCGACAGTGTTTGGGGTGTAGTCACCTACAAATTGTTGGACCGTAAAATGGGATACATAATAGTACTTCAGCTTGACACTTCAAGTTTTCCAGGGAATTAGTTTCTCAAGGACTTAACATCTTTGTCCCAAAATCAGAATTTCATTTATTTATCAAGAAGAGAGCAATGATTCGGAGCTTCAAAGGTCGCCATCAAGGTCCTGTTCAACAATGAAACATTTTTGCTTAACAATAAACTGGCCAAGAATCAGCAAAACCTTGCTGTCAAAAAAAATAAAATAAAAATATTTAAAATTTATTTTTTTATCTTAAAATTATATGCAGTTACGAATTATTTTAGACTGCATAGGAAAAGGTCCGACTACAAACAACAGAATGGAGCTTTTGTCTTGTCCATAGTACAACGGCGTAACAAATGTAATTAAATTAAGCAAGTATGGCATACACATATGGACTATTAAAATTTAAATGTGAGAAGTAATAATGTAGTAAAATTTAAAGGTACAGTTTCTAATATCCTAATATTCTTCGAAGTTGAAAAGGAACCGAGATTCAATGCATGACAGCGCCACAACTCTCTTATTTGTTGAACAACATAGGACATTTCCAGAAACGATAACATGTAGAATGAAATTGGATACTATGTATTTTCATGGACGACTGATCGTTTATCAGCCAGACATATACATACTTGTTCCTAGACTTCTTGTTGCAGTGACATTATAAAACATCCATGTCTTATTGCGACTGCAAAGCGTGAATCATTTTCAAGGTTTAAATGCCTGAAACAAGTCAAATAGTTATACAGATAGTATAATTCTGACCTTTTCTTTACTAAGCGAATAATGGTATTGCCAATTTAAATATCTTTACTTATAAGAAATTTATAAAATCATTAGCAGCCTGACTGCTTTGCTGGTAAAACAGAATTCCGTTCCTGTTAAAAGCAAATGCCATCTACATCTTCAAAGATGAGTAATAAAAAAAGCATAATTCAGGAACTTAATTGGAATAAATTGATACATCGTCAGTTCTAAACTCAATACTTAAAAACAGGAAAATAACCATGTGTTATTTTAGAAGCAAGACACCAAATAGTAGTAATATGGAGAGAACAGAGCAAAAATCAATTTGCCACGGTTTGTCTGCACGCTAGGTTTATTTTACATGTAGGCTGATGGATGCAAACAGCTTTGAATTGTGTTTGCAACGGTGTGTCTTTACCATTTAACGAATCTTAGAAACGCGCTCTTTGTCAATCGTGCAAAAATAAACTAAAAGATTGAACATATTAATATTTACCGAGTAACTGTTAAGCGTGTTTTATAATGTTAAAACTCCCGAAATGACATTTCACTGAAAAACACTTGTGACATTGTCCACTGCCTTCGGGCAATTTAGCAGTTTTGCCTTATATGAAACATTTCTGAAGACACAAAGCAGCCCAGAAAAAATAAACGTATACCCAGTCACAAAAATATATGTTCTTTGGGCACCTTTGTCACAATTAATAAGTGAAACCTACTAATGTGATTCCCGGTTCTTTTTGACAGATATAAAACAACAGGCTATTTTACAAATTTACAATATTTAATCAAAATATATATACTCAGACTTTTCCTTATCAGTAACTTTTAATGACATATGAATACATTAAAACATTTTTTAAAAGATACATTGATTTGACAATTTTCAAAAACACTCTCTCACATTCACATATTTTTACACAGTAAGTAATTAATCATCTATAGGTATTATGTCCTCGCGACTTATCAAAAAAACACCAAAAAAACAACAACACCGCTTCATATGTATAGATGTTTTAGGTCCATCGTATCAAACAGGAAAACGACATGTCACATTTCAAATGGCCCGTTGTTTACTGCCCCACAGGCATTAAAGCTAGCAGCACACAGCACAAAACCACACAGGTACACGACGCACACTGGAACGATTGCCACACAGGCACACAGTTTGCCACACAGGCACACAGTAACACTGAATTACTTGCCACACAAGCACACAGCTTGCCACACAGGCACACAGAAACGCTGGGGTACTTGCCACACAGGCACACAGCAACGCTGGAGTACTTGCCACACAGGCACACAGCAACAACGGAACATTTGCCACACAGGCTTTACAAGGAAACGTCACACAACAGGGACACACCGCTTGCCACACAGCTCACAAAGGCTCAGCAATCAACAAAGTACAAATTCAAGGGACACTGGTTCATCTAAATGTAACTTTTAGACTTAGCACATAAAGCTCTGCTCCACACATCACACTGGTACATGTAACGTAGCCACCTACAATGAAAAACGGAAAGGGATAGGGAGCATTGTGACTTTCAGAATAAGAAAAAATAGGAAACATGAATAATACTTAAAAAAATCCACGCGAAAAAAATATCTCAATATATCAACACGTTAATAAACCTTAAAAGGACAGGGGAGTGGGAAAAACTTACAATATGTTCTCAGTACCACTGCACATCATGTTTCTCTCTCCAAAGCCAATACACTGTACTTCTTCCGTACACACCGGAGTCTAGCTGAGGTATGACCACTGTAATGTCTTGTTCTAGGCCAACACAGCCAAAAATCACTCAAGCGTTACACAGGTGAGTATAAAAAATCAAAGCACCTGAAGAACTGAAGACTTTTGTGACATCATCCCCCTTTTCAAGTTAAAAAAAATCTTTGATTCTTTTTACAATTAAAATGCACAAAAGTGAAAGGTAGACTATTAACCACTTCACAAACTACATCTATTTACAACTGACTCTACTGACACTTCTACTATCACTACATCTACAACTGACTCAATCGCTATGAAACTTCTACGAACGACTCAAAAAGTCAGCACCAACATTTTCAGATCCCTTAATATAATGAATTGTAAACCTGTAAGGCTGAAGAGCCAGAACCCATCTCATGATTCTGGAATTGGTCACTTTGGCCTTATTCATGTGAATAAGTGGAGCATGATCGGTCTCTAAAATAAACTCCTTGCCATAGAGATAACACTGGAATTTTTGAATTCCCCATACGATTGCTAACCCTTCCTTTTCAATCGTTGAATACCTGGTCTATATAAGCAACAACTTCCGACTTGCATAAGCAACTGGAAAATTCCTATCTCCATATCTCTGCAAAAGAACGCAACCTATACCACTATCTGACGCGTCTGTTCTCAACACAAACTGCAATGACCAATTTGGCAAAACCAGAATTGGGGATCGGGTTAAATAACCAATCAAAGTAAGGCAGGCATGTTCTGCCTCCTCTGACCACACAATTCTATTTGGACAGCCTTTCTTTGTCATGTCTGTCAAACAAGCAACAATAGTGCTAAAGTTGGGAATAAACCTCCTATAATAGCCGACCAAACCGAGAAATGATCTGACTTGCGTTTTTGTCAAGGGTCGGTCACAGTCTGTAAGCGATTTCACTTTCTCAGGATTTGGCTGAATCTTACCATCACCTACAACATGACCCAGAAAATCCATGCTCGTAAAACCTAACTTGCACTTTGACAGTCTGGCTGTCAAGTGTGAAGTCCTCATTCTCTGAAACAACAATTTTAGACTTTTGATATGATCCTCCCAAGTGTCTGAATAGTCAAGAACATCATCCACAAAGTTGTCAATACCATCTAAGCCATCAAGAAGCTTACGCATCATTTTAGAGAATGTGGCACCGGAATCTACCATTCCAAAGGGCATTTTGTTGAACATAAACAATCCTTCAAAACATACAAAGGCTGTGTAAGGTTTGCAACTCTCTTTGACTTTGATTTGCCAATAACCTTTAGCTAGATCAATTTTAGACATGAACTTGGCATCAACTAATTTATCAAAAATATAATCTGGATTGGCATTTAGCTTTCTGTAATCTATACAAACTCTATTTGATTCATCAATTTTCTTTACAATGACTACTTGAGATGCATATGGAGATTCACACGGCTCTATGACACCCATTTGCAACATCTTTTCTAAATCTTTTTTGAAAGACTCTTTTAAAGCACCTGGGACTGGATACGGTTTTGACCTAACGGGGATCTCACTTGTGAGTTTGATATCATGTTCTACTAGATCTGTCGTTCCAGGAAGATCTGTAAAAACATCACTGAACTCTTCGACCAATGCTCTCAACTCACTTCTCTTGCTCTCCGGTAAATCTGAGTTGATAACTATCTCATCTACGCCTTCAGTGGCATTTAGCTGCAACAAATCTATTTTCAGTGCTCTACTCTCTCATTCACTCTCTTTGTTTGTGCATTGCTCATCCTTTTCCACGCTTTCCATCACACTATCCTCATCTTCTACTACTGCTACGCACAACACATCTTCTCCTTTCTCATCACTATGCATACATTGCACTGCACCAACTATTTGGTCACCATCTCTTTCTACATACTTTTTCAACAGGTTTGCATGGTTAACCTTTTCTTTTCCACAAACTTTCACTCTATAATCATATGGATTCATCCTTTCAAGAATCTCATACGGTCCTTTCCACTGCATGAGCAGCTTGCTACTGTCAGTTGGTAACAAAATTAACACTTTATCACCATCTTCAAATCTCTTAGGCTTTCCTTTCTTGTCTCCATAAGACTTGTATCTTACCTGACTCTTGGACAACTCTATCTGAGCAACCTTTAGTGTATCTTCTAACCTGTTTCTCAGGTCAACAATGTACTCGTAAGCAGTTTTTGTGTCAGGTGACTCAATGTCTTTTGTCCACAATTCTTTCAGAATTTGCAAAGGGTCTCTCACTGTCCTCCCATACAGTAATTCGAACGGGGAAAATCTCGTGCTCTCTTGAGGAGCCTCCCTATATGCAAACAGTAAAGGAGCAATGTACCTATCCCAGTCTCTAGGTTTTTCAGCACAAATCTTTTTAAGCATACTCTTTAATGTCCCATTAAACTTTTTAACTAAGCCATTACAGGCAGGGTTATATGGGGTAGTGGTCAATTGCTTAATTGACAAAGGCCTGTTAATTTCTTACATTAAGTCAGATGTGAACTGTTTTCCCATATCTGATAACATCTCAGAAGGCACACCTACTCTACTGAACATTTCTAAAAGAGCTTCAGCTACAGTCTCTGTTGTAATCTGTTTCAAAGCAACAGCTTCCGGATGCCGAGTTGCATAATCAACCATCGTTAGAATAAACCTGTGATTTCTCTCTGATGGAGGATTAATTGGTCCAATGATATCGACTGCAACCCTAGTAAAAGGACTGTCAATGATTGGCATCTCACCAATGGGAATCTTTTGTACCTTACCTTTGGGAAACGTCTTTAGACAGATGTCACATGATCTACAATACCTTGTAACATCGGAATTTAACCCAGGCCACCAAAAGTTGTACAGAACTTTTTCATAAGTCTTTTTAATCCCCAAATGACCAGCCATAAGAGAATCATGGGCAACCTTCATCACTTTTTTCTAAATTCTCTTGGAACACATACTTGCTTGAACGTCTTATTATCTTCAACCTTGCTTGACTGGAAATATCGGTATAATATACCCTTACTACTTCCAAACCAAACGTTTGCTCCACCTTTCTTTTCAACTTTCTCACCACTACCAGCCTTTTCTCTAGCTTTATCTAAAGATCTATCCTCTTCTTGTGCTTTCCTGAACTCCTCAAAACTCACCCCAGACACTGGATCAACAACTTTCACCTTAGTAACTACTTTCTCCTTTGCCTTTTCTGCTCTAGTTTGCACAGCATTTCCAACATCACAATCTACTCCTGGCACAACTTCACTCCTTTCTACATCCACTATTGCACCAATTTTGTCTTTTACACCTTCAATGTTCCCAATAATCAGATCATACACAGGGTACTCAGCACATAATGCTTCAATTTCACCTGAATAGAAGGGGGTTTCAACACATATTGTGGCTACGGGGAACTTTCTTACTGTTCCATCTATCAAAACTACAGTTTGCTTTTCCCCTGTTAGACGGTCAACAGTAACCAAGTCTCTCCTGTCAACAGCAGTAGAGCATCCACTATCTCGCAAGACCTGAACCTTATTGCCATTTACAAAACCTTCAGCAACTGGCATATTGTCTAACTTAAAATGCCTACTGTCACTTGCTGTCGAAATAACAGGAAACTTTTCACCTACACCAAAATTTGAAGTAACCTCATCACAACTCAGACTATCACCTTTCCGCTGGACAAAACTTCCTACCTTATCATCAGTGTAAGTTCTATCTTGATTGCCCTGATTCCCTCTATTTCCTCTATTACCTCGATATTCTCTTCTTCCCCCTCTACCAATCTGACCAGATCTACTGATGTACCTACCACCTCTCTCATATTCAATACCTAGAGCAACTCTATTCTTCTGACCAAATCTGTTTGGACACTCTTTGGCTATATGACTACCTCCTCTACAAATATAACAAAACCTTGACCCTTGACGTTTGAGTTAACGTGGCTTCTCTGATTCATAGGATTTCTGTTTTTAACATACTCATTCTGGTTTATGCATTTACTTTGAGTATTTCCCTGTATACCATGTGCCTCTTGGAATTGCTCAGCTAACTCTGCCATTTCACCAACAGAACATACTTTCCTTTCTTTAAGGAATACCTGTAAGGACTTTGGAGAGGACTGCATAAACTGTTCCCGAAGAAGCAAATATTTTAACCCATTAAAATCTTGGTCAACCTTTGCCAATTCAACTCATCTCATCAAGTAGTCATCTAGACGAGTTACAAACTGATGAGGAGTTTCCCCTACTTCTGCCTTACTAGTTATGAACTTATTTCTGAAACCTTCTTCAGTAAGTTGGAACCTCTTTAACAATGCAGTTTTCAAATAGTCATAATCCAAAGCCTCAGTAACTGAAAGCATTGAGTATACATCTAATGCTTTTCCTTGTAAAAGATGGGTAGCCCAGTCATTCTTATCCCACTTTGCAGTATTGGCAAACCTCTCAAAACGTATAAGATATGCATCCATACTGTCTTGTTTATCATTGAAAGGGGGTAATTTGGGCAATTTTGCTTTCACGTCACTCCCGTGCACTTTCACATCAACTTCACTTTTCTTAAGCTTCTCCATCTCATACATTAACTCCTTTTCTCTGATTGATTTGTCTAATTGCATTTTCTTCATCTCTCGCTCTATATGTCTATCCTCCCTTTCTTTTGCTTCTTTCCTCGCATTTTCCTCTCTTGCAAACACTAGCAACTCTTTCCCGCTTAAGCCAAGCTCCTTTCCTAAATTCACAAACCTCTCCATGATTACAAAAAAAACAAAACAAAAACAAACAATATATACAGTACAATTTTGAAACACAAAACATAAAACAAACAAACAAATTCAAACAAATTTTCTAAAATAAAAACAACATATATCTGTGAAAGTAAGTACTCAATGCAACAAAATTTTTAAAACACTCTCCTAAAAGCAATCCCAGTTAAATCTTCCCCATTTAAGCGTCTCCTAATAAAGCAATCAATCCCATTAAAACACTACTATTTAAGCGGATTCCGGACGAGCCCCCATTTGTCACAATTAATAAGTGAAACCTACTAATGTGATTCCCGGTTCTTTTTGACAGATATAAAACAACAGGCTATTTTACAAATTTACAATATTTAATCAAAATATATATGTTCAGACTTTTCCTTATCAGTCACTTATAATGACATATGAATACATTAAAACATTTTTTAAAAGATACATTGATTTGACAATTTTCAAAAACACTCTCTCACATTCACATATTTTTACACAGTAAGTAATTAATCATCTATAGGTATTATGTCTTTGTCGACTTATCAAAAAACACCGTTTCATATGTATTGATGTTTTAGGTCCATCGTATCAAACAGGAAAACGACATGTCACATTTCAAATGGCCCGTTGTTTACTGCCCCACAGGCATTAAAGCTAGCAGCACACAGCACAAAACAACACAAGTACACGACGCACACTGGAACGATTGCCACACAGGCACACAGCTTGCCACACAGGCACACAGCAACACTGAATTACTTGCCACACAGGCACACAGCTTGCCACACAGGCACACAGAAACGCTGGAGTACTTGCCACACAGGCACACAGCAACGCTGGAGTACTTGCCACACAGGCATACAGCAACAACGGAACATTTGCCACACAGGCTTTACAAGGAAACGTCGCACAACAGGGACACACCGCTTGCCACACAGCTCACAAAGGCTCAGCAATCAACAAAGTACAAATTCAAGGGACACTGGTTCATCTAAATGTAACTTTTAGACTTAGCACATAAATCTCTGCACCACACATCGCACTGGTACATGAAACGTAGCCACCTACAATGAAAAACGGAAAGAGATAGGGAGCATTGTGACTTTCAGAATAATAAAAAAATAGGAAACATGAATAATACTTAAAAAAATCCACGCGGAAAAAATATCTCAATATATCAACACGTTAATAAACCTTAAAAGGACAGGGGAGTGGGAAAAACTTACAAAATGTTCTCAGTACCACTGCACATCATGTATCTCTAAGCATGCCCCTCTCCAAAGCCAATACACAGTACTTTTTCCGTACACACCGGAGTCTAGCTGAGAAATGACCACTGTAATGTCTTGTTCTAGGCCAACACAGCCAAAAATCACTCAAGCGTTACAAAGGTGAGTATAAAAAAATCAAAGCACCCGAAGAACTGAAGACTTTTGTGACAACCTTATAAACGAGCGTTTAGAGTGATCGACTGGTAACCTCCTACACCTCAGAGGGTCGAATCACGGTCGGAGCGAAGACATATTCTAGCTTGTTTATGGTGTGCCAATGGCTCGACATAGACATGAGTCTTGCGTCTGTCTCATCCAAATACTAGTCGGACGTCGTCAATAAGGCCATAAGAGTGTCAGTGCGATGTAACAACAACAACAGCAACAACAACAATTACAAAGAACACACAATTAAACAAAACAAAAACAGGCCAACATATGTACACAAAGCTTATGCCTAAAATGCTGCTATTAAAAACGATGAATTTTACACGAGTGAATGCAGTAAAAAAGTAAAAAGCATTTAAAGGGAATATTAAATTAAATCTAATTTGCAGCGAATATGATTAAGTAATGTGGTAATTTAATACTGAATTTTTGCTGCCATTCAATCCATTTCATCACATTCAATAATTATGCCAAGATTCTGTAGCGGAAGATCTTAGAAATGACCACACAAGGATTTAAATAATAAGAAGATTTCCGTCTATTTTAACAAGTTTTAATATAGATGAAGGATAAGGAAATATCCTATTCACAACGTTATTTTGTTTAAGTTCAATTAGGCGACGTATATTTACTCGCGTACTGAAAACATGTTTAAGATGACAGAAAAATGCCAAAGTAAACTGCCTGTTTTCCCTCGCATTGTTCAATAATCAAAGAATGTTGGGATATTTAAAACTACATTCTACACATTATACACTTAACAAAAAGCTGTCGCATTAGCATTGCATATAACGATATTATTACATAATCGTAGGAATTGAGAAGCTTATTGTCAGACTGGACGACTGGATTCTTTAAATAAGGTAAATAAAACGGTGTCATTCAATATATATAGCCCGTCTTTAAAGTCATTGCTCAGCGTATCTATTTGTACATTTTCCAATGATGTTTTAATATTTAAATGTACTTTGTAGACTTGTATGGATATCTGTAAAGATTTATGCGTTCTACTTCAAACTTTTGTGACGAAAAACAGAGATAGACATTCCTTTCTTTGCTAAAAACACTCCTTACAACTTATCCACCAGATATTTCTTTTAATCCTTTTCATTCACAACAGCCTCTATACATTGAGTTATCATTTTCAATTGTATCGTTGTAAAAATGTTCACGGAAAAAGGGACGAATTCAACTTCAATAGTTATATCTCTTAACTTAATAGTTATTCGACGCATGTTATTCTGTGAAACTTGTTATTCCCAGAAACCCGGTTTTTCAAAATTTTCACAAATGTTAAAGATCTAATTGCAAGAAAAATATTTATAAGTAGTAAAGTGTTATATGGCTTAAATGTTTATAAAATGAGTTAGGCGTTTTCAATATTCTTTTGACGTAATAGTTTTATGGCTTTAAAGCATAATATCCAAGTTTTATGAGGGCATATGCCATCATGCTTTTTATGGAAATGAGTTCATTATCAGATTACCAAAATGCTGGATTGTAATTCTTAAGTGTACTGCATTAATTACACCCGACACTATTACAGCTTGGAACTTTAAAAAAATAAATGGACAATTCTCAAAGACTGCAGACAAATGGTGACTTACTCCCCTCACCTAAATACAAAGCAGGCATTATTGTTTAAAATGTCACATAATTTTCGTAATTTTGAGATGTTATTCATAACCTCTGAGTAAAGGTAATCAGACGACGCTTTCTGTTTTATTTTGATATGTGTTTATCGTGTGTTTCTAAAAAACATTCAATAACTATGAGATTAGAGCAATTTTAACCGGATTAATATGTATGTTGTTAACATCAAAGGTCCTTGTGCTGTTTTCGTTTTTAAAGTCTTGTTTCGTAGACATTCGCTGTTGGAGTTTTGTCTCTCCAAGTCGTGCTATTTGTCTTTTCTCCTCTTTGTTTATATGCCATTTTAGAAAGTGAACTTGCGTGTTTGTTCGTTTCTCCAATGTCAGTTACATTTTTGGCACTTTGGTTAATCTCTTACGAACGGTTCACATTTTCCTTTTATTTTAAACCTTTATAATTGTATATTATTCCTTTGTTTGAAAGTTGATTGGCGTCAAGTAAAAATGTCAAAAAGAAACACAAGTCTTTATAGCAATTCTTTAAAAATTGTCTATGTGAAGATATTGTTTTACTTAACTATCGCTCCGCAAATCCTTGAAAACACAGAATCGCCGACTGCAATTTGGTGATTAATTTATGGGTGTAAGTTAGAAAGAAACTGTGTAGGAATTTAAAACATACATTTTGAAAGCAATAATTTCATTTTTAAACAAAAGTACTTTTTAACGGGTTGATGTTATTCATTTTATGCCTCTAACAAAGCTTCGAATCATTTGACAAGACAATTAAATTATGAAAAAAGCATAATGGTTAGGGATAAATTGGGATATTTTATTCATTTTTATTAAAACAACTTGAAGCTTGTTTTTGTTTAAGTAGACCACTTGTCTGCTAACGAAACAAAGTCGGCATGAAGCTTTGTTTGTAATAAAAAGATCCTCGGATGTAATTAGTGAAAATTGAATATTTCGGTGACTTAGGGCTGCCATTTGTAAAAAGAAATACTTTAAAATGTCGACATTAAAATCACTTAGGTTATACATTTGTTGTAAATCAGTAACAAAAATTGATCTCAGTAAGGCATATTTAACAAATATGATACAAATATGTTAACAATCTAGCCTTCTTTGGTAATTGGCAAAGAAACTAGGGGTAAATCATGATTAACGAATATAGACACAAAACTGGTTTAATATATATATATTATAAGGCGATAGAAGTATATCGCCAGGATATTAAGGTATACAAGCAACACACGGATGTGTGTTCACTCCCAAGGGGTCATTCATGACGCTTATGAAAATGTAAAGTGTCTATCTGTCGTATAGTATGTATTTTTCCAAATGAAAATTTTGACGAAATATAAATATTAAAAAAGTACGCTGGAAATTGTCTGCATGCAACTTTTCATCAATATTTTTTTTCCGGAGAGCAGAAATAATTGCGTCCGTTCATATTAAAACAAATCATCACACACCGGGATGGAAAACTATTTCCAGTAGACCCATTGCCTGATAGACAATAGGAGCATGAGCACACGTTTGCCTCAAGGTCAGAGCATTTCTATCGTTTGTTCGGAGTTTATTGAAAATGAAAATATGCATATTTTCCTTATCTTATGATTGATGTTGACAATTGAATTATCGTCATTAAGTCCTGTGTCTTTTTGTCTTTTTGTCACAACATTGAGTATTTAATTAAGATATTACATCTAGGTTACATTTGAAAATATCGTCTTCTACAAGATTGTGTTGTCCTTATTTTGTACCTTTTCTTTTTTGAACTACGATTTCAGAAAATTAGTCAGTTGTATTATTCTTAAACAAATCACGGTTTGGCTAAATAGATATAAAATAAATTCGAATGCGAGCGCGTGGTATGGTATGAGTAATTTGATTATACCAACATGTAAAAAAGAGGGATTAATTTATTTAATTTATCCAATGCCCTGCTTTTTAAACATGAAAATAAACAGTCGTTGTTAACAGAAATGTGTAATATGACATATCTACTGCTTCAACACCGTGTTGGAAACATACTTTTTCATTTAAAGAAATTTTCAGCTAATCATTCTATAAAATACGAAATCCCAAAGTTAAAAGGAACACATTGTACTATATGTAACAAAAAACTTAAGTTTACATAAGATAATATAAATTGTAACAACTCTACATCTATAACATTACACATCTTTGAAATAAGATTCCAAAAAAGAATTTGTTATACTTGCCAGTTATTTGTAATAAGATTCATGGTCCACTAAATATATTAGTCATTTGCTGGTTCGGTAAGCGACAATATTGTTGCAAATCAATTTTAAGATTCATATCGATAAAGTTAACTTATCTTTAATAGTACTGGCCTGTTGTTACAATTGTTCCAACTCTTCAATTGCAGACAGAAGAGAAAGGGGGAGAATGAAAAAAGGAACATGGGGAGATATAACATTGCTTTGAAAGTGTTATTGTTCTTTTAGAATGTGTAATAGTTAAAACATCAAATCTTATAACGTACAAAATTAAAGTATGTATTTTTGTTAAACAACCATGTAAAGTCGTGCATAATAAGATGTTTGTCTTTTTTCTCAAAGAAACCCATGTGTTCATTTAATCAGCAGGGAATCGAATATGATTTGTTAACATGCGTTCGTCATTGCATTCATATCTTTCCCGCTTAGAACCTTACGGAAATCGAAATTTCTTTGTATGTGTCTTTTCTTTGGAGAAGAAGAACAAAATCTGGGGATTGGAGCTTTTTAATACAAACTCGCTTTGTGAAGGATTGCAATGCTTTACTGAAGTTTGGTTTAAAGGCAAATGCTGTCTTTAACTGTTTCGAAGAATCCTTCAAGATATAACAATACGGCGCTCAAGGCAAGATCTCTTTTTATAAATTCAATGAAAGGCTGTTCAGGAAAATCTTACGGCGGGATTCTGAGCGTGTTCGCTCCCGGAAATGACTACTCTGATAGGACGTCAAATGACATTTATTTGTATAACCACGATCAAAAAAGCTTCCAATATATATATATTAATAATGCACAACATTTGACAGGCAATACGTAAAACAAAAGCAAATGTCATTGCGGTTATATTTTCAATAACTCTGTTTCTTAAACATCATGAAGATTCTATATAGCAATTTAAAACTCTTATAATAATGAAATAGTTTGACCAATATCTTTGGCAAAAATTCGTTTTATTGAAGACGTACGCCTAGCATAAATCTTTAGATGACAGGAAAGAAAATATTTTCCATTGCATTACAGATTTAATACGACGATTGTTTCATTTCATGAATCAAAGAATGTTGTGGTTAACAATTTATAGGAAGCCATGAAAGATAAACTTTTTGTTTCGCCGTAAAAATAATGTGCATGTATACTAAACAGAGAAATATAAGGACAGGTTTGACAACACGTTTGTAAGTGTCTGAGATGTCCTAGTCTATATAAGTAAGTTAAACAGCAAGCAAGAAGGAACTACCCAAACACTTGTGTTAGGTCACAAGTTCTGATGTTACTTGCATTTCGAAGGTTATTTTTAACTTAATGCATACACTTTCGGGAAAACGTTTTACGAATATGACGGAAGAGTCAGTCTTTTAAAAATACGTGTTCTTTGTTCTACGATTATTCATATATTCAAATCCATAAACCATACTAATATTATTCGCATATTTGAGGCTTGAAACAAACGAACTGAGTCTACCAGTCGCTTTTTTGGAATATGTCTAGTTGTACCCTGTATTTCTGTGTCTTTAATTATGTCACCACATTTGAGCAGTGGCCGAAAATAAAGAAATGTTTCCAAAGATATATTCTCTAGACATTTTGTAGTTACCTCATGACATATTTCACTAGGCTTTTACCTTTACATTTTAAAGATGACTGCGCCTCGTAAGACTGCTTGTTATTAATTAGGATCTTGGGATTAAATAAATCTTAATGTTTTTATAGAAATAATAAGTTAGATATTTTTGACTTTTGACATTGATTTAGTGATAGAAATTATTTTTGTCTACGCGCGATATAGCTTAAGTGCTTAAACAAAACCTATCATTTGAATTTAACCGGTTAAAAAGACGATTTTCGTTTTGTTAATGTCTAATTTTTGCTTTAATATTTCTTGTTATTTTTATAAAAGAATCATCACTTTCAACTCTATAAAGAGCCATAAGATGACAATGTCAATAATATTTACAATACGACTAAAAATCCCTTTTTGATGTACCTGCAGAATGTATTAGATATCAGCATGTGCATCAATAGTCGTAAATATAAAAACACATGGACATCTCTGTTGATTGATTTAATACTTAACGTACTTCTTACACTAGTTACACGCGTATCAGAGTGCAGAGAAATTTCTCCTGATCAATCAATATAGAGATGCATATGTTTCAACTCTCGGCTTATTGTAGTCAGGAGTATACAAATAGGTTTCTGTCCGATAGACATGACCCTGACATAGATTCAAAGTCTGCAGATTGATTTAGACGCTATTTAACGTCAGCCTGTAGATTATATATACGTAATATTGTATTTTTAAAATTAAATCTACCGTTTCTTTAAATATTACATTGAGTGACACTCTGCTTGCGAGTTACACGTATAACTCTAGATAATTTAAATGTTTAAGATGAAATCCTACCTCAAGTAACGGCTAAATTAACTTTTGAAATTTATGTTTGAAATACAAACATACTTACTTAAGAAAAATACTATATGCGTTTATATAACAAAAACCCAAATTAAGCACTACTTTATTCATTCTATTCTCCCAAACGGCTAGATCAAACAAGTATTAATCAGGAAATATGTCTCGCCTCGTTGTCTCTAAAATTGACACGAGCACTTTTAAACCGGTATACAAACAAGACAAAGCGATTCATTTTCAGATCTTTATTCCAGCGAATTTCATTTTCCGTTTTAAAATACATTTGGTAAAGATGAAGGCTTATGACTTTAAACAAATTTCGGCGCGCTCGAAGCATGCCGAATTAGTGTCGATAAGGTGTTAAGCATTCTTTCCCTTCTTCTGAAACTGTTGTTTTACTTATTATTAAAATATTTGTAAATTAAATGCAAATGCGTATAGATTCTTTTTTGAAATGACAACTGGAGGAAGTTTGTTGCGCCTGTTAAGCATATAACTGTATTGACATATATGCACGATATAGATGGAGTGCAATCATACTAACACAAAAATATATATAACATATTTAGATGGATCCCTTGGAAGTGATGTTTAATCTTTCCATAAAAGGCACTTTATATAAACAGCAAAGTAATAATTCTGTAGCAGATGTCTGGTTAACAATGTTGAAATAACAAACTACAAAATAAAGTTTTGTTATTTTACCTGTTTAGTTGTTTATTGCATAGAAGTTTAGAAAACTCTTAACTAGCAAAATGTTACAACATTTTGCTTAAAATATTGTCTATCGTGTTTCTAGTCATTGCAATAGTACGTGCAATATTAAAAAAGCAGTTTCTAAAAAAATGTGGGTTAAAAAAGTAACACCCATTTTATGTGTTCTACTCGTTGGATTTCAGACAATAAGCTGCTCTTTCCAATGGAGCATTACATGAATTAAGAGAGCGATCCCAGTTACCCCTACCTGGACGTAATAGTTTAATAATATGAATAATTAAATACTATCGTATTCTTTAATAAAATAAGTAAGGCACATTAAATAGTTCAGTATGAGAAATGGACGGTTTCTGAAATTAGGCTTGAACCTATATTCCTCGTGCTCGGTTTAAGTAATAAACTTGATCTTCGTAATAAAATTATAACCTAAAACACGTTCCACCTTATTGAGCGTTTTCAAGTCACGTTGTCACAAAAGTTCAGCCTGTCTCATATTCTAATATAGAAGAGCAAAAACCGATAAAACTGTCATGTGGGATTATGTATTGCCACCAGAAACTTGCCTTAGAAGAGTATATCTCTTGTTTGCTGCGTCAGTATTATGCAACCGCATTTAATATGCATGCAGATGTTATATATTTGTAACATAAAACAACGTTAATTAAATAGCACCTGAAGAAGGAAGTTATATAACATGTGTGTTGAAGTAGGTAAGATGTAACGTACGCTTATTTATTTTTGTATTGAAAGTGACTTTTGAAATGTTTCCGATAAATATTTTTTACTGTTTTGATGCCATGATCATACTTTCACGGATTCGCATCTTGCATAAAGATGGGTTTCTTTCTTGCATTGTTCGTAGTCATTCGTAGTTTTTTGACACGAGCTGATTCTTATTTCATCCGAAGAGATCGGTATTAAACGCTCGTTTACTATTTTAACATACTAAACTGTTTATTGCGTCGAGATCAAGTAAGGGTCGCTTATAAACAGTTTTGTTATGTGCCTTCGTAAATAAACGGATATGTTTACGTATAAAGCAATATAATTCTACAAAGTCTTTTTAAACGACCATTTTCTGTTTTTTTTTTTCACAAACTGACGCGCTAATTCAGCTAAATTAGCTTTGGTGAGAAACTCTTTGGGTCTTCTTTTAAAAGTTCTGCCTGGTATTAAGACATAACATTTATCTTTAGGTTATATGTCAAGGCTTATTGTACTCGTTCTTCCTAAATCAAAACGAAAAGAATCCTATAAAATCGCAGCACATTGTTATTGTCCATCTTCCACTGTGCTTCTTGGCATTCAGTAACAATATGTGAAGGACCTATCAATCCGCACTTAAACGCGGCATTTCCTCTTTTCTGCTTGCAGCGGTGCACTCAGTATCATCTGTACATTGTGTCTCCTTGTCAACCCGGAACTGGCCTCATGAATGTATAAATGTGGAGTCGCTCTGGGTTTTTTTTATCTGGTAGTTGCTATGATTTTTAAATAGTCGAATAAAAGCTTAGCAATATTATCTCTTTATTATTTCTTATTGAGATGGTATCTCTTTCAAGGAATCCGTATAAATATGTTGATAGTACAGTGTAAATAGAGAAGTAAATGCATTTGAATGCTGTAGTTTATTCTGAAAATTGGTGTTTAGTGGAAAATATCAATCAGACTTGCTATTTTCTATTGCTAATTATCTGTTTTGTACACATGTTTCTTTAACGTGTTCTACAGACATTTAATATAATGCATACTTGGCCAGTATGTAGGCTTTCTGTTTTAATAAGTATATATGTAGACAATACAATGTCGTTGAACATATAATTTCCTTGTCTTTATTAGACACAGATGAAAATGATGCATTTGCAAGTGTGCAATATTAAACAATTAAACATTTGTTTTATGTATGTTTTCCCTGATTAGTTTTGCTAGTATATATTACCTTTACTGAATACATTTAGAACTGAGAAAATAATTTTACATAAAACTATATCAGATACTATACTGGCGAATGTTATTCATCATTGTTATGATGTTGACTTTGTAATCGACGTTTGCATTAGAACACTTAATCATATTAACTTATGTTTCACCACATCGCAACGGACACAACTTATATTTCTTCAAGCAATTAAAGACATACACGTAATGTTGTTATTTATCAGTATCTTTTATGCATTTGCTGTATTTCATTCTTAGCGTCTTTTTAACCAGTTTGATAAGGTCTTAAACAAATAAGAGAATCGACAAGAAAAACTGGAACAAGAAAGGTTATTGCGTTTTATTACAGGAAAACGGTTTTGTGTGTGCTGTGGCTACAATTGTGTTAGTGTATAAAACGTTTAAGAAATATCGGAGCAATAATAATACAAGGCGACAATAAACATGAGAAGCACATATTAATAAAAACTACACTTATTTTTATTTTTATTAAATACTGAATGCCTTCCAATGAGGACTCTTTACAAAGTTCTAAAAGAAACGTTCATTTAATATGTAAAGGTGCATCCCTGTTTTATGTTACAAGGGAAGCGCCTAAAGTCGTCTAATATTTCATGTCGGCAATTCTTTAATTTATTCATATGATTTTAATAGGGTCTGCAAACGTGTTTAATAAAGTAGAACTGGAAAACATGTCAGCTTGCAGCGTAGTTTGTTCTTCAAGTAAACGCAAATGTGTCCTTGAATTTTTCATCCATAGACTGCATATGCATAAAATGTCTGAATAAAAGGCTTCAGGACTATTCATACATGTTAGTTCAAATGACATACGGATAGAAGGAATTCTTTAACATTTTTATTCTGTGGAGTTATAAATTATTTTTTGTTTGGACGCGTTGCCTTTGAATTTCCTTATTTTAATAACGGTTTCTTCAAAAGGCAGATTATAAAGAAGATGCAAAAAGAAAAAAAAAGAATGGAAGATCATTAGCAATAACATGAAGAACAAAAAGATGTATAATAAGAAGAACAACTATTAAAAGTGAGTTATTTCAACTACTGAAATACTCAATTGTTCTGCTGTCTAATTATCTAATTCGACTGAATTACTTTTACAATTTCGTATTTTGCGTACTTTTTCTTACATTTACACAAACATTGACAATCATGCATTCGTTTCCAGGCATAAGGAATTGTTGCATAGATGCAAAATGAGCAGGAAAGAAATAAGAAAAATATCCTATAAAATGATTCCTAAGCTTCACAAAACTCACGCAGTAAAGGCATAAGTCATCCTGCTTTTTGTGAAAATGTTCTTTATACAAATATATGATGTACAGTACAAAATCATACTGACATATAACCTTACATTTCTTCAGATAAAGCAAACAAAAGTATCTTTAAGAAGGATAAGTGGCGTTTTAGAGGCTTTACTGAACAGTATTTTAAACATAAGCTTGTTGATCTGAGACACCAAGGATCTTTTTAGTTTCTTTCAATAATAATATTTTAATTTGTTTAAATACCATAAACTTATTCTGCTAAAAGGGTCGTCCTTTTGTTGTAAATCACAAAATGCATGTTTCATATAACCCATATATCACAATTTATTTTCGATTTCATACCATTGCTGTATATCTTTTGAACAATATTTGCTGTACTTTACATTTATCAGTTAAATGATTTTCACCGGCAATTGCACACCCTACTAACACAGAAATGCGTTTTATGAATATGGTTCTCTTACTCGACCTCATCTTCAAACATCTAAAGTAATTTGTTAATTATTTTGGTTATCGATCAAAAAAGATAGAAAAGTGAAGGTGTAAACGTGTCATGTGGTATTTGAAAGAGATTTAATTAAATGTGTATGGTAAACAGATAAGTGATTTTATGCAGTATACGCTACCATACTGACAATTTTTTTGTCTTGCCTCTTTATTGGAACATGCTAATCGCGATTGGCAAGTGGCCTCACGTAGTTTTCTTATTTTACAATTCATCGTATTTGTTTTCACTATTTCACCCACAAGGAGCCACAAAAGACAAAAGTTAATACAAAATTGTGTGGCTCTCATTAAAAATCACCCCATGCATGTAATCTATGCTGTCATTTAATTCATCCTATAAGAATTGTTACGCGTATTTCATTTGATAGACATTAGGCTTTGGTTCCCCAATTCCATATTCACATGAACAGGATGCTACACATTTAGTCTTCTCTGAACATTATTTTTCTTGAGTCAAAGTTAATCGCACTTATAATCAACCGTTTTGTGTATTTTTTTATAATCGAAATAATACTCTTTGCTTTTCTAAACACTATGTTGACATTGTTTTTCAATGACGCCACTTCTTTCGTCATAACTCATCACTGAAAACATCAGTGCTTGGGCATTTTGTATTCAAAAAAGGTGGTTTTATTTTCATTGCTTGCATTTGAGAAACCATCAGGAAGTGCAATGTTAGAGGTCTGTAAAACCAGTTTAAGCATCCAGTCGGTCCATATTGCCGACCTACCGTTCCCAAGCGATAACTGTCGGGTTTGATGTTTTTTGCTAAATGACTCATAACATATTCTTCTCGCTTTTCACTTGGTTTGCATTTGACATGCCTTTGTCTTGTACCTCTCAGGAGTTTGGTATATGTTACAAAGCGCAAGGGCTTTTTTCATATATTCTTATTCATGATCACAACAATGTTACTTTTGCAGTGTGGCGGTTGTAAAAATCCCCCCGTGCATGTTATCTATATTGTCATTTTATTTATGCTATAAGGATTGTTACTTGTATTCCCTTTGATGGACATTAAACTTTGGTTCCTCAGTTCCATCTTCAACATGAACAGGATGCTACATATTTACTTTTTTCTGATCATGTTTTTTTTTTATTGATTCGAAGCTAATTTCACTTACAATCAACCGTTTTTGTGTAGTTTTTATTATCGAAATGATACCCATTTCTTTTCTAAACACTATGTAGACATTATTTTTCAATGACGCCACTACTTTCGTCATAACTCATAAAAACATCAGCGCCTGGACATTTTGTATTTAGATAGATCGGTATTCTTTTCACTGCTTGCATTTGAGAAACCCACCAGGAAGTGCGATGTTAGAGGTCTGTAAAACAGTTTAAGTATCCATCAGGCACATATTGTCGGGTTACTGTTATGATGACTCATAACATATTTGTTCTTGCTTTTCACCTGGCATGCATGTGAAATATGTTTGTTGTGTTACTTTTCGGAATTTGTTACATGTTGCAATGCTCATAGGACTTTTTTTTATATATTCTTATTTTAACCATTTGATTATAGCACATTGCTTTATATAATTATGTTCACTTTATTGTTTATATCAAATAAGTTCAACCCATAGATGTGTTAGGAAAACAATGCCAAAGCAACAATTATCAAATATTCATTTGCTTATACTATCAATTGACCGATTGTTATGCTTTCATAGTCCTAAGCGAGGACAAAAATAAGTCAAAATATATTTTTAAAAGAAATTGATTTATTTAAAAAGGAATATTTAAAAAAATATCCTCTTTAGCAAAACCTAAGAATACCACATTACGATCTTACATAAATATTCGTTAAAGCACACTTGAGAATCAGCAAGGGAGACATTCCATTTGCCAGTTTGTGCGATTTTAGTACGTTTCAAATTTTGATTATCGAATAATCACAAAATTAAAGCAATGGCAATGATCATTATTTTGGCATTATCGAGGACCGATACTCGACAGCCTTTAGATCCGTCTTATGTTTTATAATGTTAAACTCTGAAACCTTTATGTATACATGAATTGAGAACTAAACAAAACAGTTTGACTTTTATACTGCGCAAAATCTCTATATAAAGAACTATAAAACCATCTGTCTTTTGGAGTGCCATACAGATAAACACTGTTAACAGAAGCGTCCTTATGATCGGTCAACTTATACTGAACATATTTGTGAGCCTATACAGAAATTTTTATCATTTAAACAAAACCAATCCGCACTCATCTTCTCGTAAAAAAGCTTTCCAGGGTTTAAATATATTTGTAAAAGCAACATAATATGTATAATAAGTATGTGCCTCACTAACGCATTATATGCTACATAGTATGTATGTTTGTTTAGGAAAGTGTGGTCGTTTATTTGCTTTTCTCTTGGAGACCAAGAGCATACATTATAATCATCTTTCATATACAGACAGATTAATAGGATGAAGTCCTATTTTCTAGATGGTGACTGTTTGAAGAGGTCAGATATATCTGTTTTGCCTGTCTATCATCAGCATCCGGTTATAAACATGTATGTCTGGTAGTTTTTAAGTTAGAATTTGTGGGTGTTTTCTCTAACAAAACCTTAAAAGAATTTACACATAAATCAAAACATAGAGACGAAAGGGTGGTTTCGGAGAGTATATATATTGAAACTGCAGACATTATTTAATTCTAAAAGCAGTTAATAAAAAGCAATAAATATAAGAAAACTGACAGGCCAAGTTTTTTTATCACATTATTCGATTAGTTTATAGCATCAAAAACACATGTCTTCTGATGTGAAAAAGGCCATTGGTCAAACCATATCGCCAATTCTGTTTGCTATCAGTTATTAGTTTGTTATGAATAAATGAACCAAGTTTCTGTCAAATTAATAAATGACGTGCTATACTTATGAAATATGTAGTTTCATACATAGGCAAATTTACGTAAGCCCGACATTATATACAATGTTATATGTTGTTGAACAATGAAATCGATCGTTCAATGCAATATCAGTATAGTACTTTGTCAGACAATTGTATGAAAAACGTACGAAACGATGACCGGTTGTAATTCAAACACTTCATGTAAGTAACATTATAGCCTAATTATAGCTGTATATCAAAGTGAAGTTACTTTGAAATTATTATACACATACGATAATACCAATTTTCATCAAAACGACAAATGTTACGGTCTGTTTTCTTGTTATCTCTGCTCGGCAGATAAATTCACGAATAATGTTTCTATCTAACTTGCAATGCCCATGAGATAAAAAGAAACAAATTGACTAAGGTTATAAGACATTAATTTATTCCAACATACACGTTCGTCATAACTTATCAAAGAAAACGTCAGCGTTTAATCATTCTTTTTCAAATAGATCGTTGTTTCATTGCTTGCATTTAAAAAAAACAACAACAGGAACTTAGAGATTAGAGCTCTGTAAAATCGGTTTAAGCAACCAATCGGTCACTTTTGCCGACTGACTGTTCCAATGCGGCAATTGTTGGGTTTACTCTTTTTGTTAAATGATTCATCGCAGATTTGTTGTAATGTTTCTATTTAATTTTCATGCGAAAACCTTCGTCCTGTCTCTTTTCAAATTTGAGTATATGTTGCAATGCTCACACGTGTAGGGCTTTGTCATATATTCTTATTCGATTAATCCACCAGCCATTGTAAAATGGTCTCACCAGCAAACATTATAAACCCTGCTGTGCATTTCAATACATGCGATAATCTGTTCTTGGTGGTAACTGTAAAGCTAGTCAAGCAAATATAAATTGTTTTATTCTACCGGAAACATAATTTTAACGTATTTCTGGTAAATGTTTAGACCATCGTGGCATTGCAATCCTAATTTAAATCAGTTCTAGAATTTTGGTCCTTGCGACATGGCACTACAAGATAGAATTGTATGTACAATAATTAATTTATTTTATTTTTTTTCTGTAATTTCATTGACAGATAAATGTACGGTTAAATGTACATTATGTATTGGGGAGAGGAAACGTTTCACTTTACATTCGCCTAGGATGAAATCAGACACGTGTTAGCTTTTCCTACTGTGTACGACTCGATCGATGTGTGGTTTAACCACAAACATGTACTTTTGTCTAATTCTCTGATTTTATTGTAGCTTAATCTTTATTTTGAATAAACAACGAAAATAAAGTAAATACCCCACCACCCCCGCAAAAACGGAAATGGGCGTGTCTTTACAACGGCTCGGTTTACAATCTTTAATGGACTTTTCAAAAGCACCAACATATATTTGCAATATATTATTGATTAGGAAAGTTTTGACATCCTTGACATCAGAAACATCAAAAAAGCTGTTCACAATCTGCGTAGTGTGATTTGTATCTCAAGAAATGGCACGATTCATGATATTCTCAAAAATAATATACTGAAAATCCTATTCTTATAGAGAAAATATTGCGGACTATATTTTCGTTTCAACCCCGATATGTAATACTGCGGAAAATTAACTCATATCAGGAAAAAGATAACAATGTGAAAAAGAGAACGTCTTATGGGAATTAGCGCATATTACAACTAAGCCTTAGAAAAATTACATTTCAGCCACTGAAGACATTTATTTAATGGATTTTATATACTGCTACAATAGTACATCATGTATTTAAACATAGATAAAAAAGCAAAAAGAAAGGAAACAGTACAAAAATACCAATACAATTGTCAACGGGTCCATATGCTACATGTAATACATTTAAATGATATAATTTGTGGACCGAAATAAACTATTGTATAGTAAACAAAACTATTGTTTAGGCAATGAAATGAGATAAATACACAACATCTCGACGTAAATTAAATTATTTAATTATTGCTTTCTAACCTCAATGAAACATTTTCCACATTATCATTTATCATGATTCAGTACATGTATATGTTATCCTTCTGAATGATTTACTATTTTCACTTTGTGTTTGTTTAAAAACAGCTTTATTCTTTACTGACAATCCCTAACAGTATTATGCATTGGCCGGCACATGACATTCTTTTAAGTGTAATATGTTGACATTTAATCCACTTATTACTTAATGATTCGTTGTGTGGTGAAGGATATTAAAAATATAAAAATTAATCACGGAGAAGCTTTAACATGTACACACGCAGGAAGTTTTTGTCACCGCTAAGTAATAAATATGCATATTCTAAAATAAAGCTGTACTAATTAATTAGACGTCATACGGTTTATCATATCCTGTCGCAGTTATTATTTTACATATAACCTGCGCGGACACATTGTCAATTAAGTTCATTAAAATCTTTGGCACACTCAATTAATCAGAAAAACTCACCTTATTATAATAATGAAAATTCTACTTAAACTATTTCGTATAATTTGTTGTAAACTGAGACTAAGTAAGTAAAACAAATGAATAATTATTTTGGACTAGGACATTTTTAAAGGAAATTACTTTTCTGAAAATATATATCCGAGTTACGGTCTTTGTTTTCTACAAACTGTGTTCGAATAATTGGATAGATACACTGATTAAAAGACCGTTTAAAGTACCAACTGTATTAACATAAATTGTTAATCAAACATTTCCTTCTTATAAACATTGATGTTGTTATTGAGACTGACGTGTTCTGCTTACGTATTTGCTAGACTATTAGTTAGAATACTACATGTCATATAGTTTGTTGTTTTCGTGGTTTATTGTCTTATCAAACATCTTTAAATCACCACGATACGGTGTCCACTTATGTTGTCTTCACCGTGAGTCACATGTCATAAACACTATATATCAAACGCAGCCACACTATCCTGACACCTGCTGGCCTACCAGTAGTATAATGACCATTGTATTAGCTAGAGAATATGCAAGCGAGCGACAATATGCAACTTTGTAGGATTTTGGTATATATCAGTCCGATTTTGGAACACGGGGCCTCCTGTGCTAAAAGCTGACGATCTGCCGATTGCGCACTTGGTCCGGTTACTTTCATACTTGTATGAGAGAGCGAAACAACATTCATTTTTACCAAATATATTAAATTATACTATATATATTGACTATGTTTATTGACTAGAATTATTATGGTTGTACCAGTGACGAAAAGTTAAAGCAATGAAGAAAAACCCTTTATCAATCAATTATGCACCATGAAGTGTTGCTACATGAAACTGTTTTCCTCTCAAAGTACCTCCTTCAAAGATATTTCCAATAATCGCGTTATCGTGTCCGGTTAATCATACACGGAAATGAGTTTTATTATGAAGGAGACTTCAAGGATTCTTGCACATTGTAAGGGTTCAAAATCATTCTAACCGGCACTCCTTCCACAAAGCTGGATAAGTGTCATTTTCCCCCATTTAATATAAACAACCACTGTGTGATTTTAATTATTCCTAAAATTTTAAAGGTCTCTAAAAGAGTTTAAAAATAAGAATATTAGAATTAATTTAACTTTTCCTTTTCGATTATGTTATCTTGCGAAGAATATGCCCATGTATAAGTTATAAATACGAATGTTTTGTTCCTATTTGTAATGTCATGTTTTGGACTGACATTTGCTTTTTGCATTATTATTTTTTACACTTAACCGCACGATTCCTGCCACCCCATCCCCCGAAAAATAGTTTCCTGTGTAAACTAATAGGACAATTCAGGATTTCGTTCAAAATAACATGTTTAATTTTTAATAGCGTTTTCAAATAAACCAGGAATGATTACCAAATTGCATCAACCATAATGTATTATGATTTTCTAACGCTCTGTTTTGTGAAGTAGAAATGTCATAATAATTGCCTTACTTTCTTATTTACGCAAATGATGAACAAATCCAGACATTGCATAATCGTGTTTGGTTTCGAGTGACGTAAATATTGCATGCAACAAATGTATGAAATAAGGAAAAATGCAGGTGTAATTAATAGCCATAACTGTAACAAAGGAGCATATTTAATGTACTATTCAGTCGTTTGCAGCAGTTAATTGAAGATAATAGTTCCTTTGGATAAATGCATGTAATCAAATGCTCACATACCGTTTCCAAACGACACCTGTTATGATCTCTTTATAATTTAATATGCCGCTAATATTTAAATTAAATATCTATATGTCTGTCTGTTTGTCTGTCTGTCTGTCTGTCCGTCTTTACATTTATAGTTAGTTATATGCACGCGACAAAACTTTAATACTTTAGAACGCACACATCAATTATATAATTACCCTAGACAAATCCTTAATTATATTCTGTCTTACCTTAAAAAAGTGGTTTTACATGTAAAGCAAGTATTATATGTATGTGATTACTGAAGAAGTTTAGGCTACGTAATATGATGGTTGCTACGTTTGAAGGAAGTACTTATGATTCACTTTTGGGAAAATCAGTCAACTGTGAGGCAAGCAAAGCAATAGTCCAGCACTAAAGGTTTATATAGGTCTATCAGGTGTATCTAGGTTATGACTGTTTGAAGACAAAGTACATATTTTGTCAATCATTCATCGTAATTCATCGTCAACCGGGTATAAACATCAAGGATATCTTGTCATTGTATATTTTGAGCTTTTATTTCTTATTTTTTAAACGATCCAATGGCAGATTTACAAAATCAGCAAAATCAAACGACAGAAAAAGGGTTTCGTTAAGGACAAATATTGCATTCTGATGTAGCTGCAAGCTTTACTGCAATAGCAGTGAACTATTGGTTATAGGTATAAGAAAACTGGAAGGTCAAGGCTGTCTGATTAATCTATAATTTTATTGATTGATATCATCAACAACACGTGTCTCTTGGGGTGGAGGTAATTCCATAGATCAAACAACATAGCTAATATGACCACTTTTGGGTGAGTATGTTGGAGTCAGTCTGGAGATACGAACTAATTCTGTCCTAAATAAGTAGCCCTATATAATAAGCAAATTTACTTGGACAGGTACAGTATTTATAATATACACTGTAACATGGTGTTGGTACAATTTCATCGATAGTAACTAATAGCACAGATTCAAGGCAATATCAGGTAGTGAGACAATATTTCTAAACATTGTCATAAATCGTAGATTGAAATCTATTTATAAATTATATTCCGGACATTAATATATTTAATAGAATGATTTCCTAAATATAATGTGGATTACATATTCTATCCATTACGTAGTGAAGAGTAGTTTGAAATGTTAAAAATTAAATTACTGTAATGCACTGCAGCGCGACGCATATTTGATGGAAAGGTCACCGAAGATTGCACAGCGGGAAACTGAGTCAATTTTTCGGACGTTGAAAGCACTTACACTTACTTAGCAAAAAGTCTTTATATAATTTCTCACACAAACGTGGCTGTTAAAGATATATTCTTTTAACTTCTATCCATATTTAGACTAATAATTTAACAGAAGTATACCTGGATACTCGGTAAGTCCTTAGGACTAGGACTGCGTTGACTTAGTATTTTTCTCATGCAAAGTACGATCTTGGAACACAATGAAGTGGTTTCGTGGTTTTGCTTATATTATGTTTGTTAATTGTTATTTTTCATTACATATGGTCTCAAGAATATACAGAACAAAATTCAGCACCGTATGACCTATCAAGTGTCTTTGTGCCGTACACCCTAATAAAGGTCAACTATTTTTTCTACACATAAGCCATAAGTTTCATCCATGTTTGTGTTTCTTACCTCGCTATTGCTTTATTCTGTTGACATTGTTTTTTGCTTACTTGATACTCCCTATAAATGGCCGCTTATTTTAAAATTAATATATGTTCCAGTCTCCGTTGTCCGCCTCTGTCCTCTAACTTTCAAGGTTATATCTTAATACCTTTGTATAGTGTTCCTAGAGATTAGATTTTGTCTATATTGCCGACTGACCGTTTCAAGGCGGTAACTGTCGGGTTTGGTCTTATTGTTAAATGACAGATTTGTTCTCATTTTTACATTTGGTGTGCATGTGAATATATTTGTCCTATGTCTTTGCAAATTTTTGTATATGTTGTATATGTTGCAATGCTCACAGGACCTTGCCTTAAATATTCTTATTAAGAATAGTAGTTCTAGATTGGATTTTCTGATAAATATGGCCCTATTTCTTAATATGTGTCAGTGTCGATCAAGACGAAATATTCTTAATAAAAATATAACATATCGATGCTTATTTGAAAAAAAAAATGCAAATCAAATCATTCAGATAAGTAATATGGATCCTTATTTCGTCAGTAATTTTGTCATATAAAAGTAATAAAACGAACTTGTAACATCGAAATTCACCAAATACACTTTTATCTTCATTTTTACATCTCCGCCCACATGTAGAAACTGTTTTATAAAGTGTCCATTATGGAAAGGCAAAATCGACAAAACTCTCAAATGGTATTATGTATTGCAACACGACACGTATCTTGGGAGACGATAATATTCTGTGGTCGGTTCATTGTTATGCTACTGCACCTTAAATGAAGATGCAAACGGTGTTTTGTCATGTGACATGTTTAAAGGGTGTCATATCATCATATGCGTATTTATAGCAAGCAATACATAATAATGGTTAAGCATGCTTTAGCATTATAGTGTACATGTTAAAATGCTTTGCCGATCTGCTGTATATTTATATAAATATATAATTACCCGAACATTGGCTTAAGTAACCTTTTGAAAGGCTGCATGTTTTATTATATATTTAAGAAATAGAAAAAGGCTATTTCAAAGACCACACAGTTAATATTTTCTATTACGCCACAATTTGTGAGCATGTTTTTGGAAAAACTCTTAACTTGCACTTTCGTTGCATTCTTATCTTTCCATGATGCAAATAATATTTTTTCACCAAGCAGCAGGTTAGTGTAGCTTTTTGCGACAGTTCCAGACTGATCGTTTAAATGCGATGTCATATTGACCGCCTGACTACTCACATCACAAACATGTAACGTGTAACTTGATTGTGCAATTATTTCTTTTTGAATGCACCCTTTTAAAAATGTAAAATGCAATGCAATCATCAATACAACGCGCTTTAAACAGTATCCATTGAGGCACAGTTAAACAAAAACCAAATGAAAATTAAGTCTCGATTTAGACTGGTGTAAGAATAATAAATATAAAACCCCCATTACGTAATAGTTAACAAACAGCATTATGTTGTGACTTGGATTTTTTCAAATTGGTCTAATTATTTGGAAGAAGAATGCCGTATAAGCACGAGCTCATTTGGCGTTTGCAACCAAAATTACTTATATGTAGTTGACCTATTGTCGAGGTAATGAAGTCTGTCATTTTGTTTGTGTTAATACAGAACCTGTCCTTCTAGTAACATGTTTGCTAAAATAATTTTATTTTATTAAATGTATGCCTATTACTTGAAAACATGATCAGTACGGAAGAATGAAAAAGGGCCAAAACAGACATAAAACTCTTTGCCAATTCTATATTTTTCTGCTGTATATTTTTTGTTGGAAAGACTGAAGGATAATAATACGAGTTGAGCGCGACGTTAACCTGCGGTATGCAACTAAATATTCAGAAAACATTTTGTTTCTGTTTATATTGTTTCCTCAGTAATTTTGTTTTTTGTTTTGTTCTAAAGCTCTTGTGTTACACGTAATAGACTTTATGTTATATTTCCAATAACATTCTTGTTAGAACCAATATCAAAGAAATAACACTAAGATGAAGCGATAATTATTTGTTATATGTTATATATGAACATTGCATCGTGTTCAATTTCGGCAATGTGTTTAATAAGGTAACTCTTTAGCGCAGTTCTTTTAATGCCATTGAATGTCCAACTGAGAGACTACACCAACTTGAGAAACCTGATGTTATTTTCAATGACAAAAGAGAGTTCAAATTCTGCTACACCTGAAAGGTTTAATAACTTCCTTTTGATGTTCCATTCTTTATAACCTTTTCAATGTATCAGAAGAACGACAATAAAATCAAGAAAATAGAACAACAACATAACAACAAGCAACACTTGGTTTAAAATAGCTCTTTTCAATTTAAAATATATATGCCCGTTGCTGGTAATGTGCCCACTTGTATTACCTCTGTTGTTTGTATAACAATAAATATTGGTTGTAATCCCCAAGGGGCCTTGTGATATGATTATACAGTTCATTATTTTTTAACTACGATGGTAAGTTTTGCTGTTTAGTCATCATTAAACCACACTGTTTTAGAGTAGTATTTAAAATTAGTGGGATTTTATTTTTCGTTTGTGTGCTAAACAGGAACATTTCCTAAATGCCATCAAACTATAACACACAAATAAGTTTTGTAGTAAGACTGACATTCAAGGAGAAGCACAAAATATAAACAGCTAATAAGTATCTTATTTCATCCAAGACAAAAACAAAATGACTCGTTCGTTTCCCCTTTTAAAACATGGAATTAAAGATATTTACCTAAGTGGCCAGACATTGTTCCTTCAATTTTATTACAGAAAATTATTCAATTATCGTCATTACATTGTATTTTGTAGTGCCATATAACAGAGAGATTATAAGGCTTTCAGTTTTATGGATGGTATGGTTTAATTACATATCCGTTGAGATAAATTTGTTTTAGTATTTTTACTAAATTTAAATTACCCTACAAGGATCAAAAACGGGTGAATTACATGCAATTATGCAAAAATGCAATGTTTATAATAATTGCCGTTCAGATTATGATTTAATGAATTATTTATCAAAGTATTAGATGACATTATTCTAGCATTAGAACTATTGTTATAACTTCAGCTAATTTGACACAGCCCTTGGGTTATTGGCCATAATATTAAGATAATAGTTATAGTTGCTTTGTTGTATAATGTAGCGTGTACATCTCTGTATTTTGTATTAATTCGTACTTATCATAAATAGGCTTATATATAAGGTCGATTTGTGCAATTTTTGTTGTCCAAAGTAAAAAATAAAAGCGATTTATGAACATCTAAAGGCATTTAAACACAATATGTCGAGTCATCTTTTATTAAAAATGCAATATCTTCTTTTAAATTTTGATATTCACATTTTCGGACTATAAAATTAAAGCAAAATTGTTAGTTCATTATCCAATGTTTATCTCTATGAACACATTCCCTTCAGAATGATTGTATATTTCCGGAATGTGTTTTGGTAAAACAGTATTGGAGTGCATTGGCCGACACATGGCATCCATGTTAAATGTAGATGTTCCAACAATAATGAACAAATCGTAAGTGCTGTAGTGAAGGCAAGCACTGTATATAAATGACAGAAAAGCTGAAATATTAATGAATATTTTGTATCGATTATCTAACAATAATAAATATCCACTTTCTAAAATAAATATTAATATATAAAATTCTTATCAACACACGGTCTGAAACAGGGCATGCATCACATCACACTTCTTTAATCTTTAATAACGCGATTAAATAACGACGACATTGAATATACTATCAATTATTCCAATGGAAAACCTTACATCTGTACCGTCCTTACGGTTCTCGGTGTTACACGTCCATACATATCAACAGACGTCGGCCCATTAATTCTACTATTTGCACCATTCATTTTTGAAATTATTACGTGGATGTTGAAAATCTGTGTCAAGGAAAGCGGTTAAAAATGTGGCATCAGATTGTATCATATGGTCATTTTTGAATGGCGAAGCTTCGACACATGCAAATTAGTTGTAATGAAAACCAACAATCTCAACCACTCCCTGTTGATTAACAAAACTTATATTACTGAAATAATTTAGTGCAAATAACAAACCTTGTTTTTCCAACATAGCCCAATTTTGTATTTTTTTCAATTTTGATTTGTAATATAATCTTTGCATGGTCGTTTAGATATTTTTTTGTTAGAAAGGGAAGTATTGCTAGAATAAGTAGGTATTTAAGTCGTAGTTGCTTAGCAAAAGTTTATAAGGCTATGACTGATTTCTGCATGGATTAGCATCCTTGCCATACATTTTGATATCCATGTTAATGCACTTGTTAAATAATCCTATTGACTGGGGCGATCATTCTCAATAACAAATTATTGAACACAAATTGTCTGACTAAAGCAACCATGAAGATGAGTTACATATTATTATGGACATGCACATGTCAGGGACATTTTAATTACATGGTGCACGGTTTCTAGCAGGGCATCTAGTTTATGCAGGTGTTTTCTATTATCACATCAGTAATAGGTAAAATGAAGAAGATTAATTACCACCACAGAAAGTAGAGAAAATAACTCTTCTAGAAAATGACATTTAAATATGTCTCCAGTATGAGTATTTTAATTTGTTGTAATTACAAAAATAAAACAAGTTATAAATTAGAATAAAAGCAAGTATTTTTAAATAAAGGTAAATGAAGAAAACCATTTTTATAACGATAATTGTATGTATTGTTCTTGAAAAAATAAACTCAACCTTAACAAATATTCAGATATTATGCAGACAAGAAATTTATAAATATATAAAAACTGACGATTTGGTTGATAAAATATGTCCAATTTATGGCCAAATCACAAGAAAACGGAATAGCATTCAACCATTTAAAACATGATACAGTAAGTTAAATTTTTATATCCTGCAAACAACGCCTACGGTATTAAAATACACTATTTCTGCTGAAAATGTTAATCTTTAAAACCTCTTCTAGACAATGTTTTGTCATTTCTTTTATTAAACGCTTTTTCTTATGGGTTTACAAACACTAAAATATCGAAGGAAAATACACTTTTAGAAAAGATAAACTAACACGATAAGGTATATTCCATCAAACTAATATGCCTTATGATGTGTTTGTTAAACTGTTTTTCTCTTGTTTCTTCTTTAAAAATCCAGTATAATCTCGATATCGTGACGGATAATTCCAGAATGGAATTGTGTCTCATTCATTTACGCAGATTCACGTCTTTGTGGTTTTGTTTAGAACCACTCTAGTAGGCAACCCCTTCCAGAACCTGAAAATGTGCCATTTTATTCTCGTTAGGTATAAACCAGAATCAACTTATTTACAAATCTTTAAAGGTTTTCAAAGGTTTGCACAACATATGAAAAACTTGCCTCGAATGTTTCCCTGTCAATTTTGTTGGCAGGTGATTGTGTAGAAGGTATAAGAAGTTATATATGTTGTAAGCCCATATTGGTCAATTTCATAGTCGTTTGCGACAGAGTTTTTATGTAAGCATTACGTGTTTTGCTGTTTAAAAAGACCAGACTAGTTTCTTGTATAAACCTGAATAATTTGTGAATTATGCCAACGTAAAATATAGAGTTACTGCTTTGTTTCTGAGCGTGTCCAGAATTTAAGCAATAAGCAAATGTAAAAATGCTTAATGATTTTTTTCGAAAAATATGTTTTAATGATAGGATTATTCACTACAACTTGTGTTGTTCTATTGTTTATGTCTATTATGAACTACATTCAGCCTGGTTTAATCGTGTTTGCTTTCTAGTGGCACTAATATTGCATGATATATGGTTACATGTAATAAATAGAATCATTAAATTAAATAACTTACTATCTCACAACATAAAAGATAAATAAAATTTACAAAAAAGTAATGATCGAAATATGTCCTTTGCGTCAACAAAAAAGAGCAGGAAAAAATAATACAGATAAAACAAAAGAAAGTTTGAAAGCTTTTTAATACAAAAACTTGTCGCTTACAACACTGTACTGTATAAATAGGTTTAAAATATTTATGCTCACTTGCATTTTTCACAAAATAAGTATTAGTTCTTAATTTTAACAAGCCATACAATTCTGAAATTGCGGAAATATTTTGAATGCCCATTTCATTTGAGTGAGTGCAGTCAGCTTTCTTGACAAATTGTCATCGTACATTATATGTAGTACAGCCTTGGGCGCCCACGGTGTTGTGGTAGAGTCACCGATTTGTTACTCCTCTGACAGCAGCGTGGGTTTGAGTCCCGTCCATGGCGAAAGACTTTATTTGGGAAGGTCCTCCAACTGACTTGCGGTAAACCGGTGGTTCTACTCAGACATTGTCTGGGGTCTCTCACCACACAATAGCTGGACGTCGCTACAATGACTATTAATGGTCGCTGAGAATTATTTAAAAAACAAAACCTTTATGTTTTTCAGTTTTAAAAAGTTGTGTATGAAGGAACAAAAGATATGCTTTCATTCTTGTTCCAAAACAGGCAAGAAAACGAAGATATTGTGAGTTGAGTCCACTACCTAACTCGTTATACTTTAAATTGACGTTAATACTTTAAACTGACGTCAAGGAGGACATAGAAAAGACATAATTTTAGACAAGTTTATATGAGTTTTAAAAGTGTTACTGTCTGGAGTAATACAAATAAATACAATTAACACTAAAATAAGATGACTCTTACACCTTCATTACGTTATATCACTATATGAATAACAAGCAAACATGTTGTCTGCACATGCTGCTTTCAGTGATGTATTATTTAACACAGATAATATCGTTTAGCAATATTGGTATCAGTTTTCTTCGACTGATAAGTAAAATTATGGACGATGATAGACATTTATGGGGATTAGCACTAGGGTATCCTTGAGGTTATTGTTTTTAATGTCAATACATACATATATACATAAATAGCGTTTCATTATTGCATATGACATTAAGAAGAGTGTGTAATACAAAATTTTACTTACTATTTATGAATCCTTTCTAGAAATCAGAGGACAATTTCATCAACCTAATAAGCAAAGAAGAGAAAACACCAAAAGACAAAGGTACTACATTTCCAGCGACATGCAACAGAGATAGACAATCATGAAACATACTAAATATACACAATGCAGTATTGATTTTCATTTCCACAGAACTGCCTTTGAAGTATAAGCAAATTAACATATTTCAAATGTGTCTTAATAGTTTCTTGGTTTGAGATTTAAATTTTAAATGTCTAGACTGATTGCTGTTAGCTTTGATCAGTAATGCCGATTCATTAAATTAACTGCACCAAACATTGCAGTGCTAATATTTCAAACTGCCCCTTTGCAAAGTCGACACTCGACTAGTTTGGGAGAAATACCTTTTGATAAACATTATATCTGATTAAAATAACACCGTTTTATTTTAAGGCTAATTTGAAGAGGTAACTACAAAATGATAAGAAAACATGTAAATATTGAAATTATACTGTAAAAGAGATCAAAATGTTATAATGCCTGTTGCATTGTGCCTATACATCGTGAAGTATATTTACATAAAATATGTGCCGGCATATAATCGACAAAGATTAAGAATTACCATCTATTGTCTTTATACTTTTTATCCGATTTACATGTGTACTTATATTAAGTGTTCCTTTTTCATTTTGTCTGTTTTTTATGTTATTGCCTTTATTAGAACTATTTCAATTACATACTCTTTTTTTTGCGGCGAAATTGGCATAATGCGAAAAGGTATTCTGACAGGACTATCCACATTTTTATTAAAATGTTGCTCTTTATAATTATAGTTGAACGTTTAAGTTTGTTGTATATAAACCAGTCAGTTGTTCATAAAAGCTTTCAAATGAATTGAGACGTTACATTTTAATATTCTTTGCAATAAAAATCATCAAATGTAGTTTTAGACGTATCGTCTTTGGCTCAACAACTAACAAGTAACATCAAATATACTAAAATACATTGTGACCAATACAATCTGTCTAGACCCATGATATTTAATTGAAACGTTGGCAAAGAGCTTATAAGGGTAAATAACATCTCATTAAGAGCGTACATTTTTCACGCACGTTTTGCTGAAAGAAAGCAGTAAAGAAGACAACTTTCAGAAGATGCACTTAGTATATGTAAGTAAAAACAAATCAACAGTTTGCATGTAGTTGTCTTTCATATAATTACCAGAGGCTTACATCTTGTTTTATAGAGATTGTTTTAATAATTGACCCGTGTTTAAACTTAATATCTCCCAGCAAAGTGGAGGTTATTATAAACATTTTCGGAAATTGGGATTATGATAACCATGTATACTGCCGGTAAACTATTCCCCTTTAACTCTGACAGGAGTTTGCAAAGCAAGATGACAACGTCATTAAGGTTTATATTTTATCGTATGGTCATCAAGAAATTTTATTTTAGTAAGGCGTTCGCTTGTTTGTTTAGTTTTCCAATCAACCGTGTTTATTATGTACTTACATCTATGACTAAAGTTACGATTAAACAGCAATACTACCCTTAAAAGGAAACATAAATAAGCGTGATCATCTTGTGCATATTCTTTCCTTTTCTGATATATTATACTTAGACATACAGCACAGTTGAATAAAACATTTTTAACAATTTAAATATTTTTCACAGAAGCACAGTTATCCCCAATTTGGCGAAATATGTTTGTTTTATTCTTTCATACTCTTAAATTACCGTTATTACATGTGATAAGGTTCATTTCTAAACATCAGTATGTTCAGACAATTAAGAAAATAGCTGTTGAATTCAAGCAATTTGATCTCCTAAAAGCTTAAGTATTTATCAATCATTTTCTTAGATAATCTAAGATAAGGGGACGTAAATTGCACGGAATACAGTTTGTTGAAACACATTTTAGCACATATGACATGACATACGACTAGCATATGCTTAGGGTGCATAAAACAGACAGTGATATTCGTGTAGATTCTGAAATTGACAAAAGACAACGTTTATGACCATGTCTTAGGGAGAGTTACTTTAGTTTACAAGGGCGCTTTTTGTTTTCAAGTTATGCCGCTATGGCGTGTATCACGCACTCAATAATACAACCTGGCTTTAATCCATTTTACTTATGATAGAATAAGATGTTAGCAGATGTGAGCGGAACATATCGTCCTAGCTTTGGTTGTATTTATTTTATAAAGTAGAATTGTGAACATAGTAAATATTTTTAAGGTGAATCATGAATTTAACCAGAATATCGTTTAAAAATTGCAAATATCGGGTTCTTTCTACACATACAATGACATTGTATAGCTATCTTTTAAACACAGAGATCGGAGGATGGAACATTACTGTCCTCGTACAAAACGTATCTGCTTATAATTCTGTATTGATGATTATTGTTTCATAAAAAGGTTCTTTGAAGTGCTACCTAAAGATGTCCTTCATCTAAGAAAAATGTGAAACAAGAATTCACTCGTCATTACAAACACGTATGTCCTATCCGTGTCACACATCACAGTTGCTATTTGTAAACTAAAAACACCGGCCACTTACTTTTGAGACCATGTTAAATTATTTGATGTGACGTCGATATCATTAGCAGACATCTCAACTGCTTATTATAGATATGAAAAAACATTTAGACCGATTTTGTATGATTTCTACTCACTGGCAGCTGTCTAATGGCTGTTTAAAACCATTTTCGCGTAAACTACTGCATTAGTTTATGTAGAATGTTGATACCATGCTCGGATCCCTCATAATGTATTGCTAGATGTCTTTGATATCCGCAAACTGTCGGATAACGCCTTCAACATTGGGATGATTATTGGGTGTTGATTGTAATATATAAATTGTAAAGATACATTGTTGTTTTGTATTGGTCCTGCATGAACTTAGTTTATATATACATAGATGCACTAATGATTAGTTGAAGGACATCACCATATACAATATGTAAGTTCAGTGCGACTTACACCCAGCGGTCAAATGGCAGGAGGCGTAAGAGGATTGTGGAGTATACGTCAAATAGGTAAATTAAAAAGAGTCCTATCAAAGTTTCCACAGATATTTAAATTTTATCAAAGGCAAGCTAAACCTCGGCTGACACCTTAAAGGGTAAGGAATAAAAATAATAGTAAAAAGTAATTTTACATTTTGTACAACTGAATCTTAAAACGCACTTGATTCCAAAAAAGACATGTTAAATAAATCAATTTTGCGACGCACATATATATATATATATGTAGTAGCAATATTGAAGGGCCTTTGTCATATCTGTGAATATTTTCTACACAAAATAACGAAATAACAAACAAAATAAGGTAACTTTACTTTCAACAATTTACAAGAAAATGTATCGTTTTAATCTTGATCTGGCTTTTCTTAACTGTAGAAATCTATAATAATCTATAAATAACACTTTTTCGATACAGTTGTTGTACGCTGAATAGAAATTGCATCTTAGGCAATTATACTTAACAAAAACAATTGATCCAACCAACATTAGTATACTGTAACAGATAGGCTCACCTTATCAGCCAGAATACGTATGTTTGCCCGTCTGTTTTAAAGAAACAAGAGAAGAAACCCTCATTATTTGAAATTCATAGCCATACAGTCTTTGTCTACTGGTATTAGGGATGGTGTAGCTTATACAGAGTAAAAGGCCACTCTCTTCTACATGCATTCCATTAAGAAGCAACTGCAATTGGTTGGAACTCCCTCATTTACACCAGTTACGCATTTTCATGGGCACTAACTATGCTAACACAAATTTCCTATTACAAAGAATACAATGCAGTTGCTTTAACAAGAACTTGGCAACGTTAATCTAAATCTTGTTGACTGTAGAGAAAGGAAGGAGTCTGGTAACCGTAAGTCTAAGACATATTGTCTACGGGAGTTAACTTGCAAAGCGAAAAAAGCTTAACCTTGCTTACATGTTTCAAATAATGATATTCGCCTTCTGAGACAGATGGGAACAATTTATAGTAAGCAAGTCAGTTACCTCTTTTTAACGGTCTTTAAAATAGCCCATTAAGTGCACTAACAGTGTACTTCCAGTTTCCACGGTTATGTAGATCTGTTTATGACGTTCAATAAAATAAAATTGTGAATTAATTTACAACAATTATTTCCAAAATGTTACATCAATTAAATTTGACTAAAATCCTGTTAAAGTAGTTCCTCAAAATATACCAGACTGTGAAAGACATTTTCTTTTGAATCAGAGAAAAATCACGGGACGATAAGTTCAAGCGACTGTAGTACCCCAAACGCCTGTTTATGTTAAGATGAAAATGTTTCATCTACATATATTGTTTTACATGTCTCGGGTAGTGTACAAGTTCATATTCATGTATGTGATAATGTCGATGACTGCATTTGTTGTTTACGTTTGGAAACAGTACTCGTTTTTAAACTAAAAATGCTGTGGATCATTTTACTGGCAGTTTGATTAAATAAAAAATCGGTAAGGTCCAAAAACAAGATATATCTGGTTAGAAAGTGGCCCGCTTACCGACTGAACTATTTAGCTTCTTTCTTTTTTTGTAAAGGCTTTTAAAATTGAAATATATATTAGCTGATCCGATTGGATTTCAAAGCTTTAGGAAGAAGTTTTATGAGCTAACTGCAGGTAAATACATAGGCAGGTGATTCCACTTTATCAGCTTATTTGTTATCTATGACGATCTATGGATTCCTTCATCGTTTTAATGAATCATATTTCTGTATTAATAAAACAATGTTATTATATTAGCTACACATTATACATAGTTTTAACTATCTAGAAGTTTAGAAACAGTTGTAATGCTATGTAAAACACACCTTGTTTAATTAATTCTATTGACATTCAAGAAAAGATACAAATTGGACTTGTGCCACAAAAAGATGTTTTTTAATGGATTGTTAGTGACTTCACAGGAATCGTTAACAGTGCAAAACCCGTCATTACACTTTTTAATTTTATTCCATAAATAACGTTTGATGTTCACAAAAAACTTTTATTTTCTTTCTAGTGCATTAGATAAGCAACACTTATCGTAAAAACATGACAGCCTTTATAAAGCTGGTTGCAGATAGTTTAAACAGTTAACATTTACAAGATTGGATTATTTGTTTAAAAAGCTTAGAACAATTAATGTAACTTAATTTCCTAATTCAATGGATGTTTTCGCCAAATCGCTATATGGATGTACGTGACTAATGTTGATAAAGCCTGGTGTATGACTTACTGCTGTGTTGTATCCGCTTACGCTGATATATTTAGAATTTAACTAACCTTAGATTTAAAGGATTGTTTCTAATTGAATAAACGCGTTAGCAGCAATGCACACATCTAACGGCATGAACGTTTTTTTCTTTTTTCTTTTTTTAAAGAAAGTTTCACTGTAAAACGGGCAATATAAAAGTCAAGGAAGATGATCAAGACACAATATAACTGTTACATTTACGAATGGAGAGGTGAATCAAAACAACAATACTATGTGAACGTTTATAAAACATACCCGAATCATTAATACAATACAATGGACAAACTGCTTTGATGCTTTTGTCATTGTGTGCGATACATGGTCTGTTTTTAAAAGGAAACCGCAACGGTGTCAAAATTGGATTTTTTAGACTAAAGGGAATTCAATGTACATTTCGCTTAAATTTGAAAACCTCGACAAAATAGTCATGGAGAAACTCGTGATATGTAGCGTGAGCGTGGGTTTGTATAGGACTGTTACCAAGCCCAATCAACGGAAGTCAATCAGTGGGTTTGATTTCCATTTATTTGCAGGAAAAACCGTTGAAGAGAAGCATCAAAGGGTGATGCAAAATGTCAAAACAAATTTTGACATGAATAAATAAATACATTTATAAATAAATAAGTAAAACAAGCATAGCACTCCATGTACCGAATTATGCCACGTATTTTATCAGGGTTATGAAAGTCGACAAAACAGACTTTCCCCAATGCAAATTTCAGTGAGCATTCCATATATAGGCGTCGCACTCTAGAGCATCACCAGTGAGGACACTGCTTATTATCTACATGATAAAACCTGTAATTTTAATAAGTTAAAGAGTAATTAGAGAAAGGCGACCCTATATATGTAATTGAATTTGTCAATGCCTGTAGGGTGTCGTCACAGCTTTTAAGAAGCGTTCGTATTTGTTGAACTGAAATTACTATTCTATTTCAGCTGATAAAAGCACACATTATTACATTATACTTAAGATATCTGTTTCTTTTGTAATGTCTCCTAACGAACTTTTTCGTAAACAATAAACGTTTACGCATATCCATTGCCAACTGAACTATTTAATAATATCTTCAGTGCCATATTCATTGTTAAACATAGCAGTTTTGGTATTGTATTACAACCTAACAAACAGGTTTTTGATCGCGCGGTATCAGCTCAGTGAATATTACAACATTAATGGTGGTGTGTTTGGTTTAGATGTGGACTGGCTGCACTAATTACCAAGCACAGCTGCTGTAACACTTTGTTAGATATATGCGTAATATTTGCTTGGTATTCAAGCTTTGTTAGGAATTAGACTTCATGATTTTACTTTTGTATTAAAGAATATTAGTTATAGAAACACAAATGAAGAAAAACAAGTTATATAATTTTAATGTTTTTGTTGCGTGTTGTAAAGATTTCACGCGCTAAGGCGGATGTCGGTGACAATGTACCATTTCTAAGTGCATGTAATACCACGAGTTCTTTAGACTTTATACGGCATTTGTTGAGCATGTGTTGTTCTTAAAAGATGTTGTGTTGCCTTAGGAAATAAAAGAGTCATTCACTCTTACAATTTACCCAGTTAACAACATTAGCTTTTAGAAACGTTTTTAATTCACAAATGAAGCAAATGGAAGTGGCGCTAAATGCTACTATATTAACTAAGCAGCTCTAAGGGAACTGAATTTTTAATTGGACTAATTTGAAAGCAAACAAAAAGTATCAGGATTTAATAATCTTTCTCACTGAAAGTTTTTTTTCCTTTTCGTCGGCCTGTTTTTTATGTAGAGAAGAAAATACCGTCATTAATTTTATTATACGCTTTCTAGGATAAGAGGGTACTTTAAAGGACAAACTTGAAAAAGCAGTAGACTGAATACTGCCCTCAAGAAAACTTTGTATAGCCAAATGCTTACCCATACTGTGTGTTCACAAATGAATTCCATCACCGATTTCATGTGTAGCTGTACTCTACTGCTGTTTGACAAAATAGTATATCTACGTACCCGGCACCAGTTTTGTCAGAAAGTCTGAAATGTTTTTAATCAAGTGTCGAGGAGCTGATTTTCGACATGTATAGACCTGCATATCTAGGTTTGGACGATCAAACATGAGACTATTATAATAGATATTGTTTATCACTATTGTCATAATAAGTTATATTTTCCTGTTTGAACTTAGTATTGACTGTGCTTTCCCATTTTGAATATCTTTTATAGCTTGAATGATTACAGATACAACTTAAGGGTACATTGTGTTTGCCTAAATGCATTCTGTAATTCAACACTAAGGCCATTAAAAATCACCCTCATTTTCGCCATGGTTAATTCCTATAGCTATAAATATATCAAAATGACCTACTTATTGTCAAAACAAACCTTAAATATATATTAAATGTACAACAAAGTCGATTAAATCAATGCATAGAATCATATGACATGCAATATACTTTAACAAATGCGACATATAATTTATTTTCTATTCATAATTAAATATTACAAAAAAACTCAAAAGGCATCTTCAGTCCGTGTGTACTGCCTTATCTGGATTTATTGCTCTTCTGTTTGTACTTTTTGATGACATTGTTCATCGGTCATTTGGAGTTTTGAAACAGGACGTGTTGAAATTCCAAAAGGAGAGTTATCAATCAATACACAAAATGTATAGAGACACCATTCATATATCGCTGCATTTTACATCTTACCAAAGATTAAAAGCACATTTAATATCATGAAGTTTTTATTGAAGGAAGTGTTATAGGTGCCAATAAAATTAATTAAAGTGTTTTAAAATATAATTTGCTTGTTTTTAAAGCGAAAATGATCGAGTTTATATCTATTTATTGCAATTACTTTGATATTTTAACTATATATCTATATATAGTATATATAAATCTCTCTCTCTCTCTCTCTCTCTCTCTCTCTCTCTCTCTCTCTCTCTCTCTCTCTCTCTCTCTCTCTCTATATATATATATATATATATATATATATATTCGCTTTAAAAACAAGCAAATTATATTTTAAAACACTTTAATTAATTTTATTGGCATATATATATATATATATATATATATATATATATATATATATATATATATATATATATATATATATATATGATTTCTCCTTCAGTTTGTCTTTCTCTTTTGCTCGCGAAGTTTTAAGAGCAATGTCATTGTAGTAAAAAATCATAACCACTGTTTAAGTAAACAATACTAGTTAAACAGTCGGAGCACATTTTTATGAAGGCCATAATAACATATATGAATTAAATAGAAAATCAAAATTAACATTTTGTCTAAATTAAATCAACAAAAGCAAGAGAAAATTATTTATTTAAATATCAAATTATTATAACAACAGCTTTATGTATTTCTTCTGTATATGCAACACGTATTAACACTTATGTAATCAAAATGGTATAAGATGAAGGTCATTTATTGTAGTGCTTAGGGACTGAACTCGGTCGGTCCATTTTACTGACAACCGACAAGTCAAGCGTAATGCCGTCCCATTAGCCCCGAGCTTTGGGAGGGATGCCACTACTACCAACTTTAAAGTCTTTGTTTTTTACCCGGCCGGGGTTTGAACCGGCGACCTCCCGATCGGCATGCCGACGCTCTACCAGTTGAGCTTTTTCGGCCGGTGTAACGTAATGAACCACATTATAAATGATACATCAAACCGTACAGTAACGTAACGCATATGATGACCCTGTGGTAGCGTAATGCAACGTGTATAGCATGGTAACCTAACACAATGTGAAATTCTTTGATAGTTAGGTATTTTTGTGGCATTTTATAATAACATTATTCTGCTCATACACTAGTTCAATGGAAATCTAAATGCCAAAAAAAAAAAAAAAAAGCTACACAAATAAAAAATGTTTATGATTGTAAACACAAACTTGTCTACTTATTTTCGGTACATGCATGTACATGTGATATGTAACTGCTTTACAATGAATAATGAACATTAAATTGACGCTGACGAGAATTTATCTGGCGTGAAATGTGTTTACTTTTTAAAACCATTTTGCACACGAAATATCAGAGAGTATACTAATTTTATTAGACCTCATCTCCGGCATTGCAGATCTAAAAAAATATCGACCGAGAGATGTGATTAAATTACGGCGATAAAGCTCAATTCCGGACAATTTGTCCATTAGGACATCTTCTATAACATGACTGCAAGTGTTTGCTGCTTTCTGCACATTACCTGTCAGGTCTTCTTAATCGACGACTAGCTTATTTACATATCCTCATAATATGTCGTACAAGTTCTTACAATGTTTCCATTAAGTTCACACATATCCAATACAGGATTATGCTTAGGCTGTCAGGCGTGTGTGCTATTAAATATTTTAGATACATGTGAATCAAAAGGTTATTCACCAGATTTACTGCTTTATAAATTGATATAACGTCTATAAACCATCTGAAAATTGATTGACATTACACATTTCCATGAACGAGTATTCCGAATTTGCACACGAAATATCACTTCGAAATAGCTTAGATTATAAAAAAGCAACAACGCGAAACTAATTGACTTAATAATGACATTCTAGAAAAATCAAACACTACAAAAGTTTAAAAAGAAAGCACAAGGTACCGTCCAAATTAAAAGGCAGACATTAAGGGAACTTCATTGAGTCGCCATACCTAATGCATTTCAAGCTGAATTGTTTTTTTTATTAGATTATGGAAATTCTTTGAGTCTACAAAATGTTGGATGAAACTAACTTATCCCGATATAAATGAAGATGAAAAAGTATAAATTGTCTAAAAGGGGCATGAAACTGAAGTAGTCTTACAGGTTATTGCAAGTTTTTTTTCTATCGTTAATACCAGAATATTATTACATGATAATTTAAACACTATATGTAAACATATTGTTTCTCTAGCTGGAAAAGTCAGTGGTAAGAATCTTTTCTACAACACGCAGAGTTCAGTTGATTTACTGTTTGAAATATTTTATGAAATGATTTGTTATGTGACATTCTGTTAAGACGAAAAAGCTATCTCAAAACTGCGTGAGCTAGGTAAAATAAGCATACATAAATAATGTGAAAAGAGAATGCTTTATTTAGCATGTATGTATTTTAATCGCATAGAACACAGTTCAAAGTAGTATTTTTATTCTGCAATGTATTTATTTTAAATATTGCATTATGGAAAAGCTAAACGTTACTTATAAAAGTTAAATTGTGGAAAGAAAATAATTCTGAAAGTCTAAAAGTCTGGGAGTCTGAAAGTAAGGACTAAACAATATTTTATTGCTGTTGTATGAACTGTTTATTATGCTGTCATGCTTTAACATTCATTTAAATATGCGTTTGTGAAACTTCATAAAACAGTCATTGCTAATGGATTTCAAACATAACACTTGTCTTTTTGTTATAGAAATAATTTCTTATATATGATCTATTTAGGAGTGGTTGAGAGTTAAATGTAATGATAAAAAAATCAACAAAATTACAAGCAACAATTTAACAAAGGTTGAATGAAATTAAAAAAAAAATGCTTTGAATAATTTAAAAAAAAATCCAAGTGTCTGTGGTTAGCTTTTGAGATAGTCATGTATATACAATTAATAATCCAATAATAATCCATTCAAATAATTAAATAATAATAATAATAATAATAATAATAATAATAATAATAATAATAATAATTAATATATATATATATATATATATATATATATATATATATATATATATATATATATATATATATATATATATATATATATACATATATATAACATTTCGTACTGGACTTATGTGCCATAACTTCTATGTAAGGTGTAGGAAATTATGACAAAGTCATGTGAGGCACATACTAAAATATTGAATGCGTGTGTTCCAATGACGATGTTAAAAATAAACATCGGTACCAGTTTGCTGAGCGAGCCCGATCATTACCGAATCGTCGGGACTGGCCACATACCAGCAAGGAAAAATAGTGCTACATATTGTTTTATCCTCAGTCTGTTTCATTAGCAAATTTGTCAACTCCTGCAACTCACACGATCTTACAATTATTGAGGAGACTTCTACAAGCGTCTCGATAGTTACACCATATATTGTTGCAATTCTCGCCAATTTGGTTGGAGAATCGGCAAAATTTGTTTCAGTAAGCGAAAGACACAGTGTTATTCGCAGCAGTGCAAGCAGGCATATCTCAGATTGCCATCACTTGCTGGGTGTTAAATAGTTCAGTCAGGAGCATTCTAGTAGAATAAGCTGAATAAGCTACTGACGTCAAAAAACTGCAGATGAAAAACTACTCGGAGAATTAATAGCTGTCATGAACCAGAAACTCGGGATGAGTGAAAGCAAAATCACTACCGCCTCTTACAAGTCGCCCAAAGTGACATCTAGCCATTGATAAAGAACAGCATATGCCAACCTACACTAGTCGTACATATACACCCACTCTTATTAAAAAGGCCTTAGTCCTCGCATATGTGCTTGCAAGCTAATATAAACACAGGGCCTCAGCACGCCAAAACAAAACGAATGGCCCGAACATTTTCTGCACCACATTCCAGTGAACTACAGAAACACACAGACGGAATTGTTCATCAGTTACATACAAGAGAAAGCACAATTACATCGATTGTATTGAGGTAAGGATGAGTCTCAGTATATAATACTTTGTTGGGAACTTAAAAAGAAACACCAGCTTAACGGAAAAATGAATTCAAACAAAACATAATTTAAAAATTACGCATGTGCGGATAATTTGTGACCGAAATTGAACATCAACAAAGTAAAGGTCCCTGCAATATGAAGCTCAAAATTTGCGATTACAAGTTTTGGCCAGAGGGAGTGGCAGGTGGATACCAATAGTGGGAGCGCAATGGAACACCATCATCAAAGCACCGCGATGACGACTACCAAGATAATAACAATACCTGGTCGTCAAAGGGCTTCCTAGCTGAGCATCGTGAACGTGACAAAAGTATCGAATGACACAATTTTAGTGGCGACGACTAAATAAAGTACAACATTGAGAGAAAATATTGTAAACACTCACACGGCACAAGTATTTAAGACATTATACTGCCGCCATCCGCATTATCTAAAACAGTAAATAACATTGATGTCGCATTTACTGCTTAGCATAAACTATTTTGCAAGTCGGTTTTTTGTCTAGAGAATATTAATCACTCGTCATATGCAACATATGACAACAACTTTGATAAATGAGGTCTCTTAACGTGTTATGCAGAGACTCATCCACATTTTCAACATTAGTCCTTTTGCCAACGGACTGTTCCAAAGCGGTAACTATTGAGTATGTTGTATACAGCTTCGTAACAGTGTTGTTGTAACGTTTACATTTGAATGACATATAAAAACGTTTAGATTTGAATGACATATGCAAACGTTTACATTTGAATGACATATGAAAACGTTTACATTTGAATGACATATGAAAACGTTAACATTTGAATGACATATGAATATCTTTGTTTAGTAACAGCTGTTATCTTCAGACTGCTATGTACAGTAGTACACCAGCGTTTAAGGTTACGCTAGTCAGGTTAAGGGTTGTTTACCGTTGTGGTTTTGATGACGTAGCATTCGCGTAACTGCTAGAAAGAAAAGGGATCATGCTAGAAAGTTCATTTGTTTATTTTTAACTGGGTTTCGAGAATGTTCTGGGTTTCGTGAATGCTCTAGAAATTCCTTGGGAATACATAAGGGCGTGTTAGCCGACTTAAAGGTAATTTTGCTTTGGAAGTTTCGATAAACGTTTGGACGTATAGTTTGGAAATACATGTTAGTTTGGAAATACTTGCAGCCTCTATAAGACTATATTAAATCTTTCTGTGCTGGAACTTACGTGAACTTACTACATTCTATATATAATGTGTGATATAAATATTTAAGTGTTGCAATTGGAATTATATCATTTTTACATTCGTGTTTTGTGATACCTTTGGATTATTACAATTGAACGAGGACATTCTACCAAAAACTCTTCAGGATTATTTGGCGTTGGATTATTAACCGGGCTATTAAAGGGACACCTCCTTAAGGGACAAACTGTAAGCTAACATTTATTTTGATTTCTGAAATTTTGTCTGAATTATTAGTTATTGCTTGATTACGCCATAGATTTAATTGTTTATTAAAATAAAACATTATTGTACTAGTTTGTTCCTGGCTTGTTCTTTCTGTTACACCATTTTGTCATTTAGTAAACGTGCCATTTTATAAATAAACTTATATAGCGACACCGGTCGTAACAAGATAATGTACGCTTTTCCCAAGGGGTCTAAGTTCGCCGATCCCTAAAAAAACAGGGGAAACAGACGCTTACAGGCGTGGAACATGTCATACATGTTGCCCACAGAGATGACACCATGCTATGAAGTCATAACTTGACACTTGGTTTTAATTTTACACAGAGGTGTCATAGGGGAAGAGGTCGTTCACCAATGAGTCCCACTTGATGCATATGGGCTGATTGCACTGCTTCCGAGTCTCTGTCCAGCCGCCTAGACCCACCCCATTCCAACTACCTTTTTGAAATTTGTCAAATAAGTTACTTAGAAAACATATAATCGGATAAAAAAATCCCGTCATTTTTCTTTTTTTATATTTCATCTTAACTTCGTTTTTGTCCCTATGTTTTTTAAACTTGCTTCAAAAACAAATTCCCTCCCACAAATCGAGCTTAACCGTAAGGTCTGATACATTAGAAAAATTGCCTGTCAAATTTGATTCATAGACGACAAATGAATTTCCATACTTGGAAAAATGGTTGTCGATCGCCTCGCTTGTACAGTTTCTAGTATGTTCAGAAAACGTAATCTAGTTATATTTAAGTTCTAACTCATGTGCTAAACTAATTTATTTGGTGTATTAACAATACAAAGTTTTTACCATGATTAACTTAACCATAATAAATTGGACAGTCATTAAACCATTAATAAATTGCTTAACATGATCCAATTTCCTGTAATTAAAATCTAAATTTTATAAAGATGAACGGATCATTAATTGATTTAAATCCACGAAATAATTCCCTTTCAATGAAAGCAGTGCAGCAAGATCGCGAGACAAATAAAAGGAAATATGCTGCTTAAAAGTAAACAGAAATCTTCACAACAGTTAAGAAAATGTCATATTTAATGAAATGTCACCTAAATGATATATTATGAGTTGTTTGCTGAATTATTGAATGGAGGATCATGCCCCTTTAAACAAAAATGAATAAACAAGTTAATTATGACGAGGAGCCATACACGATTCATCCATAAAAATGACACCTACTGTGAAATTTATCACTTTTTCCTTATATATGGATATCATACAGGGAACAACTACTTGTCTCGTGCCTTTCTTACCAAAGCTACATGTTTTAATTTTGAAATAAAGGTTTACCTTTTAAATATTTCCTATATGGGGATATACGAACTGTATGTAAATAGTAATTTTAGTACAAATGTTATAAAAATTGTTAGAAGTTTAGACTAATTTGTAATAAGTTTGATAAGTATACACACTTATATTTACCTGACCTGGTAGCGCAATCGGTAGAGCGTAGGCTCAGGATACGGGAGGGCCCCGGTTTCAACCCGGGCCCCGACATACCAAAGTCGTAAAAGAATGAGTGTGGTATAGCTCCCTTGCTAACGCTGAAGCAAATATGAGGGTAGTTCCACTACTGGTTGGCCCGGTGTCAGGATAATGTGACTGGTTGTGGTATCATGCCAGTTGTTTACGGCATGCCATACACAATAAAGGCAGCATTATATCTGATCTAACTGGACACACCCTTCTGATAACTAAAATACTGTTGGTTGGACGATAAACCCACCAAACGTGGTTATTATGTAGATAAATATATTGGTTTTGTTGTGTAAAATTCACACGTAAGATTAAAAAATCAGTATTATCCTTAGGCTACTTAAGATTAAATTGCGAATTTGCCTCATGTATGAGTGATGCTGAAATGGTGCCTCTGAGTGTACAGACAAAATAAATGCAGTTTATTTTTCATAATTTCATTTCCGCAACCTTTTTCATGGCATGCATATATTTATTATCCTGACAAAATACACACATAGTTTTCTTTGTGTTTTGTTGAGACTTTAGAACCACATAAAACGAATTTAAAAAAGCAATGTGCACTTTGGCAACACTGTGTTGCCCAGTTATTTGTACCTTTACAATAATAATCATACACCAACCGGTTGACGAGAAGTGTCTTAACTTAAGGTCTTAAATTCGAGTATAGGAATATTCGCTTGAGCTATCTGCTTTCATTGGGACTGGAATGTTCACGGTCGATGTCTTAGATTCTAGTGGACTCGCATCTTTAAATAATAAAATGTCGATGACAATTATTTGTAATTTGGAAAATGAACAATGAGCAAATTAACGTTTTCAGTATACTTATCATATATATGTTAATTATTTATGTAAGAACTTGAGTCTATGTGCAATACACCTGTTTCGATAAAGATACATTGAACATATGAGCACAGTTTTCATTTATTGTTATTTTATCGTATTGTTTGAATTCATTCTAACATGGCATTTCTAAACATACTTTGTCTTTGTCTCTATACTGTTCTTCTTAACAAGAAGCAAAATCGATTAAATCAAACCAATTCAACGTATAAACCACAAAGTACTTTAATAATTGAAATCGACACTGCCTTTTTGCTGTTTTAAAGGATATACTCGTGCAATTATAAAGTGTTTCCAGTCGAGGACGTTCTGTGTAAGACACGTTTTTGAAACAAAACCGCCGGCATTTTTGTAAAGCAGATACGTTTACACGCAAAACTGTTTATATTACTTTCTTTCGACATACCTTAAACTTTGACCCATTTTTCCTGACCATTTTGTGTCTTTGTCTAGACGTAGTTCAGATTTAAGTATGTGTGGTAGTCTTGTAGGACTTTATCATATTTTCTTATTCATCGTTTTCATATAACTAAAAATTATAAATTTCTTCTAACAGCTTGTACATTACCATTGTAACAAAATCACATTTTGCTTAATGTTTAAACTTCTACGACTAATTATTGATACATGTCGGAAAATGCGGAAGCGTGATTAAAAAGATGACAAGCTACGCTTTACTCTGCATTTTGTGTATCTGATAGTAATTTCAATCATTGCATATCGATGTCGGAAAATTTATTTAAGCTTAATATAAAGTGTTACTTGGACAAAACATGTAATGCCTTTATTATGCTCCACATAATTAGTAATTCTAGTCAATTACATGTATACTGTCATTACAAAGATGAAAGTCAAGAACCTTCAACACATATCACGCCAGTGCTCTTGTGTAAAATCGAGTTAACGGAGATGTAAATAGACTTAAGGATTGTTACGTGTAAGGATTGTTACGTGTATTTCCTTTGATGGACATTGAACTTTGGTTCTTCAATTCCATCTTCACATGAACAGGATGCTACAACCATTTATTCGTCTCTGGTCATGTTTGTTCATGATTCAGAAATTTAATTTTATTTGTGGTCAACCATTTTTGTGTTGTTTTTCAAATCGAAATAATACCATATTCCTTTTCTGAACACTATGTGGACATTATTTTCGGTGGCGTCACTACTTTCGTCTTAACGTATAGAAAATATCAGCGCATGGACATTTTGTTTTCAAATAGATCGTTTTCTTTTCGTTGCTTGCATTTGAGAAACTCGTCAGGAAGTGCGAGGTTGGAGCTCTGTAAAACCGGTTTAAGCACCCCAGTCGGTCCATATTGCCGACTGACCGTTCCAAGGCGGTAACTGTCGGGTTTGCTCTTTTCCTTAAATGACTCATCGCAAAATTTTTTATTACTTTTCGCTTGACTTGCATGTGAAATACCTTTGTTCTGCGACTTTTCGGAGTTTGGTATATGTTGCAATACTCATAGGACTTTGTCATATATTCTTATTCATGATCACAACAGTGTTACTTGTGCAGTGTGGCGGTCGTAAAAAATCTCCCCGTGCATGTAATCTATGTTGTCATTTAATTTATCCTATAAGGATTGTTACGTGTATTTCCTTTGATGGAAATTGAACTTTGGTTCTTCAATTCCATCTTCACATGAACAGGATGCTACAACCATTTATTCGTCTCTGGTCATGTTTGTTCATGACTCAGAAATTTAATTTTATTTGTGGTCAACCATTTTTGTGTTGTTTTTCAAATCGAAATAATACCATATTCCTTTTCTGAACACTATGTGGACATTATTTTCGGTGACGTCACTACTTTCGTCTTAACGTATAGAAAATATCAGCGCATGGACATTTTGTTTTCAAATAGATCGTTTTCTTTTCGTTGCTTGCATTTGAGAAACTCGTCAGGAAGTGCGAGGTTGGAGCTCTGTAAAACCGGTTTAAGCACCCCAGTCGGTCCATATTGCCGACTGACCGTTCCAAGGCGGTAACTGTCGGGTTTGCTCTTTTCCTTAAATGACTCATCGCAAAATTTTTTATTACTTTTCGCTTGGCTTGCATGTGAAATACCTTTGTTCTGCGACTTTTCGGAGTTTGGTATATGTTGCAATACTCATAGGACTTTGTCATATATTCTTATTCATGATCACAACAGTGTTACTTGTGCAGTGTGGCGGTCGTAAAAAATCTCCCCGTGCATGTAATCTATGTTGTCATTTAATTCATCCTATAAGGATTGTTACGTGTATTTCCTTTGATGGACATTAAACTTTGGTTCTTCAATTCCATCTTCACATGAACAGGATGCTACAACCATTTATTTGTCTCTGGTCATGTTTGTTCATGATTCAGAAATTTAATTTTATTTGTGGTCAACCATTTTTGTGTTGTTTTTCAAATCGAAATAATACCATATTCCTTTTCTGAACACTATGTGGACATTATTTTCGGTGACGTCACTACTTTCGTCTTAACGTATAGAAAATATCAGCGCATGGACATTTTGTTTTCAAATAGATCGTTTTCTTTTCGTTGCTTGCATTTGAGAAACTCGTCAGGAAGTGCGAGGTTGGAGCTCTGTAAAACCGGTTTAAGCCCCCCAGTCGGTCCATATTGCCGACTGACCGTTCCAAGGCGGTAACTGTCGGGTTTGCTCTTTTCCTTAAATGACTCATCGCAAAATTTTTTATTACTTTTCGCTTGGCTTGCATGTGAAATACCTTTGTTCTGCGACTTTTCGGAGTTTGGTATATGTTGCAATACTCATAGGACTTTGTCATATATTCTTATTAAAACAACTTAAGTAGGACTTATTAGCCTTGTGAGCTTTTATTGCCAGCCTTCTGTGTCAAAAGACATTTGGAAACTACATCTCTATTTGTCAATTGTGCTTGCTTTTAGAACAACTATAGCCAAATGCAGAATTTAAGTTATTTTGTATTTTTTTGCAGGTGAAAAATACATTTTATATGTACTTATATTATAGTGAATGAAATGCCAAATCAAAATGAATTGACAGTATATGTTTTCTTCCAAATAATTGAATTGGAAGGCTTATTGTAAAATACTTATATAAAACAAATATAATTTTTGTTACTGCGAGATTCTATTTTTGCAAAAGAATTGTTTAGTGTGTCAACGTGCCATTAGGTCGAAAAAAAACAACGTATCTAGACAAAGATTGTAAATATTTGATTCATCAGAGAGATTTCCTTGTCCAAGGCAATTTATGTTTAGGCATAAACGGTGTAAAGAAAATGCGGTGAAGTACACAAATGCACTTGTATAGATACGAGAAAAGTATGAATGAAAAGCATCAAAGGGAGTTTATATGTTTAAAACAATATAACGAAAGTATAAAGTGAGCTGAAAACATGATCGAACAACTGGCCTACTTATGGACATAACGTTTGCCACACAATTTCTATTGCATATTGTCTAAATATATCCAACAATTCATTCAATAACGCAACTAATCTTAAAGCCCTCATTTAAGAAATCTCGAATATCGCCTACCTACCTGCCTGCCTGCCTACCTACCTACCTGCCTGCCTTCCTACCTACCTACCTACCTACCTACACGCCTGCCTGCCTGCCTGCCTACCTACCTACCTACCTACCTAACTGCCTGCCTACCTACCTACCTACCTGCCTGCCTACCTACATATATATATATATCTTACTCTCTGTCACTCTGAGTATCAGTCTGTCTTTATCTCTGTCTCTCTGTCCCTTATTTCTTTCTTTATGTCTTTATGTCTCGTTCCCTCTATTCATATACGGACACAATATTACAGTTAGTTGAAAGTTTCTAAAGAGTGACATTTAAATCTCGCTTGACGCTAACAGCAGCATGCCGTTTAAAATCAGTGTTATTTAATGGTAATAATACCCCTCTCTTTTAAAGTTAAACTTCAATCCGTAGAATAACTGAACATTCTGTGGGTGTGAAGTGTGTGAATTTTTCAAGTGACATTATGCATAAATGAAATACGTGTATGAATCGCACAAGGTAATTTACTCGAAAAAAGGCAGATGACTATAATCATAATGCAATAGCTGTAAAATATAGACCAAAATAGACACAGATAAAATGTCTTATTGCTGGAAATGCTGTCATAGATTGACATTCACTTACAAATTGAATGGCGAAAACCACGTAAATAATGGCCTGTCTAATGCAGTTTCAATGTAAAGTGTTTTCCCATTACGGGAACCATTTTTAAAGTATTAAATGAATTAAATATGAATGTCATTTGTCTCCCTTTTGCAGACGGATGGACGTTTTGTTTTTAAAAATGATGTTACAAGCCGGTCGATTACTTATTACATTGTGGTGCTGTAATATTAAATCAGATGTTCAGTGTGTTTATGTATTCTTTTTATTTAAGGAGATGTAGATATGAAAAGAGATCATATGAGCATTATTCTTATTCTCCTAAAACGTTATATTTCAAAAGCGCGTTTTGGTTACGAGATAAAAAGTGTATAATAGACCAATGATTTATATGAGAATAACAAGTAATCAAGTCAGACCTTGTTCCAAATACAATTTTACGGTAAGGACAATAAATGCTTTTCAAGCTGTTTCACCTATATGGGACGTGACTGAAGAGATGACGATAATTCAAACAGTGATCGATTACCTGTACTTTGTTAAAGTCAGTTATGTTTTGGTTTTCTGTGAACACAGGTATTGTCATAGTCGGCCATTTTTCTAGAGAATATTATTCTTAAGTTGTTCATTACTAGGTAAAAAACGTTTCAGTAATAAGCAGAAAAAATAAATAATAATAATATTATATATTCGTATCCTATGTGTTGGCAATATGGTGACATAACAGTGTTAAATATCCAGGTAATTCTGATTCTGATCTTCTCACGTTTCAGTTTGTTGCTAGATTTTGCTAACGTTTTATGAAAGCTTCAATGTATATCTTTTGCTTCTTTTACTTATAATAATCACTCCCTGAAATAATTTCTATGCTTGTTCAAATAATCAATGATATCTGGATATTAGTAGATAGGTCAAGATATATTTTACTTAAAATACTTGGCAATATAACATAACACTTTTTAAATCTATGAAACCAAACGAAATAAAATCCGGATTTATTTATCAGGATGGTTCTCAATGTATTGGACTCGCGTGGCATTAGGCAATTATTATTAAATTTAACAAACACAAAAAAGCGGTTACAAAAATTACTTTGTTAGTAAAAGAATAAAGTACACTTCTTACCGCCACTATCTGCCTGTTTACATAAGAGGCACGTAAATGCCCTACAACCTTGTGCTGTTCCAGAATTATAACACCGGACTACAGTGTATTTTGGAAAAAACAATCATCATTTTGGTAACAATTCGTCCACAAGGGATGCAAATTTAATGCTTTAAACAAACATACATTTTTTAAAGAACCGCGTTATACAATGGCATCCTTGCCGTTGGTACTTAATTGAATAGTACTGTAGAAAGTTCTTCTCAAACATCGGTTGCTAGTTTTTTTAACATAACTGGAAGTTCATGTAATTAAACTATTAACGCTTTTGCCTCAAAATATTACATTTATAATTACGAGAGTATATCATATACGGATGTGAGTATTTCTTATTTCTTTATTTTTCCGACCCAGGATGAATTCTATATTTGTGTTGTTCCATCATACGAATAAATGATTTTCTTTTTCTTTCCTAATAAAACAAAGCTGGCCTTCCTTTGTTTCTAGTCAGGCATCCTTCGTCCGCTAATCTTATTTACAAATAAATGGTTACGGACGAATGTAAATGCGGGTCAAGGGACAATGCCAATGCTTAATATCGGAGCATTTCGTGATTCAAACGAAACGAAGTAATTTAAAAACTTTTATGGCTTCTCAGTGCTTTCAGTCAATATAGACTGGTAACTTTGCAGATAGAGTTTATAATCGTAAATAAGCTTCTATACCAGTTGAGCGTTTTACGGCTCCCAATACGTAAAACTACCGATTATTAAGAGCTTACACATTATACAAGCAATCAGACGAACGTAATGTTCAATTATTTTCATGCGTAAACAAAGGTCAATGTCAATTTAAATGTTTTTTTTCTGGAAATGTGTTAGCAAATTAACCTTTATCGGCGTCAATCTTAAAACACTCTGCACCTCTGCTACAAAAGGTCAGCAATGAACGCTATCTTTCAACCTGACAGTTTAATGTTTCCTGTTGATTTCTTACTTTCTTACCTATATATCCTTCCTGTTACTCTCATAGATGCCATTCAATTTATCAATGATATTGGCCAATATGTTTTTACCGTTGACGGACAATAAATCAATTCATAGATATACACATTAGTTCCCTGTCTTTCATGTTCTTTCTGTCGTTATCTTGCGTTTTGGTTAGAAGAATTATTCTGACGATACCAACACGACGTCTTCATCGAAACAAACGCATTACATGGTAGAATATGAATGTGTTTCAAGTACTCTAATTAGTTTAGTTATAAACACTGCGTATGTTAGTTTAGTTATAAACACTGCAGGTGTCTTTACTAGGATGCAATACGTATTTAACAATAACATTCTAACATTATATATCGCTCACTTGAAAATCTTAGCAGCAGGATATACAGTAGCATTTATTGCATTGATATAGGTTAATTAATATGACAGAGATAATATGTCTGAAGTCTGCTAAACATATATGTTATTGTTGTTTTATTTTATTTGTTTTATCATATTGTATATGACCATTCTTCCCGGTAACTTAAAACTGTCATGAATATTAAACCGTAAACCCTGTGAACAGTATATCGAGATATTACCGTTTCCTTTAAGCCTCTAAAACAATCACACATTTTTAAGGTTTGTCATTTAACTTTTTTAATTACTTGGTCATAATTAAACTATTAATTGTAGAAGAAGCAAATATAATTCAAAGCACACAAGCATATGACCGTTCTAAGGCGGTTACTGTTGGGTTTGCTTATTATGTTAAATGACTCATCACAGACTTGTTGTTACTTTTGAATTTGACGTGCATGTAAATACCTTGTCCTGTGCCTTTTCCGATTTTGTTATATGTTGCAATGCTCATAGGACTTTGTCATTTATTTTATATAGAATACCATTATCAGGAATGCTAAATAAGTATCAATTAGTATTAATAAACTTGTAAGTGCGACTGTTTTGAAAATCTGATGTCATAGCGAAACTAATTCAGTGCGTACTTTGACCTTGATTCGCATTTTGAATAATAATGTTTAGAAAGTACAGGTTAAATGCCAGAAACATATGACAAAGGTCAATGAGTACTGCAATATGCATTAAATTTTGAAAAGGTACAGGACGATGGTATTCACACGTCAGTCAGTTGTAAAAAGAAATAAACTGCGATGAGTCAAATATACCATATACTCTATTAGGTCACCTGACTTTTAATTTTGTTCTTGTTTATACTTGTTTGCATCTGGTGTTTTTTTTTCACAGGAAAACTCATTAGCTATTTTTACAAACACTATCAATGTATAGAATAATAGATATATTAAAATAAATATAATTTTACAATATTTAAGCATGTCAACCTTTTATATTCATATAATTATACAGTTACATTGTAACATATCCGACAGTGTGATATCTTTAGACTATTTATGATTAAGGATGCCAATGAAATAGAGGGGAAATAATTGCTTTAACGCCACACATTTACCAGATGTAGCTTTTTGTCTAATTTACATACTTCGAACACAGAAAAGTCAACACATTTTATAAAATACAAACAATTGTACAATAAAAGATCTTGCAATGTCTGGTGAAATGAACATTACAAAAATAACATAAAACAATTACATTATTAGTAAATAAGGCATTTGTTAAATATGGTAATATTGGCTACGTCTAGTTACTTACTGATAGATAAAAACACAAAACATATGTCTTTGTAGATCCGTCGGATCAAGATAATTTTCGCCCAGATAGGGATTCGACCAACGCTATGGAGTTAAGTCGGTGACACTAACACGGTCTCTCCTAATTAAGCCCCCAACCACACCCCGCATATCCTTGAATATTCTAAAACATGTAATTACCAGGCATAAATAAATGGCCGTAAAACTTACGATTTAATTTATGACACCTAGGTGTACATTATTGTTCTTTTGAAATAATTACCAGAATTGTTAATTCATTACTGTCATACTGAGAATCTACAACCAGCGCACAGATCTATTTAGACCTAAAAAATGGCAGGGTCCACAAATTTGCTTTAAACGCTTAAGATAGTTGGACATAACAACTCCTTGCAGTATTCTCAAAGACCAACAATGAAGAGAAAACAAAGTAGTCCAACGTTAATGTTAAATTAGATCTTAGTAATGACATCGTAAAATGAAAACTACACTAAATAAGCCAATTATGTCATATTTGTGTAAGGAGAATTTCGTATAAGGATGAGGGTTAAAGAAAATCGGTCTTGGCAAAATCTACGACAAAGGCTCGTCACTCAAAGAATAAACAATCGGGATCCAAACGTCAGAGGATATTTCGTAGAAAGCACATTGTTAAGTGCAATTGCAGTATTAAAGTGTAAAGTTCTTAAATGAACGTCAATGACAATATTTAACAATCCTAATGGGACACATTGTAAAACAACATACGAGTGTTAGATGCAAGCGGATATTACGATCGCCACTCTGCAAAACAACCGTTGTTGTTAGCTCGAGACCCCCAAAAAGGAAGTTCCTATTAACATTTAAAACTTTACTGTACACATGTATAAACATGACCGATTGATGTAAAAGTTACAAAATTATGATGGGAGGTTACGATCGCCACTCTGCAACACGACTGTTGAGACCAAAAGGAGAATTAACATTACAATTATTGACATTTAAAACTTTACTGGACAAATGTTTAAACATTACTGATTGGTGTAAAACTGACAAAATCGCACTGGTCTTATCTAAAGCCAAGCGACAATACCCTCACATAATAGTCTGTTGATTCAAATACCAGGATATATTATGTAATGTTAATCAAATGGTAACATTCAACAGAATGACACTGATCTATTCTTGCAGGAAATTGGCTTAAAAAATATTTTTCACTGACGTTATTGATTGCTCAATCACTGAAAGTATTCCACTCGAATAAAAGCAGTTGAACATTATGTTATACAATATTATATTGATTACAATTATGAATAATAAAGACAACTCACGTGTTTCTGAATTGGCCTCAAAGTTAGGCATTCAGTTACATAGTGCGTGAGGAAACCACAGAATACTGCAATGACATATGAAATATGTATCGTATTATGGAAACTTTTATCGAATTACAGATAAAGGCCATTTGTTGCTTGTCCAAGCGTATTCTTAAAGCAATACAATTAGATAAAAATATCATGAGTATGTATTTTAAATCAAATAACATTTTAATACGTGTTCTTTCCGGGCAATAATATTACCTTAAATATATTCACTTCTTTTGAAATGCATTTAAATCACGAAAACGTCGGAAAAAACATTGACAAGTTTTCTATAATTACAGATGTCCATTATTTAACTTCGATTGATGATTTCTGTTAGGCCATGCTATTGATCTTATTCAATATGTATTTTACTATCAAAATGACTTAAAATAAATAATATTATCTAGGAAAATGACCTAGCTCGTGTTTAAATCGAACAACAATAGAAAAAAATTCATGTTTACATACCGTACTGACCAGGTTACAAATGGTAAGCAGAATCAATAGATGTCGAGTTTTTGTTTAACATGCAATATATAAAATATGTTGACATATATCTTAAATGATTAATATAATTGTATATCCTCTAAAGTTCTTATTCCAAAGTTTATGAAAATTTCGAAATTTGGTTTCTTTTAGTCTTAATAAAGCGTGTATATATATCGTTTACAACTTCTCACTAACAATTATTGAACTACAATAAAACCTTTTGTCGAACATGTAATGAAATTTAAGAAATGTGACTAGGGTAGCTAGTGAAAAAGAGAATAATTAAATAATGTTGAAGAAACAGTGAAAATAGTTGCTTTGACGAGATCTAACCGGCGCCAAACAGTTACCTGGATTAAGTATAGACCCAAGGAGTCTTACATAGCTTTCTTTGGCCAGTCTTTAGTGAGATATACTTTCTGCTTTAAAATTAATTTGTACCAATTAGTTTTTCCCCGGTAATCAGGAGGCATTAAGTAAAATATGAGACAAATGTATCATATGTTTTCTTATTCACAAGATGAACTAAATGGTGAATAAAAAGAAACAGCTGTATAAATGTACCTACAAAGTGTATTTTATAAGTGTAAAAATATTTTTAAGAAATATTATTTTAATTGTATTATTCTTATAGTGTTTAAAGACAATTATTGTTATAAATTTAAGGCAACTTTATAGCCTGGACTCTTTAACAGTTTTAGTATATAAGTAAATCATGATAAACTTATGTTAAATATGACAAAACCATTTATTATGATCGTTTATGATCCCTTTGTATTTTGGACAGGAGGCCTATAATTACAATATAAATGTTGAGCTCACATATTCTGGCTGAAAATTATTCAAAACAAAGTGGTGTTGCGTTTAGATTTATCTTTAGTGTATTCAAAAGAAAACAGGTATACATATTACTGTAATGTTATTTATCTAATGTCAAGGACACATTTTACTGTATAATAATGGCTTATTCTTCCTTTTATTCGTTTTACCATGTAAAACGTGGCTAGCTTAATTAATAATGCACACACTTATGTTTCAATCCTACAGTTTTTTATATCAAAATATACAAAAACAAAGCGTGAAATGAATTATTGAACTCAAATCTTAGTTTCTTAGTTTCTTACATTGTTTTTCAATCGTTATATGATATACTAATTTTATTAAAGTTGCCTTTAGGATTAATGTGTTACATAAAGCTATTTAAAAATGAAAATTGAATATGTGAGAATGGTTTCAACACTAAACACTTTACTTCATAATTTGATACGCCAATAATATGAAGCCCCTGACCTAAGTTTCTCAAAAGGCTGTATGTTATAATGCGGTCCGACAAAGTTACATTTTCATGGTTTATAGCTTCGTTGATGCTACAAAGAAGACGTCATGTACACTATATAAAGGTATCATAATCACTGCTTTTCCCAAAAGCATATTTCTTAAATATTGCAACCAGTGGAATTAAAAATGGCATACCAAAATTAGATTTTAGGTAACACGACAAGCGAGGCGCCTCTAACGCTTTTATTGAAGTCAAAGGTATTACACATTGCTGTCGGTCTCACGAGACACCAATTTATATGAAAATGTAACATACCAACAAAGCTCGTTGTGGAGATGTCGTTTTAAAGCGAAACGTGTTATTATGTGTTTCCACGAAGAACTAATTTATGTATTTGCGAAGTGTTGCTTTCAAAAACAAAGCCTCAAAATGGGTTAACTTTAATGTTTTGCCTTCACGTCAGGTTAGTTTTATTATCTTCTTATTTACATAAAGCAGCAAGAAAATGCTGAAATAAGCACGCACTACTTACGAATTAAAACACCATTAAACAGCGTATTTAGACCATATATTCATACGTTTGGCAAGTGACATACAATGAGTGCGTTAATGGATGTAATCTATCACTTTGTGTTTGTAGTGGCATCAATGCATAAAAGTCTTAAAGTAACAATCTTACAAAACAAACCATTGTTCTTTAGTCGTTTATAGCGTCCCGGAACGCCAGTGTAAGTAAATTGTACTACATGCACATGATATTAAAGCAAAATCGTTAACTCTTAATTCGAATATAAATGCTGTCAATTTTCTATCATGGACATAATTCAAACTAAATCAACTGATTATGCACGGAGCTCATTCTATTTCATTTGCATCTAGGAAATAAGTTTTCAGGTGTAGATAAAAACCTGGCTCTCTTGCAATGTGGCCATGCTGATAAGGACATTAATATTTCAATAATGGGCATCAGTTTTTTGGTGTTCTTCTGTGGTTGAATAGACATTAAACAATATTTAGATGACATGCACTTTCTTCAGAGTAAGACGTACCATAAAATCTAAGTAGCGTACAAACACATAAGTACACTATAGCGTATGTAAGTTAAACATACATACACAAGTATTGATTTATTGATCCTCACTACGCACTTTCACTTTTGCTGATAAGCGGAAAGATAAGGACTGGCATAAATAATATGTGTATTTTGGAATGCGAAATCAAAACAGCAGAATATTTCATATGTGTTCATTGAAAGTGTAATAATTATCAGAAAATAAGCATCATTCCAAAATCTACAGCCCTTTATCGATAAGTGTGCCAGTTGACATAAAATATGTGTGCATTAACCGGTTTATGCCAGTGTAAGAATTAAATACGCGGAGCACGCTGGGCAAAATATACGCACTCGAACATGTGATTTTTGTTTGTGAAACTGTTTGTGATAACTCTATCTTGGTAGGATTAAATATTTTAACTTTACAACTTTGGGGAATAGAGTCACATTCTTATTTCAGGACTGTAAAGACAGACAACATAATAACACTACAGCTTGACATTTCAAGGTTTCAAGATTAGTTTCTTAAGGACCTAAGTCTTTTGCACCCATCTCCCTTGAACAGATTTCCATTTATCAATGAAATTGGCTACCGTATGTTCTCATCGCCGACTCGACGTTTATCAGAGAAACACGAACTTGTTCAAAGTCTCATGGTTGCAGTAATATTTGAAAACATCCATGTCTTCTTGTTCCTCGGGGACATGCATCTCTTTAAAGGTTAAATACTCAAAATTAAGCAATAGATGTACACAATTCACTTAACAGTATGTATCAATAGGTAAATAAGAAAAGGTACACTGACATGTACTCATTTAGAAGACAAAATGTATTTCATTATGCAGACATCAATGCAATTTTTTATTTACAATTTACAAAAAAAATTAAATAAAAGGATACAAAGAACATTCTTGAAATAAAACTTGAAATATCATATATCTGCAGGCTTACAAACAAAAATGAAGGCATTTTTGTACTTTTAATGCATGCATAGTAATCATAAATGATGAGTTGGTACTAAGCATCTTGACCTTGCCCTGTAGAAATAACACTGTTTCGGCTCAATACAAGTACATTCACCGTATCAACAAAAGTAAAACTCATACAGATCACATACTACGAGAGTTCGATTCAACCACCGTACAATTGTTTAAATGTTTTTACATTTTCTTTTCTTAAATAAGCAATAATTGAAAACAAATGATCTGCTGACATTTTTTTCTTTCACTAACCAAATAATAACATTGACATGGTATATATTTTGAAGAAATTCAGAAATTACTTTGCAGCGTCAATAGTTTGCGTTCTGTCGTCAAAATACATCGGTAAAACAGATTTCCAGCCCGTTTAAGACAAATGTCATCTCTATCTTCAAAGTTTTGAAATAAAAAGTATGCATAAATCAAGTTGGATCAATTGATACATCGTCTGTTCTAAACTCAAAATTTAGAAACAGGGAAATAACCTTGTGTTATTTAAGGAGCAAGACAACAAATAGTATAAAACTGGAGAGAACAGAACAATAATCAATTTACCAATGGATGTCTGCACGTTAGGTTTATTTTACATGTTGGCTGATGGATTCAAACTGTCTTGAATTGTGTTTGCAACGGTATGACTTTACCAATCAACGAACTATTAAAACATGTTGTGTGTGCCTTTATGTAAATAATAAAGAAAAGATAAGGATATAAATGCTATTTGCCAAGAATAATTTGATTGCCAACGAAACAACGAAATACCATCAAATTTTCATCTAGATAAAGAATTATATAGCATGAAGCTTGTTTTAGTTGATGAAAGAAAGGAAAAAGGACTAGTTACTTGCTGTAACCTGTTTGTCTTATAAATAGTCCACACAGGTTTATGGCAACTGAAGTTATATTGTTCCGATAGCGCAAGGCTTGTTTTTTTTTTAACTAAACCTTGACACTGATCCTGGTTACGGAACATTATCATACAGAAGCATTTCTATAGAGATCTGTCCTTTCAACAGCAAGACGCGGAATATTATAAAACTATGTGAAAGTGCTTTGGAATTTTGTTTTATATGTCCCTTTTTAAAGACTTAAACTTACTTTTAAAGAACTTCAGTCGATCCTACTATCAGATAATGTATAAGTTTTAGCAATGTTAAATTTCAACGTAAAATTCTGGATAGTATGTAAATATTTAATTCAATCGAAGTATTACTAGTAGTATAACAGATTGTTTTGACACATTACTATAATCTCCTATAAGTAAAAGCAAACGGTCCTGTTCCTAAATTCTTTAATCCATCTTAATGAACACCCCAGCCACGTGGAGTAGCGTATGTGATGTCGAATAGCAGTGAATACTGTAACAACTCTACTTGAGATTTCCGATAAACTCGACAAAGCATTGTTAGTATGCGCATATGGTGGACAATTTCAACATTGCCGCTTAGATATATTATAGGCATTTGTTTTATATAAGCTAATTTTAAGGTAAAGGACCATTTAATAAGTAAACATAGCTGTAATTAACAAATTATATATGATCGTCTTTTGTTACTTATACATGTAAGTCATTTCATTGAAAAGCAATTGTGACATTGACCTGTTAATTTGGTAGTTTTGCAGTTTTACCTCCTAGGATAGGTAAATAAGAAAAGGTCATATCAAAATTTTCACATATATTTAAATTTTATCTACCTGTAGACAAAGGCAAACAAGTTAAATGTAAATGTGACAAAAAACACAGAAACGAGACATAACACACAAAAAGAAAAAAACCATCAGTTACCGCCTTGGAACGGTCAGTCGGCAAAAGAGCCAACTGGGGCGCTTAAACCTGGTTTAACATCTAAACAAACATTTCTGAAGACACAAAACAGCCTAGCAAAATACAAGTACATGTATACACAGACACGAAAATACATTTGTTGGGCACCTATAGACGAGCGGTAAGGGGACTGACATGTAACCTCCAACTCCTCAGCGTTGAGGTTTTGAGTGCGCTAGTGTTCTCCATAGACACCAATTATTAGTTGGACTTCAATATGACCATGAGAGTATCTGTGCGATGTAACAAAACAAACCAAACAAACCCACGCACAATTAAACAGAACAAACAAATTCTGTACTCGAAGCTTATGCCTAAAAGCTGTTATTTAAAAAGGAAGAAATGTTTCACGTAAATGCAGTAAAAAGGGTTAATTATACTTTAAGGGAAGATAAGAATAAAGCTAATTTGCAGCGGATATGATTAAGTTGCGTTCACTTAATCTTTTAATTTTGCTGTCAATTAATCCATTTCACCACATTTAATAATTATGCCATCATTCCGTAGCGGACGATCTCGGCATAAATTTGCTCACCAGAGATTTAAATGTTTAGAAAATTTCCGTATATTTTAACATGTTTTAATAAAGATGAAGGATAAGGAAATTTCCTTCTCACAAGACTATATGATAAAGTCCTATACGCACTGCAACATATAGTTAAATTTGAATAGACACAGGACAAGGGTATTCACATGGAAGCCAAATATAAAATCAAGAACAAATCTGTGATGAGCTAAGAAAGACAACCCGTCACACCGCCTTGGAACGGCCAGTCGGCAATATGGACCGACTGGGTGCTTAATAGGTAAATAAGAAAAAGTCCTATCAAAATTTCCACAGATATTTAAATTTTATCTACAAGTAGACAAAGGCAAACAAGGTAAATGTTTTTGTGACAAAAAACAGAGACGAGACATAACAGCCGACTGGGGTGTTTAAACCTGGTTTGTGGAGCGCTCCAACCTCGCACTTCCTGAAGGTTTTTCTATCAAACAAAAAGTGTAAATAATAATATCCCGTCGAAGTGAAACAACTAACAGTAAGCACCTGCATCGGGAGTTAAAACAGATATAATGAGCTTATGTACATATATAATAACTAGTAATAAACTAAACTAAGAACATATGTACAGTATGTATAGTAGATAAAAGCCTTGGCAACCTAAAATTCCAAATGAGGGATTAGTTTCAAATAAAATAAAGCAGTACAAGCGCTGATGTATTAAAAGAACAATATAATGACGTCATACAATGTCATGACGTCATATGCCAAAAGTGTCAAAAGTGAAATGTAAATGGAAAAAATACGACAGAAATCATAATATTTTAGAAAACAACACAAATCAACGAAATAAAACGTAGTATTGTTTAGAGCTAATACGTTTAAAAAAACATATCATAAAAGCCGAGGATTTATCCGCAGTTGGCATTTTATATGTAATAAAGGTACCAAACATCCCGATGTTATACCTACTGTGCAATCTCACGTAAAGGGTATGGAGACTGCTCAAGTTGTCCCACCTATACAGGGCACGACTTACAGAGCTTTAACCTCGCAAACCTGATGGGTTTCTCATATGCACGCAATTTAAAGAAAAGCTGTTAAGTCCAAGCGAAGACGAGAGAGAGAAAGAGAGAGAAAGACAGAGGGATAGAGAGAGGGGAAGAGAGGGAGAGAGGGAGAGAAAGAGAGAGAAAGAGAGAGAGAGAGGTACTATCTCGATTAGAAGAACTACATGAATTTTAGTAAAGCAAAACATACGATGTAATTCAATGTGATATGAAACCAGTATTTTACATTGTCAAACGCTCAACAAGTTAAGCATGGTTTTGTCTATCTGTACATTTTCAACGATCTACCCATAGATATATGTACAGTGTTGACTTGCATGGATATCTCTGAAGATGTACGTTTTCTACTTCAAGCTTTCTTGACGCCTAACAGACAGACAAAACGTTCTTTCCTAAAGAAAATCAATGTTTTTGATGAGAGGGACGATTTCAACTTCATTAGCTGTAGTCATAACCCATAACTCGATAGGTAGTTGACGGATGTTATCCTAAGAAATTTATTATTCCAGCTAACCCGTTTTTTCACGAATTTGCCTTAACTTTATGTGATGGACGTGCAAGAAATATAAGTAGAAAATTGTTACAAGGTTTATAACTTTTCTAAAATGAGATTTCATTTTCCGGATTCTTTTGACGTATTACTTTAATGGATTTAAATCATAATAGCTATATGAACAACTCTTATGGCATCATATATGCCATCCTTCTTATGGAAATCACATTACCAAAATCATGGATTACAATTCTTTAGTGTACTGCATTAATTACAACTGACACTTCTACAGCTTGGATCTTTAAATAGAAGATAGCCTGCACAATTCTCAAATACTGTAGACAAATGTCGACTTACTCCCCTCACCTTAATACAAAAGGAATATTATTATTTTAAATGTCGTCATCGTCTTTGGTATTTTGAAACGTTGCTGATTCTCTTTGAGTAATCGCTTGCAGCGTTCTGTTTCATATTGATATGTATTTACTGTCTAAAACATTCAAAACTGTGGGATTTAAAAAACTTTAACCCGATTAAGCACCTCAGTCAGTCCTTTTGCAAATTGGTAGCCCTACGGCGGTCACTGTCGAGTTATCTATTTTGTCTGTAATGTTTTAAAATGTCTAGCTCATGTTCTGACGGCTTTTCATGTAACTGCCATGTGCATACCTTTGTCTGGTATTCTTCCAATTTTAATATATGTTGTTATACTCCCAGCGCCTTGTGCTATATTCGTTTTCAAAGTCATATTCCTTAGACATTCACAGTTGGAGCCCTGGTAGATATTGTCTGCTTTCAGTGGCTCTAACACTTTATGAAATTAAACTTGCGTGACACATTGGTGACACATTCTCGTTTGACCTGTGTATATTTTCCTTTTACTGTAAGGTTCATAAGTTTTACTTTTATTTGCAGGTTGATTTTTGTCAGGTAAAAATGTCAAAAATAAACATATCAATCTTAGTATATCAAATTTTAAAAAATGTCTAGCTGATGATATCATATGCTGAGCTGTTTAAGGCTATTCGCATTACTGAAAACATAGAATTGCCGACGAAAAGTTGTGCATGGTTTATAGGGGTAATATAGAAAAAAACACATGGAAATTTAAAACATGCCATTTGACAACAATATTGTTCTTGTTATGCAAAAGTACTTCCAAAGGGATTGACAATTACCATTTTAATCCTCAAAACTTTGATTTATACACACTTGAATTAAAAAAAAGAATCTGAAAGGATGTCATTGAGTGTCTGGGATACATTTTGATAGTTCATTTTCATTAAATAAAATTCAGTTATGTCTTAGGTAGACAATTTGGGATACAGTTTGGTTTTAAGACAAATGCCCTCTTTGAAGAAATAATAGAAAATTGAATTCTTCAGTTGCATGAAGATGTCATTCATAAAGAAAAATGCTTAGATGTCGACACTTAAATTACTCTGGTCTCTGTTACAAAAATTAGTTATTTAAGCCTCACTATGTTTTTATGTTGATATTTTAAGGCATCTCTAACAAATATGATGAACGTCTCCTTTTACAAAATGCAAAGAAACTAGATGTTTTAAATGATTCGCGGATATATACGCAAATCAGTTTACATTCCTTATTGATCCTTCGCTGTATTACATAGTTACCATCGGGTTGAGGCAAAGTAAAATGCTGAATAAAATACTAAAGTATTCTTTAATCTTTTATTGAACGGCTGCCGTAAGTGTTAAATATACATGTACCAAAATACATATCAAACATAAAGCCAAAACAACTTGCACACATGGAAAAATATATAGACGAAGCCAAAACTTTTTTGGGATATAACAAGGCATAGCAAAATCCCTCCAATGTCTCCAGTAAAAAATACAAACACAATTTATATCAATTTAAGTTCTCATTTAACTGAGACATGTTGTTTGCATTAATTCAAAAAGTACAAATTGGTACATTAATTTTTTTTTGTTAACTTAGTTTTTCATTTTTTTTATAAATTGTCTTTAAAACAGAGATGTGATATAGTAAATATTACGCTTAAAACTACAAACTCCAATACATTACTTACATGCAATTTTGTAGAGCTTCGACTAAGAAAGGGAAGTCCCTGGTTCAGATCAGTTTTTAATACACCAATTAAGATCGAAATGGTTATGGCATATTTCTCATGCAATCCCTCCATCATATATGCCGATTATAACGACCCAGTGTTATGAATAATGGTACAGAATTACAAGCATGCTACCAAATTCGCGACATGGTGCACACATTAAAGATGTGAGCAAACACACCCATTCCATGTTTACGCAAAGAATATCCTTTGAACATGTTTTTTTAAGTTCACATTTAATGTTTTGGTTTATCCTTACCATATCTGAACCAATGGGCTTCTTCCTACCCTATAATCTGCGCTAATATGTAAGCAGTTTCCATAACAAACTTAAGTAAAGTTCGTCCTTACAACTTGAACACCAAAGTCAAACTTGATGTACAGTTCATTAGTCCACTTTTTAACGTTTTATTTAGTCAAATCAATATTCATGGAAATGCTATTTTAACTTTCCGATTATCTAGCAACGAGTTCTAATTAATAAGTAATATTAAACTCTCTTATTGAACCTTTGAACATTATATAACGCAAGAAAAACAATTTTTACACTGTTGAAATATATTGTTTATTAAACAGCTCACATTTAAAGTCATTAAAATTTCTAAACTATTAACGTAAATGTACATAGTGATTCTGTACGACCTTACTTACCAAGGTAGATGTAAATGCTTTTTAGTACGTCCTTTGATGTTCGGACTGCATGTTTACACATTAAGATTAACTATTAAAATCCAAACAATTCATAGCCAGAAAAATCTTGTTTTGAACAATCTATCGTGTATTCATGGTAAAATCTCACATTAGATGCAGTATTTCTGCAACATTCAAGATGGCCAATAGATTATGTTTTTTGGACTCTTGATCGAAATATTTCAAATTAAATCAATAGCCCCGTCACGACAAGTTTTCAAAAGGCTCTCATTAAATATTCGGATGATCACTTGCATCGGAGAGAAACATGCAACACACCAAAACACCCACATAATATACTTGGACAGTTCTTGGTCAAGAAATTAGGTTAAGAACTCGGGATCGGATGCAAACCTTGGACCCGTTATGACACGTTCTCAAAAAGATCTTATTACGATTTGGGTTATCAATAAAGACATGTTGAACACACAAAGAAATCATTTATGACATGGTTGAAGTTTCTAGATCAAGAGGTTAACGTTATGGATACGGAATAGAAGGGTTCTCGGTTCAAATCTTGGCCTGACATGATGTTTTGTTCCTTGGCCAAGACTTTTATTACACGAATATTTTGCATAAATAGAACATGTTCTTACTAAATATAAGTACCTTACATTCAGATTCACTAAATAGCCGTATCCATCTAGGATAATATTAAAATATTGCTTTCCATAATAAGTCAGTTATTTTAGTCAGATATTTTATGATGCTTCGGTCCTATATTGAATGACATACAACCTTTGACTTGACAGCGTCTTTTGTTAAGTTGTATTCCTAATATCAGTTCAGTGTGTAGCTATAACCCACAGTAGCACATACTTACGTAATAACATTGCTTTACTACAACATTAGTTCCATTGGGATTTTGACAGACCAGATCGTTCTGCTTTTTTACTATTTCTCTGATTTTGTCTTCGTCCATATTACTTTAAAGGTGTGAAGTATGTTAAATTTAGGTAATAATAAACTTTGTTCTGTAGTTTTGTTTAGTTTTGAAATGTTTTAGTCCGCATGGCATTGAAGTTTTGTCATAGCTCGAATTCTTCTTTTAATTTAATTTTATAGTGTTATATGTCCATATCTTTACATTCGATGCAGGTCTAAAGGTTAGTTTCTAGTTGTATCCTAGGAAGTACGACGCTCTGGAGACCAGTTTAAGAACCCTACCAGAATCTGAACAAACTGCCGAATCCAAGACGATACATTAGATTCCTTTAATCATCAAATTTGCATTTATATTTTTGTTTCAGACACAATATTTGCATGGACTTAGGGAGCAACTATTTCAATGGTTAAAGACGGCAGAAATTTCAGTACGATTCAGCAGCCACGCACTTTCCTTTGAGCCACCCGTTAATATTATTGATGTAGAAGTGAAACTGTCGTTTAGGAATGATATTTTTTATTAAATAAATATATTGCATTATAAAATCATGTACGGTTAAGCTGAGTAAATGATTTCTCCCGTGAAACATAATATCACGTATACTATCATAAGAAAATGTTAATAAAGAGCTGTAAATTGTTACTTAGAGGTAAGTTGCTTTAAAGCATTTGCAAAATATTCTTTGCATACTTAAACCTTATGAATCATTTTATTTGTAAGACGTAAGGGGTATCTAGGGAGCATATTAAGGTAAAGAAATCATCAACCTTCGGTTTTGTATTCATTCACAAAACGTTAATTACGTGTATGGCAATGCCAAGGTGCCCATTCCGTCATAAAGAATGAACGCCATCTTTTCACTTCAGGAAGTTTCGGCGAAATATAAATATTAAAAATTACACTGGGAATTGTCTGCATGCAACTGTCCATTAAGATATTTTCCGGAGAACTAGAATAATTGTGTCCGTTCATAATAAAATAAATCAACTCCTCGTGATGGAAAGCTAGTTTCATTAGACCCATTGTCTGCTAGAAAGTCGGCGCATGAGTGCATGTATGCCTTAAAGTCAGAGCATTTCTATCAATTCTTTAAAAAAATTGATAATTTGCCAGAACTTTCAGCTTTGTTTTAAAACTGAAGAAGCGTGATTAACCTATGTTAAGATGATAATCATATCAGTATTATGATGCATGCCACCTAGCAGCAGACTCCTTGCTGAAAGTCTTAATCTGAAACCTAATAATACAAACTTATATAACTATTGATTTAACTTTCTTTGCTCTAGGCTATATTGTTTCAGTAATTCAGATTTGGAAGATTATGCCAACCAATATTATTAATTGATATTTCAATTTTCAAAATTTCCGAAGCGTTAAGTGTCGCGAGTAATTATGCAGTCTTTTCGTCAACAACTGTCTGATGGCAACTGAATTATCGTCACTAAGGGCTCGGTCTTTTGATTGTTTTCTTTTGTCACAACTTTAAATATTTAACTAAAATATACCATCTGATCACTAGATTACAATGAATGTGTGAATATGTCGTCCTTCATAGATTTGTGGTGTCCTTACTTTGTAACTTTCTGGAACTGCGAATGCAGAACTATAGACAGTAGTATATTTTAGTCATTAACAGAGCACAGAAGGCCGAATATTATTATAATAAATTTCAATGCAGATCATGGGTGTAGGGTGTGATATTATTCATTTGGTTATACTGTTATGTCTGTCTGACAATAAACCGAGAATTATATAAAAACGACATGTCCAATGTTAACCAGTACACATTGTACCAATTGTAAACGAAGTGAGGTAAAATATTAACTTTAACAAATCTAATCAGATACAGAGAGTTTGTTATACTTGCCAATTATTTGCAATGACATATATGTCATTTGCTGATTTTTTAAACGTCAGTATTGCTGCGTATCAAATTTAACATTCAGGTTGATACAGTTGAAGTAACCTTAGTCGTATTGGTTTGTTGTAACAACCGTTCCAACTCTTCAATTGCCGACATAATGAGACATAGACACTGTTTTTGCAGGTGCTCTCTTATAATCAAGTTTAAAAATACTATAAAACATTGAATTATCATAAAACTTACACAATAAAACAGGTCCTCTATCTTAAATAAACCTGTCTCATTGCGTGCTTGCTGAAATTTGTTTCTCTTTCCTCGAGGAGGCCGCATGTGTTCATTTAATCAGAAATGATATTGAATCTTATTTATTAACCTGCATTCAATGATGCATTCATATCTTTCTCGTTTATGATCCTTAGAAAAAGTACGACTTCTTTGTTGTTGTGCCTTTTTTAACAATGGACAACAAAATCTGGGGGATGGAATTATTTTTTATAAAAATCTCGTTTTGTGAAGGATTGCAAAGCTTTATTGAAGTTTATTTTAAAAGCAAATACTGTCTTTTAGTGTTTAGAGGAATCAGTCAAACTACAACAATACGGCGCTCAAGGCCAGTTGATATCATTTTATTAATGCGATGAAAGGATTTTAAGGAGGCAAGCTGATCGTGTTTGTTTCCTAGAAATGATGTTTTCTACAACAAGATTAGGTCTAATTATATTGAATTGTATTACCGTGATCAAAAAAGCTTACAATATATGAATTATTGATGCACAATTTTTCACGTGCATCACAATGAACAAAAACAATTGCCACTGCGTTTCTTTTATGTGTGTTTTATTTTTTTATTTTATTTTTTTGTTTAATTTTTAATAACTTGATGAAACATCTTGAAGATTTGGTAAATCAATTAAAAGCTTTTATCATAATTAAATTTGTCACTAGAAGCCGCAAAAATCGACAGCTTGACCAATATTCTTGGTAAAAGTGACGGTTCATTTCAGAGACTATGTTTAATATTTAAGTTTAGCTGACAGGAAGGAAGATATTCTCAATTGCATTGCAGATGCAATTTGACGATGCTTACATTTTTACATTTTTAATCAACAATGAACGTCATTGTAAACAAAGGCATGCAAGATTATCTTACATTTTCCTTCTCACCGTAAAAAGTTTATTCTAAATAGAGTAGTATAATAATAGACTTGAAAACACATGAATAACTGTATGAGTCTCTGGTCGATGGTGGTCAGGTATATATATAAAATCAAGCAAGAAGGAGCCTAACAGGCAACAGAATTAACTACAAGTTCTGATGTTACTAGCCTTTCGAAGGTCATATTTGAACAAACGCATACACTGTCGGGAATATGACGGAAGCATCATTATGTAAAAATACGATTTTGTTTATTATTCTACGATTATTCAGATAAATGTATTTAAATCCATTTTCTTTACTATAATAAATTTCCAATGCGAGGATTGAAACACCTGAACTCAATCTACCTGTCTCAGTTTGGATAACCAATAGTTGTACCTTCTCTTGCTGTTGTTTCTGTCAGCTTATTCGAGCGAAGGTCTTATAAAATAAAACAGCATCGCTTCGAGAGACGATATTTATGCCATTTATTCCAGTTATCCCCTGACAATTTTTCTCCAAGCTTTTATCTTTACATTTTAAATAAGATTATTCCGCGCAGGAGTGTTTTTATTCATGAGGATTCGGGGATAAAATGAAACACGATGTTTTCATATAAATAATAATTAATATATTATTGAGTGTTGAGTGACATAAGAAATGATACAATTTTTTTTGCGTTGACATTAATTTAATATAAAAATTATTGTCTGCACCCGACATAGCTTAAAGTTATTGCTTTTGCAGTCGACATGCTTATAAAACTTGGCGGGCTCTTGAAATTCGACCGACAGTGTATTAACCATATCGACATTCCAGCACAACAAGGTGTGTACGATGGGTCTGGGTATCTAGAACATATCTGCTTGAAGAGCTCATCTGCCGGTTTGGTTGTTGATCATAGCCAGCTGGTTATAAAGGTGATGTTAGTCGTGTCATTATGTTCCAATTGAAATACTTAAATAATGATTGTCATTTTGTATAAAAAATAAATACGTAAGTATGTTCAGTACTATCTAGAGACTATGCTGATATTTCTTTCAAAAACACAAAACATTCCATTTAGATTTTCCTGCATCAAGTCATCAATTACATCATTTATAAACGATAAGACGCATAGGCAGCTCTATTTGATTTATTTATTACTTTATTTACTTTCAACATTAGTTACAGATGTCTCTTGGTACACGAAAATATCTCTTGACTAATCAACATCGAAAGACATATATTTCAACTGTCGGATTACTGTAGGCAGGAGTGTAAGAATTCGGGGTCTGTCTGATGAAGGCCGTGGCATAGAGTCGAAGTCTGCAGATTGATATAGAAGCAAATTTACGTAGGACGGTAAATTATATGTCATATAACCCGATATTATTAAATTAAATCGATTGTTTCTTTAAGCGTCAAAGGGTTAAATAAAATATCAGAGTAACACTGTTTTATCTTATAACAATATATGAAAACAAAATGAAATTTAACCTCAAATCTAACGGCTAAATTAACTTCTAAAACTTACAAATCCTCGAAATAAAAGCATACTTAAGAAAAATAATAAATGCGCCTATATTACACAAACCCTGTTTTAGACTGCTTTCATTACATATCCCAAACTGATAGAGCATACAAGTATTAATCAGGAAATATGTCAAACCTCTTTGTTTCCAAAAAACACGACATATTTCTGTCTCTAATTCTGCAACTGCAGTTTTAATTATTGTAGCAATATTGGTAAATTAGCGCACGTTATGCAGGACAACTATTGTGGGTTTTGCTGCTTTTGAAATACAGGTAGCGGTATAGAAATATATGCAAACTATACATGAGGCAACTATCAAACATTAAACAGATAAAATATATTGAGATGTATCTCTTGGAAGTGTTTTTATGTATAGACTTTTTGCTAAACTGGAGACTGTAACAGCCTAAGGGTTCTTGTCGTTGGAAACATGTGTTTTTACTGCTGAATAGGATGATAATATTTTATCTGCTTAAGTTGCATTTATTGATTTATACGACAAGCACATTATTTCCGTTTAATATTCCTTCGGCTATCTTCTGACTTAAATTTGAAATTGGCTCTCTTAGGCGATGGATTTTAATAAAAGTATTACATCAACACAAAATTGTATATGTTTAATGTAAGTCGATTTGCTGCATCATTCTAAAAAAAGCGAGGCCATCTACCAAGATATATACAATTTGAAGCTATATACAATTTGAAAGATACGATGCACACCTTTAATTTATTTTTATATCAGCGGAAGACACGTCTTTTGAACACGTTACAGTATACCTTGTAAAATATGTTCTTCCCAAATTTCTAATAAAGGACAGTTTACGTCAGCAGAAAACTAAACATTTTTGTCAGATGTCTTGTTCAGAATTTGCTGAATTAACATATGAACATCAACCAACATAAAAAGTTATGCTATTTTAGTTTCATTTTATTTCATTCATTCGATATAATTTTGGATTACTCTTTTCTCGAAGTATGTTACAACATTTTACTTGAAACTGTTGTTCTTGATACTTCGGGCTTTTGCAATAGTTTATGTAAAAACATGTCTTCGCTTTCTACATCTTATGAATTAAAAAAATAACATCAATTTTATGCATACTGTTTGTTGAAATATTCAAAATATGCATTAGTAAATGTCCTCAAACAAAAAGGGTCTCTTTTCACCAGGATATTAAACTAATAGGGAGTCGATCCCAGTCACCCGTTTATGTACGTCTGCTTTTTTTTACATTTGGTGACCTTTGTGTCAGCGTCTTCATCGTCGGAATGCTCAGGTTAGAGATATGTTTTACGAGTTTTAGTCTTAATTATCCGTTTTCCTGATCGTCGTACCAATTGATTAAAACAAGTTTATGTTTATGTTTATGATTGAATTTTGTAGAAAATATGGCTATAGTCGACAAAACGTATTCGATTATTGTAAAATTATAGATTATCGTAATGTCTAAGTCATGCTTAATAAATAGTTCTGTATGAGACATATGGAAAGTTTGTGGTATGTAGCTCGAAGGTACTACGCCCGTTGAAATTAATTAACATAATTAAAGTATAACCTAACACACTTTCAATTTTATCGAACGTTGTTAACACATGTTGTCACATGAGCACAAAAGTCCAGCTAGTCTCACTTTCTAATATAGAAAAACAAAAATGATTTAACTGTCAAGGGCTATGATGTATTGCCACCGGCAATGTATCCTGGCAGAGTATATCATTTGTTTGCTGCTTCGTTGTTAGGCAACCACATTTAACATGCAGGTGCAGCATTCTATGTTTGTATCATAAAATTAATTGAATATACAAAGGCTCGAAGGAAGCACATTATGTAACATCTCAGTTAAAATTTGTAAGATGTATGTCATTGTATACGTTTTTGTAGTTATTTATGAACATGAGTTCAACATGTTTTAGAAACATATTGTTAATATTAAATGCCATGATCACACATTTACGAATGATCATTTCGGATGAAGGTTGATCCTTTTCCTGCTATGTCGTAGTCATCCGTAGCTATTATGACTTATCCTTGGTTAACCGTAGTCCTCGCGATGTTCTAAAGACCTTACAAGTCTTTTCAAATGTCCGAAATGAGTAAAAGAACACGCTCTGGTCCTTACTAAGCACACAGGGATTTTTATCAATCGTTCGTAAAATATTCTAAACTGTGTTAGTGAGATACGGCATGAGTCGCTTATAAGCGGTTTATTAAAGAATCTTCTCTGATAAACGTCGGCTGCTCTGTGGATTGCTATGTAAATGAACGGATATTCATTTACAACTAAAAGAGTGTAAAACGGTTGAAACGCGAATACTACGGAAACATTTTTCCAAAGCTTTTTACTTTTTAAACAAACTTGCATTGCATGTAAATTAAGGTTCTGTTCTTCTTCTTGCCTTCTTACTTGTTATAACACTACATTTTTCATAATGTTATATGAGGGGTCTTATATGATTTATTCGTTTGATATATTAAGTATTTCCTGAAATAATTTTACGTAGTCCTTTTTTTCCCGCACATCTGCGTAAATCAACAAATATAATCTTTGTTGTTGTTCGTCAACTAGAATAGCATAATAAATAGTTATTTTCACTATTTTATTTCTATTTACAACTTGTCAATATTTTCTCTTCAACAGTCAACATCTGGTATACTATAATTTTGATAACGCCATATCATTGAAAAATACATAATTTTAGTTAGAATAAACACGACAAGAATTTAAACTTTCGCTCTGATCACTTTGTTTTTGCATACATTAATCACGATTATATTTGTCTTGAATAATTGTGTTTAAACTAACACTAAAGTAAATCTAACGTAAAGAACCATTTCATTGGTATATCATTGTAGCACACTGTTAGTTATTTTCCATCTCGCACTGTGCTTCCTATAATTCCGTGAAAATCTGAAAGAGTACTTGATGGACCGCACAACCTGTTCTTAAATGAAATTTTCCTATTTTTAAAACTGTTTAAGCCTTACTAAATCTATATTATATCGTAGCTTATATCTTAAATGGTTGTAGCATCCTGTTAACGTGAAGATGGAATTATGGAACCAAAGTACAATGTCGATCAAAGGAAATACACGCAACAATAGTTATAGGATGAATTAAATGACAACATAGATTACATGCACGGGGAGAGGTTTTACGACCGCCACCATGCACAAGTATATTGTTGTTATCCTGAATAAAAATATATGACAAGGTCCTATGAGCATTGCAACATAAACCAAAATTTGAAGAGACAAAGAGGAGGTATTCAAATGTCAGCCAAATGTAAAAGTAAGAACAAATATGTGTCATTTAACAAAAAGAGCAAATCCAAAAGTTACCGCCTTGGAACGGTCAGTCGGCAAAACTGATTGACTGGTAATAAATTTACATGTTTTCCGCGCAGTAAGGTAAATACAAGTAATCACGTACTATACGATTTTCTTAAATACATATACACAATTCCATTCTTAGTACCCATCGTTTTATAAGGTTTCGAACAAATAAGCAAACTTACAAGAAAATAGATTGGTATTGCTTTTTATTACTAGAAAATCGTGTTTTGTCTGTTCTTCGAGTACAGCTGTTTAAATACATCAAGCGTTTTAGAAATGGCTGAGATATACTCTTACAAGGCACCAATAAACATAAGAAGCACATACTAAGAACTACAACGACTCATTTGTATTTTATTAAATACTGCACTAATTCAAAGGAACACTAGCTCTATTAGAAAATGCGTTCTTAGGTTTTTGCATTTTCGAATCGACAAAGGCCCTTGGTTTATTAAAATTATTTATGATACTAAGATACATCCAAGTTAATTTTACAAGGGAACGTCGAATAATTGTCCATGTCTGCAATTTATTGAAATTATTCATATTATTTCAAATGTGTGCAAAAGTATTTAATAAAGTAGGACTAGATAACTATCCAGCTTCCAGCGCAATTAAACTCAGAGACTGTAACAGTATAAAGAGTCTGACACCAAGGCTTCACTATTATTCATAATTGTTATTTGTAACATAATGTGGGGATCTAAACCCGCGCCAAAGTCTCAATAACAGGTCGATGGTCGAGCGTCTTCTTTTGTAGGTCGGCCGTGCTCCTTTCTCGTCGGTTGCCTGCATTGTTCTCTCGTCTGTACTGTTCTGTCGACCGTGCTGTTTTGTTTCTCGCGCATGTATGCATGAACGAGTTGTCATACCTATTTAGCATAAGACCAATAGATGTGATCCATGTATATATGTGCCCTTAAGACTAATCTATGCATGGTATGAAGGCTATGTAGGTAATAATGTTACTCTGAACTGTTCTGTCGTCTGTGCTGTTCTGTTGTCTGTGTTGTTCTGTCGTCTGAGCTGTTCTGTCCACGCTCATATATGCATGCACGAGTTGTCATACCTATTTAGCAAATGACCAATAGATGTGGTCCATGTATATATGCGCCCTTAAGGCTAATCTATGCATTGTATGAAGGCTAGGTAGGTAATAATATTACATATTTCAAATGACAAAAGAAGAGTAAAACTTCTATAACATATTTTATTCTATGGAATTGTAAAAATATGCTTTACGTGATTCCTCCTTTGAATTCCCTCATTTTAAGTTTAATGGTGGTTTCTCAGAAAGCAGAAGGTAAAGAATGTATAAAAGGGGAAAAATATAGAAAAAAATAACAATAGCTCAAAAACGAAGAACAAAATGTAGAAGAACGCGACTATTGAAACACACCGATCGTCATCTTATCTAATTCGAGTAAAGCATTGTAGAACAGACCTGATCTGGTAGCACAATCGGTAGAGCGTCTGCCTCAGGTACGGGAGGCCCAAGGTTCGATCCAGGGTCGCGACATACCAATGTCATTACAGTGGTAGTGGTATAGCTCCCTTGCCAAAGTTCGAGCAAGTATAAGGGTAGTTACAAGACTTGTTGACCCGGTGTCAGGATAATGTGACTGGGTGATGTATCATGCCAGGTGTTCACGGCATGCTATACACAGTAAAGGCAGCTCTATATCTGCTTCATATGGACACCGTCTCCAGATAACTGAAATACAGTTGGTGGGAAGATAAACCCAATAAACCTGTACTCCTTAAAAAGTTTCTAAAAATAGTATTGATGGTTACAATTTACTTTATTTGTGGCAATAAACTCTTCTAACAAGCGAGGACTTTTATTGTGTTTTTTTTCAGCTACGCAATGACCGGAGTGGCTGTTAAGTTGATATAACAGTGGTGACTTAGAGTCATTATTTGGGCAATCACAGTTAAAATTATGTTTCATCATCTCTCCAGTGGTGCCGTAAATAGATGAGACAATTTGAGGAGTCCCCACTAGCATTTACATCAAATTGCAGAGTAGGTTTAACTTTGGGATGGTATCTGTCTTTATTATGGAATATTCTATTTGCAGGTAATCTTAGGCTTATAATATAATTGCTTGCTTTCTTAACCTTTTATTAAGGCCAATTTGTTCGCTGGTTAGACTGGTTTTACACCGTTTGTACTTCATAAGAGGTGTCGGAAAGTGCAAAAAATTGGAGGCGTCGTTAAACTAATTTTCGCACACCAGTAGGCGCTTCTAAGACTTGCCACTATAAGGCCTCGCCTTAATGTTTTTGACATGTTTACATTGTGTTTGCCTTTGTCTAGAAGTAGTTAATAGTGTACCATGTGTTGCAATGTTCATATTACCATTTTATATATTTTCCTTATAATATATGATATGCAAAAATGATTTCTGTCCAAAGTTCTGTTATTGTGTTTTATAATCGGAAAAAATATGCTTGTATTCATTTTCTACAATATCGTTCAAATATGATTAACAGTACAATACCTTACTATCATTTTAAAAGTCCAATTTCCTTAAAAAAAATAAGAACTGTCTTTAAAAAGTTAAACGGCGTTGGTGATGCTTAACATGATACTAATTATTTTTTTTTTCTTTGAGAAAGGCTAGTTTATCCTAGAAACCAAAGGATTATACAGTTTCTTTCTTTAACAATAGTTTACACTTTTGAAATACTGTTAACTTAGTCTGCTAAACATGTCGACATACTTTTGAAAACCACAAAAGACATGTTGTATATAACGCACACAATTGCCACTTTTTACCACTGCTGCATATATTTTACGACACATCTTGTCATTAGCATTTAACAGAGAAGAAATTTTCACCGACAAATGACATTTTCCCTTTAATATACAGGTGAAACTGACGTCCCCATTCAAAAATCTAAAGAAATGTTTAAACTATTTTGGTTATCGGATTATGAAGTGAAACAGTAAATAATTTGAAATTTTTGTTACGTGGAATTTGACATGGATTAGATTAAAGGTGAATGAAATATGGATCAAGTGGTTTATATGCATTATACGCACCTGTACTGACGGGAATTTATGTTGCTTTTTATGTCTTTAATCCGCAATCAGCCCAATATGTTACTCGCTGGAGCGTTGAGTGGGCATTATATGGTATATGCTTATCTGGAATTTCTACCACTGAGAATATCTTTGATATTCTTTAGTTATCATTAATGACATTACGCCAGCGTTGGTAAGTGAGCCAAAACTGATTATCTACGCCGAAAAAAAGGCAAAATCCCAGGCTCCAAAAGATAACGGCATCTTTTTTTGTGTCTATGGTCAATGACATCAAGGAAGATGGCGCGGTTCCTAAATAAAATTCTATTGCAAAATACACATGATGTCGCCACTGGATAACGCTAATTAAAATTACACAATAAGACAAAAAACAACAAACAATCCCATGGCGAAGAGGGTTTTTAAAGGATATATTGCATTTTCTTTTTATATTGAACAAACGTATACTAAAATGTCATTAAGAAAACAAACAAAATCACTTTTGTGTAGATACTAACTTTCGAACGACTCATACAAAAGTATAACCAGCTTACGAATGCCAGAGTTCAACAATGACGAAATTGAATCGCCTATTTTCCTTCCAATAACGCATTAAAGAAATTTTGTTAAGTGGCCAAAGTTCCGTCACGGAAATAACAGAGAATTGTTCAATTATTGTACATTTCATTGTATCGTGTGGTGTCACTGTTTCCATCAGAAAGGGCCATAATAGTCTACATGTTTAACTATTTAGATAGCATTTCCATGCTAGGCTAGTATAGCCTCTAAAGTAACCACACGAAAAAGATAAAGCATGTATAACATACATTAAGCTTTGTTTACAAATATGTATGATTGGTTCAGTGGTTTAAATGTCAAAATTGGCATAATTAGAAATAATTAAATTAGTTTTTAATAATTTCAGGTAGTTTATTTATACCTAATCAATTAATAACGGCATGTATCAATTAAATGACGTAGTGATCATAGTCGCACTGCTATATACTTATGTGTTCACATCTGCGTAGATATCGGATAAGCACAAAACATTTGTGTTAGACAAATTATGCAAAAATAACAATAACACGGCTCATTTGCTTATACCTATACTCGAATCACTGATTTTTAAACTTTCATAGTCATAAACAAGAATAATAATACGTCTAAATATCGTTCTGGAAAAAAGAAATAGATCCATTAAAAACAATATGTCAAAACAACATGTTTTGCAGCATCTAAGAAAATCAGGTTCTTAGATCTAAATTAAATATTCGTTATGTTATCAGTTATTTTGTCAGTATATACGTTCCTTTTATCATTTTAACTCCCGATGCAGGCGCTTGTTGTTTAGTTGTCTCATTTAGATAGGATATTTTTACACTGTTTGTTTGATAGTAAAACCTTCAAGAAGAACGAGGTTGGATCGCTCCATATACCTGGTTTAAGCACCCGAGTCGGTCCTTTTACCGATTGACCGTTCCAATACGGTAACTGTGTCTTTGTTTTTGTGTGTTATGCTGCGTATCTTTATTTTTGTCACGATTACATTAACCCTGCTTGCCATCGTCTAGAGGTAAATCAGATTTAAATATCAGTAGTAATTCTTATTTTCCTTTACTCTTGGCAGATGATCTAATGGTAAAGCCACCAGTTCCTGTTTCTTCATATAAGTACTTTATAGTACAACAGGTTTCATTTCATTTTTATTTTGTATTGACTGATTACATTTACTTATTACATTTATATGTTTGTTTATTATAATATCGACATAACATACAGTCATAAATATGGTTTTATTAAACCGTCTGTTTCTGTATGTACAAGTGTTAGTGAAATGAATATTTATCAGTATCAATAAAGCTTGAATAACGAAAAGAAATACCCATCGTTAAACAAATATGTCTCATGATGTGCTAATTAAAACTGTTTTCCCTTTTCTTCTTGGAAATGATTTGATCGAATGGCATATTATGTCCAGTTAATCGGAAATGAAATTGATGATTATTCATTGTCGCAGATTTAATGATTCCAGCACATCGTTCTTTTTGGAACCATTTTAGAAAGAGCATTATCCAGAACGCTGGATAAGCAGCATTGCATTTCTGTTAAAATAAGGCTGCATCTGGTAAAAGAACCTTTAATAGAACATTGACCTTTAAAGATTGGTTAAAGATTGCACGACTAATGAAGCTTGCCTGAAATGAATGTTATCCTTTTAAGTTTGTCAGCATGCGCGTACATGTACATTTGTATGCCTTTATGTATGTTTTGTGTGTTTCGTTCCTAGTTCTAAATTTAGAAATATCTATATTTATATATTTCCACATTTTATTAGTCATGTATATAGTCTGTTTTTTGTGTTTTTCCATTGTGATGTTTTTGTTTGTTTGTTTGTTAAAAAAGGAAGCCCCTTCTAGATGCTGTTTTTCTATTTACTAACATATTGGGTAATTCGTGAATCAGGTCAAAGTGAGATGACATCATGTGTAATTGCCGTTAGATTTAAAATAATGATTTTAGAAAAATGCATAAGTTAAAACAATGGCAAAAAGCATTTATGCTTAATGAGTTGATGAGCAATATTTTGGAATAGAAATGTCAAAGATAATTGTGTTAAATTGAGAATTAGTCTTACAAAATACCACTTTCAACCTAAATTATTCGTGCTTGATCGCTATGCATGTTGTTAATTAATAAGTCCGAATCTCGATAAAGTGAGTTAATTTTCACATAATGCTAGATAAAAGGCGCTTCCCAGTCAACCTGTGTAAAACATATACATTTCGAAAACGAAAATGCGTCATAACTTAAAAAATGTTCTCTCTCCTACCACATATCCATCTCTTGCTCAATTCTTTTTTTTTCTCTTAAGAGAGATACATAGATTCCATGTAGTGGAGCCTTTATGAAAACCTGAAAAGAAACTAAATGCAAATTGTTTTACTTTTACACTTTCTCTACTTAAAGTCTTTATTTTAATCACTAAACATTTTATCTGTAATCTGCTCATATTGCATCCTGCGATGATGCACATTTAACTCCATATGATAATGCTTCTTTTTTAATAAATGGAATAAATGTAGCTTAGGAAATAATACGCATTTATTTTGCTTAACATTTATGTAACATTGACATTGTCACAATAATAGAAATGCTTATATTTTCAGTGGGTTGACACAGCTTGAATGTTTCAGAAATTATTTATATTAATGATTGTCATTGCATGTGGCATGCCTTTAAATCGCTTATAAAGGAAGAATCATAATTACGCACTCACATTGTGTTTTCTAGTCAAGAAGCTTTATCTACCTTTTACCAGCTAAAGCAACATAACAACTATAATATGAACATGCCCCATCAACACTTTATGTGTTACGTATAATGTAGGTTGAAGAAATGTAAACGTTTATTTACTTTTCGATCTGCGACAAAAAGCCTACTGTATGAAATCATCCTTCCTATACACGGGGTTTATAGTAAAGTAGTAATGTTTTCTAGGTTATGACTTTGACAAGGTCATATATCTGTCTTGCCTGTCGATCAAAGAATAGTTTAAAAATAATAATAAAATAGTTTAAACATATTTCTGTTTGAATGTGAGACTATCTTGATATTGCATTCATAAATTAAATAAATCAATTCTTCCTTTTGGTCTCTGTTATATGACACTACAAGATATAACGTAAAGAACAATAATTGAATAATTTTCTGTTATTTCATTGATGGAACATACTGTCTTGCCACTTAGCAAAATGTACACAATTTAATGTAATTGTAATGGGGAAACGTGTCATTTTAGTTTCGTCTTGGGTGAAAGTAGATATTTGTTACTGTTTATACTATGTACGACTCAACCGATGGTTGACATGGCCACAAAAATGCACCTTTATCTAATTCCTTGATTACATTGTAGTTTTAGCTATGTTTGAAATAAATTACGAAACGAAAATAGAGCAAATGTGCTCCCGACCCCTTTTATTTCACAATCTTTATTTTTTTTTCAGAAACACTAACATATTTTGCGATAGATTATTGATTAGGAAAAGCTTTAACTGCCTGGACATCATAAACATCAACAAGCTCTAGATCTACCTTGTTTTAAAACGTAGATCAATCAAAATAAAACGGTTCAAAAATGGTAAAATAACTGTCCATGGAATCATCTGCTAATACATTACATGAGAATGAAATAAAACACAATATTTTTATCAATGTTTATTTGCAATATACATAATAGGTAAATAAGAAAAGGTCCTATCAAAATTTTCACAGATATTTAAATTTTATCTACCTGCAGACCAAGGCAGACAAGGTAAATGTAAATGTGACAAAAAACACAGAGACGAGACATAACACACAAACAGAAAAACCATCAGTAACCGCCTTGGAACGGTCAGTCGGCAAAAGGGCCAACTGGGGTGCTTAAACCTGGTATGTGGAGCGCTCCAACCTCGCACTTCCTGACGGTATAATATTTATTTTAACAATGAAAATCCGAGCATTTGAAACGTTAATTACTACTAAACTATTGGTTTCTGACCCAATTTTTAAAATATATTTTCCTTTTAATAATTCAGCACATGATATCCGTCGGAATTATATTGTTTTCGATGTGTGGTTTATTTGAAAAAAGCTTGATCCTAAATTAAAAGACAACACCACACAGTATTATCGTCCGTTGGCCGACACATGACATTCTTGTGATATGCTGACAATCAAGCCACGTAAATATGTCAGTTTGTTATAGACGCCACTCAAAGTCAAAGGAAACTTATCACATAAAAACTGTCCAAAATGTGGTTCTGATCAGATTCTAAAATAAAGAAAATAAAATTCATATTGTCTTTAACTCAGAAACATAACAGGCATCGCATCACTTGATTTATTTAGTCAATAAGATTCAACAATAAATTTTCCAGTCCATATGTCAATAAACTTTTTTTTTTAAATTCAGACCTTAGTGTTGTTATCCGCCATACTAATTTGCCCATTTGCACCATACTACAGAAATGATCACGTGGTGTATATGCGATATGTCAGTGTTATCAGTGATTATGTGCATACATGTATAGGTTATGACCGAACAGAGTCACCGACTCTCTGAGTCACCGGAAGCGCCTTAAAATGTCATCTGATATCACGTGACCAGTCGTTGAATGAAAATGCTAACTAATAAGTTACCTTCATAGCGTTATTGATGTCCAGTTCTGGGGAACCAGACGGTTTATTATATTCTGTCACGCCTGTCATTATTTCACATTTAATCTGTTACACCTACATTCACAATCGCATGCTGTTGATCAGATCAACTAAAATTATTAAAATACTACTTAAAATAATCTCCCCAAAACTGATAATAAGAGTTCTTTTAATTATTTTTACGTTACATGGTTTAAATGGAAATGACAGCAAGAATAAGATGAGAATTTTAATGTTGTTTGCTTGGCACGAATAAACAAGGCTTAGTCTGTTTTTGTATACGTACATATCTTTGCCAGGCGTACTTAGAATCCGTTAATGCATTTGTTTTATAATCCTATTAGGGTACTAGTGTAATCATTCACAACAATAAATCAATGAACACGAATTTTAAGACGAAATAAGCTATATAGATGGGCTAGATTAGTATGGATGAGTACATGCAACAAATTTCTACATGTATAGATAATGCGACCAGATCACTAGCAAAATGACAACTTAGTGCATATGAATCGATTTCTTTTTCCATCAGTAAGGGTTAAAACAAAATTATATTGATTTAGGACAAGCGCATACTAAAAAAGAAATTGTCTTCTAGAAAAGTGACATTTGACTGTGTTTAGCATTTGTGAATTAAACAAATAAAAGGCATTCTACATACCACATGAATACATAAAGAAATCTCATAATGTAATTTGTGTGTATTGTGTTGACAAGAGGAAGAAAATTGAACTAATTTAACAATCATGCAAGATAATCTGCGACAGGGGACATAACTGATAATTCATTAGGGTGATAACATAAATTATATTCGATTTATAGTCAAGTCTTGGCTAACTGAAAGGCAATAATCTGCTCAAAGCATGTTTCCATTAATTGTATTGTTATATTTTGCGAACAGAGTAAAATTATTGCATGAATACACTATTAAAAAAAAGCTTAAGGCAGTACATATTCTATTAAAATTAACCAATCTAACGTTTCGACGTGCCCGTCTTATAAACATACTTGTCAATGTTGTGAGTGAGGTTTCTGCCTAAGTAAACTAGAAATTAAGATACTAGAATACTACATGTAGTTTGAGTATTTGTCGTGTTTATTGTCCTATCAGCAACAAGAAAATTTGTTCAAACTCAGGCATAGTATTCTGACACCTTCGACAGTCGTCATACTACTTTTGCTAGAGGATAAGCAAGGCAGCTACAACCTATAATATGCATTAAAGTATGTTTTGTACACGTATCCTTCTGTATTAAAAGGTAAATTTATGAAAAACAAAACTCTGTAAGTGCTGTATTATTTGTTTTCTAAGATCTTTTAAGAAAAAAAAAATGCTATTTTTAGCATCTTACGTAAAAATGGAAGGGACTTATGCAAATACATTTACTTTACAATATATAGTCTATATATGGAAATAAGAAAACACAGATCTCTTTTTATGCCTAACTTGCGTGAAATTTAAAAAAAAAACAGCCATAGGCAGAGACTGTTTACCAAACTAGTATCTATGTTTGCAATGTCCGAAACATTGACTCAGTTGTCCGTCGTGCAGTTTCCAATGAGCACTTCTTTGTATAAGCGTCGTGCTGCTGTGAAGTCTAAAATACTAATTCGGAACACTTCAAATAAACTGCTAACTGCTTTATGCATGGACTATTTAATTTTCATAGTGTAGAAATCATATAAATATATATAAAATATAAACATATAAATATATACATAAAAATTATATATATGAAGTTGCACGAAATCGTCTGTTGAACATTTTTCAATGTCTGCCAATAAAAACTTATGGATTTAAAACTACGATTTATAACAAGTATGTGTTTCTATGCAGTTACTGACAGAGTGTCGCAATATCGGATGTTACCTTGAATCTTATGACGCTTTTAAGTGAGATCGTTGGAATTGTAAAATACCATGTTTCAGTGTATTTTGTAAATAATGTATCTGTCCAAATAAATTTGCTTTTATATCAAACTGCAGACTTCGTATTTTTGACACGGCTTTGTTTTCGGACAGAAACATATTTTTTATATTCTTAACTTATACACAATAAGCCGTAAGTGGAAACATAATAGCTATGTGAAAATGGAATATACGTCCTTAATGAAACCCTTTTCTTTCTCTAGATATTGTTAAATTAGTAAATCTGCTTTAGGATCATTTAAGAAATAAAAAGTACAAATTCAACATATCCAATGATAAGACATGCATGATCTTTATACCTGATTGACGATGAATCATGTTGAATGATGAACAAAACATTTACAAGGTCTTCCAACAGCAGTCATAATCTAAATAAACACGAAAGAACGCATTTCTTTAATCAAAACAACCAGCAAAATGCGTAGCCTAAACTGGGTCAGTGTGTCGCATACACATGATACTACTTTTGTTTATATTAAGGTTTTCTATTCTGTAACAATGTAAATAGTAGATTATAAATTGCAAAACAACATAAAGTATATCATCGCCAGAAGCCGCCTGTATAAGTAAAAGTTCATAGTTCATTCCAATATATAATATGTACTTAAATTTTCAAACAAAAACCATTAATCATGTTTGTTACTTTGTTATTGTTTTAACTTGTTGACAGTGTTTTTGACTACTTGATACTTCCTGTCGATGACCTTTTTGCATTAAAAAAGAATATCACTCCCATGCCCCATTGTCGGCTTTTATGTCGGCGACGTTTCTGCCCTGGCGTTGGCGATATGTTCAGATTAAAGTTTGATGGGCAACAATTTTCAAGCTTATATCTTTATTCCCTTGTAAATTATTTCATAAGATAACAGATTGTTTTAATCAAATGTAGTAGTTCTAGATAGGACTTTCTTAGAAGTATGGCCCTATTTTGTCTTAAACTAAGTATCGGTGCCGACCAAGACGAAATATTCTTAATACAAATTATACCAATTATAATCTTCTTTGAAAGATGTCATGCAAATAAAATCATTCAGTATAAGTAATTAAGTAATTCGGATGGTTGTTGGGATATACCTCCAATAGGAGGTAGTATATTGCCCTTAATAGGTCTTGAAACGAACGTGTAAAATCGAAATTCACCGTAATAACTTTCAACTTCATCGAACATTGTAATTTATGTGGACATGCCCCCACCCCCACCACAAATCCGGTCTGTTTTATTAAGTGTCCAATTTAGACAGACAATATTGACAAACTGTCAAAGAGTATCAAGTAATCCACTAGAGGCGTATCTTGGGACACGATAACATTCGTTTGCTGGTTCATTGTAAAGCTACCGCACCTCATATGAAGATGCATTATTCTATATTTGTAGCATTAAAACAACTAGCAAAACATATATTTTATTACTGTGGTGTTAATCATCATATGCGTATTTGTAGTAGGCAATGAATATAGTTGATTATACATGCTTTTAGAATCGTATTATACATATCAAAAAGAGTTGCCGCTCTGCTATGTGATACTGTAACGGTATTCTTATCCACATGTAATTGAATTAAGATAAACATTCAGTTGTATTTTTTAACATAAATAAATATGTTTCTCTTAATTTTGATGGTTTGTTCTATACTAAGGTATACAACGTTTATAGAAAAACATTTTATACAAATATGGTTAATGGGTAAGTTTTTTAAAAGACTGCAGGGTTTATAATATATTATATATTAAAATTCAAGATGTTTAAGGCCGCGTGTTACATGTATCGACGTTTTTTATTACGCAGCCATTTGTCACCATGCCTTTGGTGAAACATTTCACTTTCACTCTCACTTCCTTTTAGACCCTTCCATGATGCAAATAACATTTTAACACCAAGTAGCAGATTTGTGTAGCACTTTGTGACAGTGCCAGACTGATCGTTTAAATGCGTTGTCATATTGACCGCCTGACTACTCACAACACAAACATGTAACGTGTAACTTGATTGTGCAATTATTTCTTTTTGAATGCACCCTTTTAAAAATGTAAAATGCAATGCAATCATCAATTCAATGCGCTTTAAACAGTATTCATTGAGGCACACTTAAACAAAAACCAAATGAAAATTAAGTCTCGATTTAGACTGGTGTAAGAATAATAAATATGAAAACCCCATTACGCAATAGTTAACAAACAGCATTATGTTGTGACTTGGATTTTTTCAAATTGGTCTAATTATTTGGAAGAAGAATGCCTTATAAGCACGAGCTCATTTGGCGTTTGCAACCAAAATTACTTATATGTAGTTGACCTATTGTCGAGGTAATGAAGTCTGTCATTTTGTTTGTGTTAATACAGAACCTGTCCTTCTAGTAACATGTTTGCTAAAATAATTTTATTTTATTAAATGTATGCCTATTACTTGAAAACATGATCAGTACGGAAGAATGAAAAAGGGCCAATACATACATAAAACTATTTGACAATTCTATATTTTTCTGCTGTACATTTTTTGTTGGAAAGACTGAAGGATAAAAAATACGTGTTGAGCGCGACGTTAACCTGCGGTATGCAACTACATATTCAGAAAACATTTTGTTTATGTTTATATTGTTTCCTTAGTAATTTTGTTTTTTCTTTATTCTATAGCTCTTGTGTTACACGTAATAGGCTTAATTTTAATTAAGCACATCGTACTTCAGGAATTGACTTTATGTTACATTTCCAATACCATTCTTGTTAGAACCAATATCAAAGAAATAACACTAAGATGAAGCGATAATTATTTGTTTTATGTTATATATGAACATCGCGTCGTGTTCAATTTCGGCAATTTATTGTTAATATATCAACATAGTCCGCGAATGTGTTTAATAAGGTAACTCTTTAGCGCAGTTCTTTTAATGCCATTGAATGTCCAACTGAGAGACTACACCAACTTGTGAAACCTGATGTTAATTTCAATGACAAAAGAGAGTTCAAATTCTGCTACAACTTAAAAGTTTAATAACTTCCTTTTGATGTTCAAGAAAATAGAACAACAACATAACAACAAGCAACACTTGGTTTAAAATAGCTCTTTTAAATTTAAAATCTATATGCTTTTTGCTGGTAATGTGCCCACTTGTATTACCTCTGGTGTTTGTATAACAATAAATTTTGGTTGTAATCCCCAAGGGGCCTTTTGATATGATTATACAGTTTATATTTTTTAACTACGATGGTAAGTTTTGCTGTTTAGTCATCATTAAACCACACTGTTTTAGAGTAGTATTTAAAATTAGTGGGATTTTATTTTTCGTTTGTGTGCTAAACAGGAACACTTCTTAAATGTCATCAAACTATAACACACAAATAAGTTTTGTAGTAAGACTGACATTCAAGGAGAAGCACAAAATATAAACAGCTAATAAGTATCTTATTTCATCCAAGATGAAAACAAAATGACTCGTGCCTTTCCCCTTTTAAAACATGGAATTAAAGATATTTACCTAAGTGGCCAGACATTGTTCCTTCAATTTTATTACAGAAAATTATTCAATTATCGTCATTACATTGTATTTTGTAGTGTCATATAACAGAGATTATAAGGCTTTCAGTTTTATGGATGGTATGGTTTAATTACATATCCGTTGAGATAAATTTGTTTTAGTATTTTTACTAAATTTAAATTACCCTACAAGGATCAAATACGGGTGAATTACATGCAATTATGCAAAAATGTAATGTTTATAATAATTGCCGTTCAGATTATGATTTAATGAATTATTTATCAAAGTATTAGATGACATTATTCTAGCATTAGAACTATTGTTATAACTTCAGCTAATTTGACACAGCCCTTGGGTTATTGGCCATAATATTAAGATAATAGTTTTAGTTGCTTTGTTGTATAATGTAGCGTGTACATCTCTGTATTTTGTAGTAATTCGTACTTGTCATAGATAAGGTCGATTTGTGCAATATTTGTTGTCCAAAGTAAAAAATAAAAGCGATTTTTGAACATCTAAGCATTTAAACACAATATGTCGAGTCATCTTTTATTAAAAATGCAATATCTTCTTTTAAATTTTGATATTCACATTTTCGGACTATAAAATTAAAGCAAAATTGTTAGTTCATTATCCAATGTTTATCTCTATGAACACATTCCCTTCAGAATGATTGTATATTTCCGGAATGTGTTTTGGTAAAACAGTATTGGAGTGCATTGGCCGACACATGGCATCCATGTTAAATGTAGATGTTCAAACAATAAAGAACAAATCGTAAGTGCTGTAGTGAAGGCAAGCACTGTATATAAATGACAAAAAAGCTGAAATATTAATGAATATTTTTTATCGATTATCTAACAATAATTAAATATCCACTTTCTAAAATAAATATTAATTGATAAAATTCTTATCAACACACGGGCTGAAGCAGGGCATGCATCACATCACACTTCTTTATTCTTTAATAACGCGATTAAATAACGACGACATTGAATATACAATCAATTATTCCAATGGAAAACCTTACATCTGTAACGTTCTTGCGGTTCTTGGTGTTACACGTCCATACATATCAACATACTTCGGCCCATTAATTCTACTATGTCAATTTGCACCATTCATTTTTTAAATTATTACGTGGATGTTGAAAATCTGTGTCAAGGAAAGCGGTTAAAAATGTGGCATCAGATTGTATCATATGGTCATTTTTGAATGGCGAAGCTTCGACACATGCAAATTAGTTGTAATGAAAAACAACAATCTCAACCACTCCCTGTTGATTAACAAAACTTATATTACTGAAACAATTTAGTGCAAATAACAAACCTTGTTTTTCCAATATAGCCCAATTTTGTATTTTTTCAATTATGATTTGTAATATAATCTTTGTATGGTCGTTAAGATATCTTTTTGTTAGAAAGGGAAGTATTGCTAGAATAAGTAGGTATTTAAGTCGTAGTTGCTCAGCAAAAATTTATAAGGCTATGCCTGATTTCTGCATGGATTAGCATCTTTGCCAGACATTTTGAGATCCATGTTAATGCACTTGTTAGATAATCCTATTGACGGAGGCGATTATTCTCAATAACAAATTATTGAACAAAAATTGTCCGACCAAAGCAACCGTGAAGATGAGTTACATATTAATATGGACATGCACATGTCAGGGACATTTTAATTACATGGTGCCCGGTTTCTAGCAGGGCATCTAGTTTATGCAGGTGTTTCTATTATCACATCAGTAAGAGGTAAAATGTAGAAGATTAATTACTACCACAGAAAGTAGAGAAAATAACTCTTCTAGAAAATGACATTTAAATATGTTCACAGTTTGAGTGTTTTGATTTTTGGTAATTACAAAAAACAAACAAGTTATGAATTAGAATTCTATGAATAAAAGTAAGTATTTTTAAATAAAGGTAAATGAAGAAAACAATTTTTATAACGATAATTGTATGTATTGTTCTGGAAAAACCAAATATTCAGATACTATGCAGACAAGAAATTTAAATATATAAAAACTGACGATTTGGGTGATAAAATATATCCAATTTATGGCCAAATCACAAGAAAACGGAATAGCATTCAATCATTTAAAACATGATACAGTAAGTTAAATTGTTATATCCTGCAAACAACGTCTAAGTAATTTAAATACACTTTTTCTGCTGAAAATATTATTTTTTAAAACCTGTTCCAGACAGTGTTTTGTCATTTTCTTTATTAAACGCTTTTTATGGGTTTACAAACACTAAAATATGGAAAATACAATTTTAGCAAAAAATAAACTAACACGGTAAGGTATATTCCATCAAACTAATATGCCTTATGATGTGTTTGTTAAACTGTTTTTCTCTTGTTTCTTCTTTAAAAATCCAGTATAATCTCGATATCGTGACGGATAATTCCAGAATGGAATTGTGTCTCATTCATTTAAGCAGATTCACGTCTTTGTGCCGATCGGTTTTGCTTAGAACCACTCTAGTAGGCAACCCCTGCCAGAACCTGAAAATGTGCCATTTTATTCCCGTTAGGTATGAACCAGCATCTACTTATTTACAAATCTTTAAAGGTTTTCAAAGGTTTACACATCATATGAAAAACTTGCCTCGAATGTTTCCCTGTCAATTTCGTTGGCAGGTGATCGTGTAGAAGGTATAAGAAGTTATGTATGTTGTAAGCCCATATTGTTAATTGGTCATTTTCATAGTCGTTTGCGACAGAGTTTCTGTGTAAGCATTACGTGTTTTGCTGTTTAAAAAGACCAGACAGGTTTCTTGTATAAACGTGAATAATTTGTGAATTATGCCAACGTAAAATGTAGAGTTACTGCTTTGTTTCTGACTTTGTCCAGAATTTAAGCAATTAGCAAATTTAAACATGCTTAATGATTTTTACGAAAAACAGGTTTTAATGATAGGATTCTCTACTACAATTTGTGTTTGACCTATTGTTTACGCTTATTATGAACTACATTCAATCTGGTTTAATCTTGTTTGCTTTCTAGTGGCACTAATATTGCATGATATATGGTTAATAAATAGAATAATTTAATTGAATAACTTAATATATCACAACATTACCGATAAATAAGATTTACAAAAACGTAATGGTCGAAATATGTTCTCTGCATCAACAAAAGACAGCAGGAAAAAATAATACCGATTAAACAAAAGAAAGTTTAAAAGCTTTTAATACAAAAACTTGTTGCTTACAGCACTGTACTGTATAAATAGGTTTATTCTAATATATTCATGCTCACATGAATTTTCTCTAAACAAGTATTAGTTTTTAATTTTAACAACCCATACAATTCTGAAATTGCGGAAATATTTTGAATGCCCATTTCATTTGAGTGAGTGCAGTCGTTTTTTTGTACAAATTGTCATCGCACATTATATATGGTTACAGCCCACGACGTTGTGGTAGAGTCGCCAATTTGTTACTCCTCTGACAGCAGCGTTGGTTCGAGTCCCGTTCATGGCAAAAAACTTAATTTGGGAAGGTCCTCCAGCTGACTTGCGGTAAACCGGTGGTTCTACTCAGACATTTGTCTGGGGTCTCTCACCACACAATAGCTGGACGTCGGTACAATGACTATTAATGGTCGCTAGGATGTATTTCAAAAACAAAAAAAAACTTTATGTTTTTCAGTTTTAAAAAGTTGTGTATAAAGAACGAAAGATATGCTTTCATTCTTGTTCCTAAACAGACAAGAAAACAAAGATATTGTGAGATGAGTTCCCTACCTAACTCGTTATACTTTAAATTGACGTTAATACTTTAAACTGACGTCAAGGAGGACATAGAAAAGACATAATTTTAGACAAGTTTATATGAGTTTTAAAAGTGTAACTGTCTGGAGTAATGCAAATAAATACAATTAACACTAAAATAAGATGACTCTTACACCTTCATTACATTATATCACTATATGAATAACAAGCAAACATGTTGTCTGCACATGCTGCTTTCAGTGATGTATTATTTAACACAGATAATATCGTTTAGCAATATTGGTATCAGTTTTCTTCGACTGATAAGTAAAATTATGGACGATGATAGTCATTTATGGGGATTAGCACTAGGGTATCATTGAGATTATTGTTATTTAATGTCAATACATACATATATACATAAATAGCGTTTCATTATTGCATATGACATTAAGAAGAGTGTGTAATACAAAATTTCACTTACTATTTATGAATCCTTTCTGGAAATCAGAGGACAATTTCATCAACCTAATAAGCAAAGAAGAGAAAACACCAAAAGACAAAGGTACTACATTTCCAGCGACATGCAACAGAGATAGACAATCATGAAACATACTAAATATACACAATGCAGTATTGATTTTCATTTCCACAGAACTGCCTTTGAAGTATAAGCAAATTAACATATTTCAAATGTGTCTTAATAGTTTCTTGGTTTGAGATTTAAATTTTAAATGTCTAGACTGATTGCTGTTAGCTTTGATCAGTAATGCCGATTCATTAAATTACCTGCACCAAACATTGCAGTGCTAATATTTCAAACTGCCCCTTTGCAAAGTCGACACTCGACTAGTTTGGGAGAAATACCTTTTGATAAACATTATATCTGATTAAAATAACACCGTTTTATTTTAAGGCTAATTTGAAGAGGTAACTACAAAATCAAAGAAAACATGTAAATATTGAAATTATACTGTAAAAGAGATCAAAATGTTATAATGCCTGTTGCATTGTGCCTATACATCGTGAAATATATTTACATAAAATATGTGCCGGCATATAATCGACAAAGATTAAGAATTACCATCTATTGTCTTTATACTTTTTATCCGATTTATATGTGTACTTATATTAAGTGTTCCTTTTTCATTTTGTCTGTTTTTTATGTTATTGCTTTTATTAGTACTATTTCAATTACATACTCTTTTTTTGCGGCGAAATTGGCATAATGCGAAAAGGTATTCTGACAGGACTATCCACATTTTTATTAAACTGTTGCTCTTTATAATTATAGTTGAACGTTTTAGTTTGTTGTATATAAACCAGTCAGTTGTTCATAAAAGCTTTCAAATGAATTGAGACGTTACATTTTAATATTCTTTGCAATAAAAATCATCAAATGTAGTTTTAGACGTATCGTCTTTGGCTCAACAACTAACAAGTAACATCAAATATACTAAAATACATTGTGACCAATACAATCTGTCTAGACCCATGATATTTAATTGAAACGTTGGCAAAGAGCTTATAAGTGTAAATAACATCTCATTAAGAGCGTACATTTTTCACGCACGTTTTGCTGAAAGTAAGTAAAGAATACAACTTTCAGAAGATGCACTTAGTATATGTAAGTAAAACAAATCAACAGTTTGCATGTAGTTGTCTTTCATATAATTACCAGAGGCTTACATCTTGTTTTATAGAGATTGTTTTAATAATTGACCCGTGTTTAAACTTAATATCCCCCAGCAAAGTGGAGGTTATTATAAACATTTTCGGAAATTGGGATTATGATAACCATGTATACTGCCGGTAAACTATTTCCTTTTAACTCTGTTAGGAGTTTGCAAAGCAAGATGACAACGTCATTAAGGTTTATATTTTATCGTATGGTCATCAAGAAATTTTATTTTAGTAAGGCGCTCGCTTGTTTGTTTAGTTTTCCAATCAACCGTGTTTATTATGTACTTACATCTATGACTAAAGTTACGATTAAACAGCAATACTACCCTTAAAAGGAAACATAAATAAGCGTGATCATCTTGTGCATATTCTTTCCTTTTCTGATATATTATACTTAGACATACAGCACAGTTGAATAAAACATTTTTAACAATTTAAATATTTTTCACAGAAGCACAGTTATCCCCAATTTGGCGAAATATGTTTGTTTTATTCTTTTATACTCTTAAATTACCGTTATTACATGTGATAAGGTTCATTTCTAAACATCAGTATGTTCAGACAATTAAGAAAATAGCTGTTGAATTCAAGCAATTTGATCTCCTAAAAGCTTAAGTATTTATCAATCATTTTCTAAGATAATCTAAGATAAGGGGACGTAAATTGCACGGAATACAGTTTGTTGAAACACATTTTAGCACATATGACATGACATACGACTAGCATATGCTTAGGGTGCATAAAACAGACAGTGATATTCGTGTAGTTTCTGAAATTGACAAAAGGCAACGTTTATGACCATGTCTTAGGGAGAGTTACTTAAGTTTACAAGGGCGCTTTTTGTTTTCAAGTTATGCCGCTATGGCGTGTATCACGCACTCAATAATACAACCTGGCTTTAATTCATTTTACTTATGATAGAATAAGATGTTAGCAGATGTTAGCGGAACATATCGTCCTAGCTTTGGTTGTATTTATTTTATAAAGTAGAATTGTCAACATAGTAAATATTTTTAAGGTGAATCATGAATTTAACCAGAATATCGTTTAAAAATTGCAAATATCGGGTTCTTTATACACATACAATGACATTGTATAGCTTTCTTTTAAATACAGAGATCGGAGAATGGAACATTACTGTCCTCGTACAAAGCGTATCTGCTTATAATTCTGTATTAATGATTATGGTTTCATAAAAAGGTTCTTTGAAGTGCTACCTAAAGATGTCCTTCATCTAAGAAAAATGTGAAACAAGAATTCACTCGTCATTACAAACACGTATGTCCTATCCGTGTCACACATCACAGTTGCTATTTGTAAACTAAAAACACCGGCCACTTACTTTTGAGACCATGTTAAATTATTTGATGTGACTACGATATCATTAGCAGACATCTCAACTGCTTATTATAGATATGAAAAAACATTTAGACCGATTTTGTATGATTTCTACTCACTGGCAGCTGTCTAATGGCTGTTTAAAACCATTTTCGCGTAAACTACTGCATTAGTTTATGTAGAATGTTGATTCCATGCTCGGATCCCTCATAATGTATTGCTAGATGTCTTTTATATCCGCAAACTGTCGGATAACGCCTTCAACATTGGGATGATTATTGGGTGTTGATTGTAATATATAAATTGTAAAGATACATTGTTGTTTTGTATTGGTCCTGCATGAACTTAGTTTATATATACATAGATGCACTAATGATTAGTTGAAGGACATCACCATATACAATATGTAAGTTCAGTGCGGCTTACACCCAGCGGTCAAATGGCAGGAGGCGTAAGAGGATTGTGGAGTATACGTCAAATAGGTAAATTAAAAAGGGTCCTATCAAAGTTTCCACAGATATTTAAATTTTATCAAAGGCAAGCTAAACCTCGGCTGACACCTTAAAGGGTAAGGAATAAAAATAATAGTAAAAACTAATTTTACATTTTGTACAACTGAATCTTAAAACGCAAAAAAGACATGTTAAATAAATCAATTTTGCGACGCACATATATATATATATATATATATATATATATATATATATATATATATATATATATATATATATATATATATATATATATATATATATATATATATATATATATGTGTGTGTGTGTAGTAGCAATATTGAAGGGCCTTTGTCATATCTGTGAATATTTTCTACACAAAATAACGAAATAACAAACAAAATAAGGTAACTTTACTTTCAACAATTTACAAGAAAATGTATCGTTTTAATCTTGATCTGGCTTTTCTTAACTGTAGAAATCTATAATAATCTATATATAACACTTTTTCGATACAGTGTTGTACGCTGAATAGAAATTGCATCTTAGGCAATTATACTTAACAAAAACAATTGATCCAACCAACATTAGTATACTGTAACAGATAGGCTCACCTTATCAGCCAGAAAACGTATGTTTGCCCGTCTGTTTTAAAGAAACAAGAAAAGAAACCCTCATTATTTGAAATTCATAGCCATACAGTCTTTGTCTACTGGTATTAGGGATGGTGTAGCTTATACAGAGTAAAAGGCCACTCTCTTCTACATGCATGAAGAAGCAACTGCAATTGGTTGGAACTCCCTCATTTACACCAGTTACGCATTTTCATGGGCACTAACTATGCTAACACAAATTTCCTATTACAAAGAATACAATGTAGTTGCTTTAACAAGAACTTGGCAACGTTTATCTAAATCTTGTTGACTGTAGAGAAAGGAAGGAGTCTGGTAACCGTAAGTCTAAGACAATATCTCTACGGGAGTTAACTTGCAAAGCGAAAAAAGCTTAACCTTGCTTACATGTTTCAAATAATGATATTCGCCTTCTGAGACAGATGGAAACAATTTAAAGTAAGCAAGTCAGTTACCTCTTTTTAACGGTCTTTAAAATAGCCCATTAAGTGCACTAACAGTGTACTTCCAGTTTCCACGGTTATGTAGATCTGTTTATGACGTTCAATAAAATAAAATTGTGAATTAATTTACAACAATTATTTCCAAAATGTTACATCAATTAAATTTGACTAAAATCCTGTTAAAGTAGTTCCTCAAAAAATACCAGACTGTGAAAGACATTTTCTTTTGAATCAGAGAAAAATCACGGGACGATAAGTTCAAGCGACTGTAGTACCCCAAACGCCTGTTTATGTTAAGATGAAGATGTTTCATCTACATATATTGTTTTACATGTCTCGGGTAGTGTACAAGTTCATATTCATGTATGTGATCATGTCGATGACTGCATTTGTTGTTTACGTTTGGAAACAGTACTCGTTTTTAAACTAAAAATGCTGTGGATTATTTTACTGGCAGTTTGATTAAATAAAAAATCGGTAAGGTCTAAAAACAAGATATATTTGGTAAGAAAGTGGCCCGCTTACCGACTGAACTATTTAGCTTCTTTTTTTTGTAAAGGCTTTTAAAATTGAAATATATATTAGCTGATCCGATTTCATTTCAAAGCTTTAGGAAGAAGTTTTATGAGCTAACTGCAGGTAAATACATAGGCAGGTGATTCCACTTTATCAGCTTATTTGTTATCTATGACGATCTATGGATTCCTTCATCGTTTTAATGAATCATATTTCTGTATTAAAAAAACAATATTATTATATTAGCTAGAAATTATACATAATTTTAACTATCTAGAAGTTTAGAAACAGTTGTAATGCTATGTTAAACACACCTTGTTTAATTTATTTCATTGACATTCAAGAAAAGACAAAAAATCGGACTTGTGCTACAAAATGATGTTTTCAAATGAATTGTTAGTGACTTCACAGGAATTGTAACCAGTGCAAAACCCGTCATTACACTTTTTAATCTTATTCCATAAATAACGTTTGATGTTCACAAAAAACTTTTATTTTCTTTCTAGTGCATTAGATTAACAACACTTATCGTAAAAACATGACAACCTCTATAAAGCTGGTTGCAGATAGTTCAAACAGTTAACATTTACAAGATTGGATTATTTGTTTAAAAAGCTTAGAACAATTAATGTAACTTAATTTCCTAATTAAATGGATGTTTTCGCCAAATCGTCCAATCGCTATATGGTTGTCGTACATGACTAATGTTGATAAAGCCTGCTGTATGACTTACTGCTGTGTTGTATCCGCTTACTCCATATATTTAGAATTTAACTAACCTTAGATTTGAAGGATTGTTTCTAATTGAATAAAGGCGGTAGAAGCAATGCACACATCTAACACATCTAACGGCATGAACATTTGTTTCTTTTTTCTTTTTTTAAAGAAAGTTTCACTGTAAAACGGGCAATATAAAAGTTAAGGAAGATGATCAAGACACAATATAACTGTTACACTTACGAATGGAGAGGTGAATCAAAACAACTATACCATGTGAACGTTTATAAAACATACCCGAATCATTAATACAATACAATGGACAAACTGCTTTGATGCTTTTATCATTGTGTGCGATACATGGTCTGTTTTTAAAAGGAAACCGCAATAATTGGATTTTTTAAACTAAAGGGAATTAAATGTACATTTGATTTCGCTTAAATTTGAAAACCTCGACAAAATAGTCATGGAGCAACTCTTGACATGTAGCGTGAGCGTGGGTTTGTATAGGACTGTTACCAACCCCAATCAACGGAAGTCAATCAGTGGGTTTGATTTCCATTTATTTAAAGGAAAAACCGTTGAAGCGAAGCATCAAAGGGTGATGCAAAATGTCAAAACAAATTTTGACATGAATAAATAAATACATTTATAAATAAATAATTAAAACAAACATAGCACTCCATGCACCGAATTATGACACGTATTTTATCAGGGTTATGAAAGTCGACAAAACAGACTTTCCCCAATGCAAATTTCAGTGAGCATTCCATACATAGGCGTCGCACTCTAGAGCATCACCAGTGAGGACACTGCTTATTATCTACATTATCAAACCTGTAATTTTAATAAGTTAAAGAGTAATTAGAGAACGGCGACCCTATATACATGTATGTAATTGAATTTGACAATGCCTGTAGGGTGTCGTCACAGCTTTTAAGGAGCGTTCGTATTTTTTGAACTGAAATTATTATTCTATTTCAGCTGATAAAAGCACACATTATTACATTTATACTTAAGATATCTGTTTCTTTTGTTGTGTCTTCTAACGAACTTTTTCGTGAACAATAAACGTTTACGCATATCCATTGCCAAACCCTTATTTCCAAATTGCAGAACTGAACTATTTAATAATCTCTTCAGTGCCATATTCATTGTTAAACATAGCAGTTTGGGTATTGTATTTCAACCTAACAAACAGGTTTTTAATCGCGCGGTATCAGCTCGGTGAATATTACAACATTAATGGTGGTGTGTTTTGTTTAGATGTGACTGTCTGCACTAATTACCAAGCACAGTTGCTGTAACACTTTGTTAGATATATGCGTAATATTTGCTTGGTATTTAAGCTTTGTTAGGAATTAGACTTCATGATTTTACTTTTGTATTAAAGAATATTACTTATAGAAACACAAATGAAGAAAAACAAGTTATATAATTTTAATGTTTTTGTTGCGTGTTGTAAAGATTTCTCGCGCTGAGGCGGATGTCGGTGACAATGTACCATTTCTAAGTAATACCACGAGTTCTTTAGACTTTATACGGCATTTGTTGAGCATGTGTTGTTCTTAAAAGTTATTGTGTTGCCTTAGGAAATGAAAGTGTCATTCACACTTACAATTTACCCAGTTTACAACATTAGCTTTTAGAAACGTTTTTAATTCACAAATGAAGCAAATGGAAGGGACGCTTAATGCTACTATATTAACTAAGCATATTTCCGGCAACAATGATCCTCTGTATTTTCTTGTTTATGTTTGATACTAAAATACGGGGCTCTAAGGGAACTGGATTTTTAATTGGACAAATTTGAAAGCAAACAAAAAGTATCAGGATTTAAAATTCTTTCTCACTCATGTTGTTTTCCTTTTCGCCGGCCTGTTTTATATGTAGAGAAGAAAATGCCGTCGTTAATTTTATTATACGCTTTCTAGGATAAGAGGGTACTTTAAAGGATAAACTTGAAAAAGCAGTAGACTGAATACTGCCCTCGAGAGAACTTTGTATAGCCAAATGCTTACCCATACTGTGTGCTCACAAATGAATTCCGTCACCGATTTCATGTGTAGCTGGACTCTACTGCTGTTTGACAAAATAGTATGTCTACGTACCCGGCACCAGCTTTGTCAGAATGTCTGAAAAGTTTTTTAATCAAGTGTCGAGGAGCTAATTTCCGACATGCATAGACCTGTATATCTAGGTTTGGTCGATCAGAAATGAGACTATTATTATGGATATTGTTTATCCCTATTATCATAATAATTTATATTTCCCTGTTTGAATTCAGTATTAATATTTTTGTGATTGAGTTTGAGTTGAAAAGAGCTGAAGTAGTAATACAAGCGATCGATTATCGTGTTTCTTTTAAGAAACTATTTTATGAAGAGTGCGGTCTAGTATTTATATGTGCTTTCCCATTTTAAATATTCTTTATAGCTTGAATGATTACAGATACAACTTAAGGGTACATTGTGTTTGCCTAAATGCATTCTGTATTTCAGCACTAAGGCCATTAAAAATCACCCTCATTTTCGCCATGGTTAATTCCTATAGCTATAAATATATCATAATGACCTACTTCTTGTCAAAACAAACCTTAAATATATTTTAAATGTACAACAAAGTCGATTAAATCAATGCATAGAATCATATGACATGCAATATTCTTTAACAAATGCGACATATAATTTATTTTCTATTCATAATTAAATGTTACAAAAACACTCAAAAAGCATCTTCAGCCCGTTTGTACTGCCTTATCCGGATTTATTGCTCTTCTGTTTGTACTTTTTGATGACATTGTTTATCGGTCATTTGGAGTTTTGAAACAGGACGTGTTGAAAATCCAAAAGGAGAATTATCAATCAATACACAAAATGTATAGAGACACCATTCATATATCCCTGCATTTTACATCTTACCACAGATTGAAAGCACATTTAATATTATAAAGTTTTTATTGAATGAAGTGTTATAGGTGCCAATAAAATTAATTAAAATGGTTTAAAATATAATTTGCCTGTTTTATAGCCACATCGATCGAGTAATTTTTGCAATTACCTTGATATTTTTACTCTTCGATATATATATATAATATCAAGGTAATTGCAAAAATTACTCGATCGATGTGGCTATAAAACAGGCAAATTATATTTTAAACCATTTTGATTAATTTTATTGGCACCTATAATATATATATAATATAAATATTTAATATTTTAGGTACATGTGAATCAAAAGGTTATTCACCAGATTTACTGCTTTATAAATTGATATAACGTCTATAAACCATCTGAAAATTGATTGACATTACACATTTCCATGAACGAGCATTCCGAATTTGCACACGAAATATCACTTCTAAATAGCTTAGATTATAAAAAAGCAACAACGCGAAACTAATTTACTTAATAATGCCATTCTAGACAAATCAAACACTACAAAAGTTTAAAAAGAAAGCACAAGATACCGTCCAAATTAAAAGACAGACTTTAAGGGAACTTCATTGAGTCGCCATACCTAATGCATTTCAAGCTAAATTGTTTTTTTATTAGATTATGGAAATTCTTTGAGTCTGCATAATGTTGGATGAAACTAACTTATCCCGATATAAATGAAGACGAAAAAGTATAAATTGTCTAAAAGGAGCATGAAACTGAAGTAGTCTTACAGGTTATTGCACGTTTTTTTTTCTATCGTTAATACCAGAATATTATTACATGATAATTTTAAACACTATATGTAAAACATATTGTTTCTCTAGCTGGATAAGAAAAGTCAGTGGTAAGAATCTTTTCTACAACACGCAGAGTTCAGTTAATTTAATGTTAAAAATATTTTATGAAATGATTTGTTATGTGTCTTTCTGTTAAGACGAAAAAGCTATCTCAAAACTGCGTGAGCTAGGTAAAATAAGCATACATAAATAATCTGAAAAGAGAATGCTTTATTTAGCATGTATGTATTTTTAATCGCATAGAACACAGTTCAGAGTGGTATTTTTATTCTGCAATGTATTTATTTTAAATATTGCATTATGGAAAAGCTAAAAGTTACTTATAAAAGTTAAATTGTGGAAAGAAAATCATTCTGAAAGTCTAAAAGTCTGGGAGTCTGAAAGTTAGGACTAAACAATATTTTATTGCTGTTGTATGAACTGTTTATTATGCTGTCATGCTTTAACATTCATTTAAATATGCGTTTGTGAAACTTCATAAAACAGTCATTGCTAATGAATTTCGAACATAACACTTGTCTTTTTGTTATAGAAATAATTTCTTATATATGATCTATTTAGGAGTGGTTGAAAGTTAAATGTAATGATAAAAAATCAACAAAATTACAAGCAACAATTTAACAAAGGTTGAATGAAATTAAAAAAAAATGCTTTGAATAATTTGAAAAAAGTGCAAGTGTCTGTGGTTAGCTTTTGAGATAGTCATGTATATACAATTAATAATCCAATAATAATCCATTTAAAAAATTTAATAATAATAATAATGATAATAATAATAATAATAATAATAATAATAATAATAATAATAATAATAATAATAATAATATATATATATATATATATATATATATATATATATATATATATATATATATATATATAAATAAATAAATAAATATATATATATAACATTTCGTACTGGACCTATGTGCCATAACTTCTATGTAAGGTGTAGGAAATTATGACAAAGTCATGTGAGGCACATACTAAAATATTGAATGCGTGTGTTCCAATGACGATGTTAAAAATAAACATCGGTACCAGTTTGCTGAGCGAGCCCGATCATTACCGAATCGTCGGGACTCGCCACATACCAGCAAGGAAAAATAATGCTACATATTGTTTTATCCTCAGTCTGTTTTATTAGCCAAGTTGTCAACAACTGCAACTCACACGATCTTACAATTATTGAGGAGACTTCTACAAGCGTCTCGATGGTTACACCATATATTGTTGCAATTCTCGCCAATTTGGTTGGAGAATCGGCAAAATTTGTTTTAGCAAGCGAAAGACACAGCGTTAGTCGCAGCAGTGCAAGCGGGCATATCTCAGATTGCCATCACTTGCTGGGTGTTAAATAGTTCGATCAGGAGCATTCTAGTAGAATAATCTGAATAAGCTAATGACGTCAAAAACTAAAGATGAAAAACTACTCGGAGATTTAATAGCTGTTATGAACCAGAAACTCGGGATGAGTGAAAGCAAACTCCCAACCGCCTCTTACAAGTCGCCATTGATAAAGAACAGCATATGCCAACCTACACTAGTCGTACACCCTACTCTCATTAAAAAGGCCTTAGTCCTCGGATATGTGTGTGCACGCTAATTTAAACACGGGGCCTCAGCACGCCAAAACAACATGGATGGCCCAAACATCTTCTGCACCACATTCCAGTGAACTACAGAAACAAACAGACGGGATTGTTCAACAGTCACTTACAAGAGAAACCACAAATACATCGATTTTATTGAGGTAAGGGTGAGACGCAATTTATAACACCTTGTCGGTAACTTAAAAAGAAACACCAGTTGAACGGAAAAATGAATTTAAACAAAACATAATTTAAATATTACGCATGTGCGGATAATTTGTGACCGAAATTGAACATCAACAAAGTAAAGGTCCCTGCAATATGAAGCTCAAAATTAGCGATTGCAAGTTTTGACAAGAGGGAGTGGCAGGTGGATACCAATAGTGGGAGTGCAATGGAAAACCATCATCGAAGCACCGCGACGACGACTACCAAGATAATAACAATACCTGGTCGTCAAAGGGTTTCCTAGCTGAGCATCGTGAACGTGACAAATGTATCGAATGAAACAATGTTAGTGGCGATGACTAAATAAAGTACAACATTAAGCGAAAATATTATCAACACTCACACGGCACAAGTATTAAAGACACTGTACCACCGCCATCCGCATTATCTAAAACAGTAATTAACATTGATGTCGCATTTACTGCTTAGTATAAACTATTTGCAAGTCGGCTATTTGTCTGGAGAATACTAATCACTCGGCATATGCAACATATGACAACAATTTTGATAAATCAAGCCCCTTAACGTGTTATGCAGAGACTCATCCACATTTTCAACATTAGTCCTTTTGCTAACGGACTGTTCCAAAGCGGTAACTATTGGGTCTGTTGTATACAGCTTCGTAACAGTTTTGTTGCAATGTTTACATTTTCATGACATATGAATACCCTTGTTTAGTAACAGCTGTTATATTCAGACTGTTATGTACAATAGTACACCAGCGTTTAAGGTTACGCTAGTCAGGTTAAGGGTTGTTTACCGTTGTGGTTTTGATGACGTAGCATTCGCGTAACTGCTAGAAAGAAAAGGGAGCATGCTAGAAAGTTCATAAGTTTATATTTAATTAGGTTTCGACAATGTTCTGGGTTTCGTGAATGTTATGGAAATTCTTGGGGTTTATATAAGGAAGTGTTAGCCGATTTAAAGGTAGTTTTGCTTTGGAAGTTTGGATGAACGTTTGGACATAGAGTTTGGATATATAGTTTGGAAATGCTTGCAGCTTCTATATTAAATCTTTCTGTGTTGGAACTTATATGGACTTATTATATTCTACAGTTATTTAAATATTAAAGTGTTGAATTTAGAATTATATCATTTACATTCGTGATTTGTTCTACCTTTGGATTATTTCAACTGTGCTTATCTACGAGGGCATTCTACCAAAAACACTCTTCAGGTTTATTCGACGTTGGATTATTAATTGGACTATTAAAGGGACACCTCCTAAAGGGACGAACTGTAAGCTAACATTTATTTTGATTTCTGAAATTTTGTCTGATTTATTTGTTTTTGTTTGATTACGCCATAGATTTAATTGTTTATTAAAATAAAACACTATTGTACTAGTTTGTTGCTGGCTTGTCGTTTCTGTTACACCATTTTGTCGATTAGTAAACGTGCCATTTTATAAATAAACTTATATAGCGACACCGGTCGTAACAAAATAATGTACGCTTTTCCCAAGGGGTCTAAGTTCGCCGATCCCTAAAAAACCTAGGGGATACAGTCGCTTACAGGCATTGAACATGTCATACACGTCGCCCACAAAAGTGACACCATGCTATGAGATCATAGCTTGACACTTAATTTTAATTCTGCATAGAGGTGTCATAGGGGAAGAGGTCGTACACCAATGAGTCCCACTTGATGCATATGGGTTGACTGCACTGCTGTTGAGGCTCTGTCCAGCCGCCTAGACCCTCCCCATCCCAACTACCTTTTTGAAATTTGTCAAATATGTTACTTAGAAAAAATACAATCGGATAAAAATACCGCCATATTTCTGTTTGTTTTTGTATTTCATCTTAACTTCGTTTTTGTCCGTATGTTTTTGAAACTTGCTACAAAAACAATTCCCTCCCACAAATCGAGCTTAATGGTAAGGTCTGATACATTAGACAAATTGCCTGTCAAATTTGATTCATAGACGACAAATAAATTTGCATACTTGTAAAAATGGTTGTCGATCGCCTCGCTTGTAATGTTTCTAGTATGTTCAGGCAACGTAATCTAGTTACATTTAAGTTCTAACTCATGTGCTAAACTAATTTTTGATGTATTAACAATACAAGATTTTTACCATGGTTAACTTAAACATAATAAATTGGACAGTCATTAAACCATAAATATATTGCTAAACATGATCCCATTTCCTGTAATTTAAATCTAAATTTTATAAAGATGATTTAACGGATCATTAATTGATTTAAATCCACGAAATAATTCCCTTTCAATGAAGACAGTTCAGCAAGATCGCGAGACAAACAAAAGGAAATATACTGCCTAAAAGTAAACAGAAATCTTCACAACAGTTAAGAAAATGTCATACTTAATGAATTGTCACCAAAATGATATATCATATTATGAGTTGTTCGCTTCATTATTGAATGGAGGATCATGCCACTTTAAACAAAGATGAATAATCAAGTTAATAATGACGAGGAGCCATACACGATTCATCCATAAAAATGACACCTACTGTGAAATTTATCACTTTTTACTTATATATGGTTATCATACAGGGGACCTACGACCTGTCGATTGGGAAACAAGTTCTTTTAACTTATATTAATCCCTCTCGACTGTCCACTTCCTGGGTAGAACCAGTATTCAGGTACTGAATACCTGGAGCAATGTGCAGTAATTAGTCTTGCTCAAGGACTAACATCACGTGGTCAGTTTCGGGGTTCGAACCCGGGACCCTCCGATCCGGTGTCCAACGTCTTAACCACTAGACCACGAACGCTCACATATGAGGGTAGTTCCAAGACTGGTTGGCCCTGTGTCAGGATAATGTGCCTGGTTGTGGTATCATGCCAGGTGTTCATGGCATGCCGTACACAATGAAGGCTGCACTATATCTGCTTTTACTGGACACAGCCTCCCGATAACTAAAATACTGTTGGTTGGACGATAAACCCACCAAACATGGTTATTATTTAGATAAATATATTGGTTTTGTTGTGTAAAATTCACACGTAAGATTAAAAAATCAGTGTTATCCTTAGGCTACTTAAGATTATATTACGAATATATTGCCTCATGTACGAGTGATGCTGAAATGGTGCCCCTGAGTCTACAAACAAAATAAATGCAGTTTATTTTTTCATAATAACATTTCGCCGCGACCTTGTTCATGGCCTTCATATATATATATATATATATATATATATATATATATATATATATATATATATATATATATATATATATATATATATATATATTAGCCTGACAAAATACACACATAGTTTTCTTAGTGTCTATATTGTTCTCCTTCTTTACAAGAAGCAAAATCGATTTAATCAAACCAATTTTACGTATAAACCACAAATTACTTAAATAATTGAAATAGACACTGCCTTTTTGATGTTTAAAAGGATATACTCGTACAATAATAAAGTGTTTCCAGTCAAGGACGTTCAGTGTAAAACACGTTCTGGAATAAAACCGCCGGCATTTTTGTAGAGCAGGTACGTGTACACGCAAAACTGTTTATTATACTTTCTTTTGACATACCTTAGACTTTGGCCCATTTTTCTTGACCATTTTATGTCTTTGTCTAGACGTAGTTCAGATTTAGGTATGTGTGGTAGTCTTGTAGGACTTTATCATATTTTCTTTTTCATCGTTTTCATATAACTAATAATTATAAATTTCTGCTAACAGCGTGTACATAACCATTGTAACAAAATCGAATTTTGCTTAATGTATAAGCCTCTACGCTTAATTATTGATACATGTCGAAAAAATGCGGAAGAGGGATTACAAAGAAGAAAAGCTACGCTTTACTCTGCATTTTGTGTATATGATAGCAATTTCAATCATTGCGTATCGATGTCGGAAAATTTATCTAAACTTAATATAAAGTGTTACTTGAACAAAACATGTAATGCATTATTATGCTCCACATAATTAGTTATTCTAGTTTATTACATGTAAACTGTCATTACAAAAATGAAAGTCAAGAACCTTCAACACATATCACGCCCGTGCCCTTGTGTAAAATCGAGTTAACGGAGACGTAGACTTGAACAAACTTAAGTAGGACTTATTAGCCTTGTGAGCTTTTATTCTCAGCCTTCTGTGTCAAAAGACACTGGGAAAACTACATCGCTATTTGTCAAATGTGCTTGCTTTTAGAACAACTATAGCCAGATGCGGAAAATTATTTTGTACTTTTTTTGCAGGTGAAAGTGAAAATACATTTTATATGTACTTATATTGTTACGACCATGTTACGACCCGTCGCGCTATATAAGTTTATTTATAAAGTGGCACGTTTACTAAACGACGAAATTGTGTAACAGAAAGAACAAGCCAGCAACAAACTAGTACAATAATGTTTTATTTTAAAAATAACTAAAAATATGGCGTTATAAAACAGTAACAAATAAATGAAACAAAATTTCAGAAGGCAAAATAAATATAAGCTTAGAGTTTGTCCCTTTAGGAGGTGCCCCTTTCACAATGCAACAAATAATCTAACGTCGAATAATCCTGAACAGTTACTGGTAGAATGTCCTCGTAGATAAGCACAGTTGAAATAATCCAAAGGTAGAGCAATACAGGAATGTTAATTATATAATTCAAAGTCAACACTTTAATATTTATGTCACTGTAGAATATAGTAGGTCCACGTAAGTTCCAACACAGAAAGATTTAAAATAGAAGCTGCAAGTATTTCCAAATTATATGTCCAAACTCTAAAGCAAACTTTTTATTCAAAATTCCAAACTTCCAAACTTAACTTTAATTCGGCAAAAATGCCCTTATATATACCCAAAAAATTTCCAGAACATTCACGTACCCAGAACATTCTCAAAAACCAGTTAAAAATAAACAATTAAACTTTCTAGCATGATCCTTTTCTTCTAGCAGTGACGCGAATGCTACGTCATCAAAACCACAACGGTAAACAACCCTTAACCTGACTAGCGTAACCTTAAACGCTGGTGTACTATTGTACATAACAATATTATAATGAATGAAATGACAAATCAAAATAAATTGACAATATACGTTTACTTCCAATTAATTCAATTGGAAGACTTATTGTCTTATTGTTATTGTTTGGTTAAAACAAATATATTTTCTGTTACTGCGAGATTCTATCTTTGCAAAAGAAAACGTTTAGTGTGTCAACGTGCCATTAGGTCGAAGAAAAAAACGTATCTAGACAAAGATTTTGATTTATCAGAGAGATTTCCTTGTCCAAGGCAATTTATGTTTAGGTATAAACGGTGTAAAGAAAATGTGGTGAAGTACACAAATGCACTTGTATAGATACGAGAAAAATATTAATGAAAAGCATCAGAGGGAGTTAAAATATATCTTTAAAACAATATAACGAAAGTATAAAGTGAATTGAAAACATGATCGAACGATTGGCCTACTTATGGACATAACGTATGCTACACAAGTTTTATTGCATATTGTCTAAATATATCAAACAATTCATTCAATAACTCAACTAATCTTTTAAAGCACTCATTTAAGAAATATCGAAGGAATGAAAAGTTAAAAACCCTCGTACATCACTGCTTAACAGGTGAGAATAGAGCCTGCTTAACCCGCGTGGTTCGAAGTTGCTGAAAACGGTACGGTATATATGTGGTAATAAGTTGAAGTGGTTCATATCTGTTACACCTAATTTCCACTCTTAACGCCTCGGCCGTTTCAACGAAATAGACTTGTCCCGATTTCTCACGAATGACTTAATAGCTACAGCAGCAGTTCATTGGCAAACTTTTAACGCAGTCTACCTACCTGCCTGCCTGCCTGCCTGCCTGCCCACCTACCTGTCTGCCTGCCTACCTACCTACCTACCTACCTACCTACCTGTCTGCCTGCCTGCCTGCCTACCTACCAACCAGCCTGTCTGCCTATCTGCCTGCCTGCCTGCCTACCTACCTGCCTGCCTGCCTACCTACCTACCTACCTATCAACCTGTCTGTCTGTCTGTCTGTATCTGTCTGTCTCTGTCTGTCTCTGTCTGTCTGTCTGTCTGTCTGTCTGTCTGTCTATCTCTCTCTCTCTCTCTCTATATATATATATATATTTATATGCCCCTTATTTCATTCTTTATGTCTCGTTCCCTCGTTCCCTCTATCCATATACGGACACAATATAACAGTTAGTTGAAACTTTCTAAAGGATGACATTTAAATCTCGCTTGACGCTAACAGCAGCATGCCGTTTAAGATCAGTGTTATTTAATGGTAATAATACCACTCTCTTTTAAAGTTAAACTTCAATCCGTAGAAAATAACGGAACATTCAGTGGGTGGGAAGTGTGTAAATTTTTCAAGTGACATTATGCATAAATGAAATACGTGTATGAATCGCACAAAGTAATTTACTTAAAAAAGGCAGATGACTATAATCATAATGCAATAGCTTTAAATTATAGACCAAAATAGACGCAGATAAAGTGTCTTATTGCTGGAAATGCTGTCATAGATTGACATTCACTTACAAATTGAATGGCGAAAACCACGTAAATGATGGCCTGTCTAATGCATTTTCAATGTAAAGTGTTTTCCCATTACGGAAACCATTTATAAAGTATTAAATGAATTAAATATGAATGTCATTTGTCTCCCTTTTGCAGACGGATGGACGTTTTGTTTATAAAAATGATGTTACAAGCCGGTCGATTACTTATTACATTGTAATTAAATTAGATGTTCAGTGTGTTTATGTATTCTTTTTATTTAAGGAGATGTAGATATGAAAAGAGATCATATGAGCATTATTCTTATTCTCCTAAAACATTATATTTCAAAGCGCGTATAGGTTACGAGATAAAAACTGTATAATAGACCAATGATTTATATGAGAATAACAAGTAATCAAGTCAGACACTGTTCCAAATTTAATTTTACGGTAAGGACAATAAATGCTTTTTTAAGCTGTCTCACCTATATGGGTCGTGACTGGAGAGATGACGATAATTCAAACAGTGATCGATTACCTGTCATTTGTTAAAGTCAGTTATGTTTTGGTTTTCTGTGAATACGGGTATTGTCATAGTCGGCCATTTTTCTAGAGAATATTATTCTTAAGTTGTTCATTATTAGGTAAAAAACGTTTCAGTAATAAGCAGAAAAAGATAAATAGTAATAATATTATATATTCGTATCCTATGTGTTGGCAATATGGTGAAATAACAATGTTAAATATCCAGGTAATTCTGATTCTGATCTTCTCACGTTTCAGTTTGTTGTTCGATTTTGCTAACGTATTATGAAAGCTTCGATGTATATCTTTTGCTTCTTTTACTTATAATAATCAATCCCTGAAATAATTTCTGTGCTTGTTCAAATAATCAATGATATCTGGATATTAGTAGATAGGTCAAGATATATTTTACTTAAAATACTTTGCAATATAACATAAAAAAGAATATATGACAAAGTCCTATGAGTATTGCAACATATACCAAACTCCGAAAAGGCACAGAACAAAGGTATTTCACATGCAAGCCAAGCGAAAAGTAAGAACAAAGTTGTGATGAGTCATTTAAGGAAAAGAGCAAACACGACAGTTACCGCCTTGGAACGGTCAGTCGGCAATATGGACCGACTGGGGTGCTTAAACCGGTTTTACAGAGCTCTAACCTCGCACTTCCTGACGAGTTTCTCAAATGCAAGCAACGAAAAGAAAAACGATCTATTTGAAAACAAAATGTCCATGCGCTGATATTTTCTATACGTCATGACGAAAGTAGTGACGTCATCGAAAAGTAATGTCCACATAGTGTTCAGAAAAGGAATATGGTAGTATTTCGATTTGAAAAACAACACAAAAATGGTTGACCACAAATAAAATTAACTTTCTGAATCATGAACAAACATGACCAGAGACGAATAAATGGTTGTAGCATCCTGTTCAACTTTTTTAATCTATGAAACCCAACGAAATAAAATCCGGATTTATTTATCAGGATGGTTCGCAATGTATTGGACTCGCGTGGCATTAGGCAATTATTATTAAATTTAACAAACACAAAAAAGCGGTTACAAAAATTACTTTGTTATTAAAAGAATAAAGTACACTTCTTACTGCAACTATCTGCCTGTTTACATAAGAGGCACGTAAATGCCTTACAAAATTGTGCTGTTCCAGAATTATAACACCTGATTACAGTCTATTTGGGAAAAACAATCATCATTTTGGTAACAATTTGTCCAGAAGCGATGCAAATTTAATGCTTTAAACAAGCATAGTACATTATTTGAAGAACCGCGTTATACAATGGCATCCTTGCCGTTGGTACTTAATTGAATAGTACTGTAAAAAGTTCTTCTCAAACATCGGTTGCTAGTTTTTTTTATTATAACTTGAAGTTCATGTAATTAACCTATTAACGCTTTTGGCTCAAAATATTGCATTTATAACTACGAGAGTATATCATATACTGATGTGAGTATTTCTTTTTTCTTTATTTTTCCGACCCAGGATGAATTCTATATTTGTGTTGATCCTTCCTACGAATAATGATATGATTTTTTTCTTTCCTAATAAAACAAACCTGGCCTTCCTTTGTTTCTAGTCAGGCATCCTTCGTCCGCTATTCTTATTTACAAATAAATGGTTATGGACGAAAGTAAATGCGGGTCAAGGGACAATGCCAACGCTTAATATCAGAGCATTTCGTTATTCAAACGAAACGAAGTAATTTAAAAACTTTTATGGCTCCTCAGTGCTTTCAGTCAATATAGACTTGTAACTTTGCAGATAGAGTTCATGATCGTAAATAAGCTTTTATACCAGTTGAGCGTTTTACAGCTCCCAATACGTAAAACTACCGATTGCTTAATAAAAGAGCTTACACATTATACAAGCAATCAGACGAAATGTAATGTTCAATTATTTTTATGTGTAAACAAAGGTCAAGGTCAATTTAAATATTTTTCTGGAAATGTGTTAGCAAATTAACCTTTATCGGGGTCAATCTTAAAACACTCTGCACCTCTGCTACAAAAGGTCGGCAATGAACGCTATCTTTCAACCTGACAGTTTAATGTTTCCTGTTGATTTCTTACTTTCTTACCTATATATCCTTCCTGTTACTCTCATAGATGCCATTCAATTTATCAATGATATTGGCCAATATGTTTTTACCGTTGACGGACCATAAATCACTTTATAGATATACACATTAGTTCCCTGTCTTTTATGTTCTTTCTGTCGTTATCTTGCGGTTTGGTTAGAAGAATTATTCTGACGATACCACACGACGTCTTCATCGAAACAAACGCATTACATGATAGAATGTGAATGTGTTGCAAGTACTCTAATTAGTTTAGTTATAAACACTGCGCGTGTTAGTTTAGTTATAAACACTGCATTTGTTTTTACTAGGATGCAATACAATTTAACAATAACATTCTTACCTTATATATCGCTCACTTGAAAACCTTAGCAGCCGGATATACAGTAGCATTTATTGCATTATACAGGTAAATTAATTTAACAGAGATAATATGTCTGAAGTCTGCTAAACATATATGTAATTGTTGTTTTATTTTATTTGTTTTATCATATTGTATATGACCATTCTTTCCGGTAACTTAAAACTGTCATTAATATTAAAACCCTAAACCCTGTGAACAGTATATCGAAATATAACCGTTTTCTTTGAGCCCTAAAACAATCACACATTTTTAAGGTTTGTCATTTAACTTTTTTAATTACTTGGTCATAATTAAACTATCAATTGTAGAAGAAGCAAATATAATTCAAAGCACACAAGCATATGACCGTTCTAAGGCGGTTACTGTTGGGTTTGCTAATTCTGTTAAATGACTCATCACAGACTTGTTGTTACTTTTGAATTTGACGTGCATGTAAATACCTTTCTCTTGTGCCTTTTCCGATATTGGTATATGCTGCAATGCTCATAGGACTTTGTCATATATTTTATAAAGAGTACAATAATCAGAAATGCTAAATAAGTATCAATTAGTATCAATAAACCTGTAAGTGCGACTTTTGTGAAAATCTGATGTCATAGCGAAAACTAATTCAGTGCGTACTTTGACATTGATTCACATTTTGAATAATTATTTTTAGAAAGGACAGGTTAAATGCCAGAAACATATGACAAAGGTCAATGAGTACTGCAATATGCATTAAAATTTGAAAAAGGTACAGGACGATGGTATTCACACGTCAGTCAGTTGTAAAAAATAAAATTTAACTGCGATGAGTCAAATGTACCATATTCTCTATTAGGTCACCTGACTTTTTAATTTTGTTCTTGTTTATACTTGTTTGCATCTGGTATTTTTTTACAGGAAAACTCAATAGCTATTTTTACAAACACTATCAATTTATAGAATAATAGATATATTAAAATAAATATAATTTTACAATATTTAGCATGTCCACCTTTTATATTCATACAATTATACAGTTTACATATCCGGCAGTGTGATATCTTTAAGACTATCTATGATAAAGGATGCCAATGAAATAGAGGGGAAATACTTGCTTTAACGCCACACATTTACCAGATGTAGCTTTTTGTCTATATTTACATACTTCGTACACAGAAAATTCAACACATTTTATAAAATACAAATAATTGTTCAATAAAGGATTTTGCAATGTCTAGTGAAATGAACATTACAAAAATAACATAAAACAATTACATTATTAGTAAACAAGGCATTTGTTAAATATGGTAATATTGGCTACGTCTAGTTACTTACTGATAGATAAACACACAAAACCTATGTCTTTGTAGATCCGTCGGACCATGATAGTTCTCGCCCAGATAGGGATTCGACCCCACGCTATGGAGTTAAGTCGGTGACACTAACACTCTCCTAATTAACCCCCAACCCCACCCCGCATATCCTCAAATATTCTACAACATGTAATTACCAGGCATAAGTCCATGACCGTACAACTTACGATTTAATTTATGACACCTAGGTGTACATTATTGTTCTTTTGAAATAATTACCAGAATTGTTAATTCATTACTGTCCTACTGATAATCTACAAACAGCGCACAGATCTGGTTAGACTTAAACAATGGCAGGGTCCACCAATGTGCTTAAAACGGTTAAGATAGTTGGAAAAAACAACCCCTTGCAGTATTCTCAAAGGCAAACAATGAAGAGAAAACAAAATAGTTCAACGTTAATGTTTACTTAGATCTTAGTAATAACATCGTAAAATGAAAACGACACTAAATAAACCAATAATGCCATATTTGTGTAAGGACAATTTCGTATAAGGATGAGGGTTAAAGAAAATCGGTCTTGGCAAAAGCTGCGACAAAGGCTTGTCTGTCAAAGACGAAACAATCGAGACCCAAGCGTCAGAGGATATGTGTAGAGAGTTTATTTCGTAGAAAGCACATTGTTAAGTGTAATTGCAATATTTATTTGTAAAGTTCTTAAATGAACGTCAATGACAATATTTAACAATCCTAATGGGACACATTGTAAAACGAGTGTTAGATGCAAGCGGAGATTACGATCGCCACTCTGCAAACTACCGTTGTTGTTAGCTCGAGACCCCCCAAAAGGAAGTTCCTATTAACATTTAAAACTTTAATGTACACATGTATAAACATGACCGATTGAAGTTAAAGTTACGAAATTCTGAGGGGAGGTTACGATCGCCACTCTGCAACACCAAAATGGAAAGGTTTCTATTAACATTACAGTTATTGACATTTAAAACTTTACTGGACAAATATATAAACATTACTGATTGGTGTAAAACTGACAAAATCGCACTGGTTTTATCTAAAACTAAGCGACAATACCCTCACATACTAGTCTGTTGATTCAATTACCAGGATATGTTATGTAATGTTTATCAAATGGTAACATTGAGCAGAATGACACTGATCCAATCTTGCAGGAAATCGGTTTAAAAAAATATTGTTCATTGGCGTTATTAATTGCTCAATCACTGAAAGTATTCCACTCGAATAAAAGCAGTTGAACATAATGTTATACAATACTATAATGATTATAATTATCAATAATAAAGACAACTGTAGAACTCACGTGTTTCTGAATCGGCCTCAAAGTTAGGCATTCAGTTACATAGTGCGTGAGGGAAACCACAAAACACTGCCTTGGCATATGAAATATGTATCGTATTAAGGAAACTTTTATCGAATTACAGATGAAGGCCATTTGTTGCTTGTCCAAGCGTATTCTTAAAGCAATACAGTTAGATTAAAATATCATGAGTATGTATTTTAAAACAAATAACATTTGAATAGCCTTAAATATATGCACTTCTTTTGAAATGCATTTTAATCACGAAAACACAAGCATTGACAACGTCGGAAAAAACTTTGACAAGTTTTCTATAATTACAGATGTCCATTATTTAACTTCGATTGGTGATTTCTGTGAGGCCATGCTATTGATCTTATTCTATAAAGTATATTTTACTATCAAAATGACTAAAAATAAATAATATTATCTAGGAAAATGACCTAGCTCGTGTTCAAATCGAACAGCAATAGAAAGAAATTCGTGTTAACATACCGTACTGATCTGGTTACAAATGGTAAGCAGTATCAATAGATGCCGAGTTTTTTGTTTGAAATGCAATATATAAAATATGTTGACATATATCTTAAATGATTAATATATAGCTGTATATCCTCTAAAATTCTTATTCCAAAAATCTAAAAAAAAAATCGAAATTTGGTTTCTTTTAGACTTAATAAAGCGGGTATATATATCGTTTACAACTTCTCACTAACAATTATTGAACTACAATAAAACATTTCATGAAATTTACGAAATGTCACTAGGGAAGCTACTGAAAAAGAGAATAATAGAATAATGTGGAAGAACCAGTGAAAATACTTGTTTTGACGAGGTCTAAACGGCGCCAACCAGTTACCTGGATTAAATAAAGACCCAAGGAGTCTTACATAGCTTTCTTTGGTCAGTCTTCAGTGAGAAATACTTTCTGCTTTAAAACAATACTTTATATGATAATATAAAGTAATTTATGTTTGCACCCATTACTTATTACTTATGGTTGACGGATAGTTTGGTGGAGCGTTTCCTTTATATATTTAGTGCAGTGTATCCTTCTGTACAACGCATTTGTCAGCCTCGTTCTGAAAGCGCAAAGAAACAAAGGAAATCAGAGAAGTTCACTCCATTTTTGTTTATTTTCTTCCATTTTCGATCTTGCTTAACTTTTTTGTTTGATGGGATCTATGTAATAACATTGTTACATTCATTCTTTAATAAGTTTCAGTCGCTTTCGATACAGAGGCTTCTTTTACTGCTTATTGCCAGAGATTCATTCATTCACCTTTCTTATTCTTACGATGAACTAAATAGTGAAAATAAGAAACAGCTGCATAAACGTACCTACAAAGTGTATTTTATAAGTGTAAAAATATTGTTAAGAAATATTATGTTGATTGTATTATTCTTATAGTATTTAAAGACAATTTTGTAATAAATTAAAGGCAACTTTATAGCCTTGACTCTTTAACAGTTTTAGTATTTAAGTAAATCATGATCAACTTATGTTAAAAATGACAAAACCATGTATTTATGATCATTATCTTTAGTGTATTAAAAAGAACACAGGTATACATAGTACTGTAATTTTATTTACCTAATGTCAAGGACACATTTTACTTATAATAATTTCTTATGCTTCCTTTTATTCGTTTTACCATGTAAAACGTGGCTAGCTTAATTAATAATGCACACACTAATGTTTCAAATCCTACAGTTTTATTATCAAAATATACAAAAACAAAGCGTGAAATGAATTATTGAACTCAAATCTTAGTTTCTTACATTGTTTTTAATCGTTTTATAATATACTAATTTTATTAATAGAAGTTGACTTTAGGATTAATGTGTAACATAAAACTATTGAAAAATGAAAATGATATATCTAAATGAAATCGAATATGTGAGAATGGTTTCAACACTATACTTTTTACTTCATAATTTGATACGCCAATAATATAAAGCCCCTGACCTAAGTTTCTCAAAAGGCTGTATGTTATAATGCGGTCCGACAAAGTTACATTTTCATGGTTTATAGCTTCACTGATGCTACAAAGAAGACGTCATGTACACTATATAAAGGTATCATAATCACTGCTTTTCCCAAAGTATTTATTAAATATAACTTAAATAGTGCAACCAGGTGAATTAAAAATTACATCTCAAAATTATACTTTAGGTAACAAGACAAGCGAGGCGCCTCTAACGCTTGTATTGAAGTTAAAGGTGTTACACATTGCTGTCGGTCTCACGAGACACCAATTATATGAAAATGTCACATACAACAAAGCTCGTTGTGGAGATGCCGTTTTAAAGCGAAACGTGTTATTATGTGTTTCCATCCACGAAGAACTAATTTATGTATTTGCGAAGTGTTGCTTTCAAGAACAAAGCCTCAAAATGGGTTTACTTTAATTTTATGCCTTCACGTCCGGTTAGTTTTATTATCTTCTTATTAACATAAAGCAGCAAGAAAATGCTGAATTAAGCACGTACTACTTACGAATTAAAACACCATTAAATAAGCTTATTTAGACCATATATTCATCCGTTGGGCAAGTGACATACAATGAGTGCGTTAATGGAATTACAGCTGCATGTAATCTATCACTTTTGTGTTTGTAGTGGCATCAATGCATAAAGGTCTTAAACTAACAAACTAACAAAACAAGCCATTGTTCTTTAGTCGTTTATAGCGTCCCGGAACACCAGTGTAAGTAAATTGTACTACATGCAAAATCGTTAACTCTTAATTCAAATACAAATGCTGTCAATGTTCTAACATGGACATAATTCAAACTAAATCAACTGATTATGCATGAAGCTCACTCTATTTCATTTGCATCTAGGAAATAAGTTTTCAGGTGTAGATAAAAACCTGGCTCTCTTGCAATGTGGCCATGCCGATAAGGACATTAATATTTCAATAACGGGCATCAGTTTTTTGGTGTTCTTCTGTGGTTGAATAGACATTAAGCTATATATAAATGACTTGCACTTTCTTCAGAGTAAGACGTACCATAATAATATGTGTATTTTGGAATGCGAAATCAAAACAGTACAATATTTCATGTGTTCATTGAAAGTGTAATAATCATCAGAAAATAAGCATCATTCCACAATCTACAGCCCTTTTACGATAAATGTGCCAGTTGACGGTTCATAAAAGTATGTTTGCATTAACCGGTTTTTGCCAGTGTAAGAATTAAGCACGCACTAGAACATGTGATTTTTGTTTGTGCAACTGTTTGTGATCAATTTATCTTGGTAGGATTAAATATGTTAACTTTACAACTTTGGGAAATAGAGCCACATACTCATATCAGGACTGTAAAGACAGACAACATAATAACACTACAGCTTGACATTTCAAAGTTTCAAGATTAGTTTCTTAAGGACCTAAGTCTTTTGCACCCATCTCCCTTGAGCAGATTTCCATTTATCAATGTAATTGGCTACTGTATGTTCTCATCGCCGACTCGACGTTTATCAGACAGAGAAATACGAACTTGTTTAAAGTCTCATAGTTGCATTGACATTTGAAAACATCCATGTCTTCTTGTTCCTGGGGGACATGCATCTCTTTAAGGTAAAATTAAGCAATAGATGTACACAATTCACTTAACAGTATGTATCATCACTTGAGTGTACTCATTAAGAAGACAAAATGTATTTCATTATGCAGACATCGATGCAACCTTTTATTTACGATTTACTGAAAAATTTTAATAAAAGGATACAAAGAACATTCTTGAAATAAAACTAAACTTGAAATATCATATATCTGCAGGCTTACAAACAAAAATGAAGGCATTTTTGTACTTTTAATGCACTCATAGTACTCATACATCATGAGTTGGTACTACGCATCTTGACCTTGCCCTGTAGAAATAACAATTTTAGGCTCAATACAAGTACATACACCGTACCAACAAAAGTAAAACTCATAAAGATCACATGCTACGAGAGTTCGATTCAACCACCATACAATTGTTTAAATGTACTTACATTTTCTTTTCTTAATTAAGCAATAATTGAAAACAAATGATCTGCTGACATTTTTTCTTTCGCTAACCAAATAATAACATTGACATTGTATATATTTTGAAGAAATTCAGAAATTACTTTGCAGCGTCAATAATTTGCGTTCTGTCGTCAAAACACATCGGTAAAACAGATTTCCAGCCCGTTTAAAGGCAAATGTCATCCCTATCTTCAAAGTTTTGAAATAAAAAGTATGCATAAATCAAGTTGAATCAATTGATACATCGTCTATTCTAAACTCAAAGAAACAGGGAAATAACCTTGTGTTATTTAAGGAGCAAGACACCAAATAGTATAAAACTGGAGAGAACAGAACAATAATCAATTTACCATGGAATGTCTGCACGCTAGGTTTATGTTACATGTTGGCTGATGGATGCAAACAGTCTTGAATTGTGTTTGCAACGGTATGACTACCAATCAACGATCTTTTAAAACATGTTGTGTGTCACTTATGCAAATAATAAAGAAAAGATAAGGATATAAATGCTATTTGCCAAGAACATGTTTTGCGCGATTTATAATGTTAAAACTCCGAAACATTATGCATCGATTTATTGCTATATTTAACGAAAAATGCCGAGTCATTTGATTGCCAACGAAATAACGAAATACCCTCAAAATTTCATCTAGATAAAGAATTATATTGTATGAATCTTGTTTTGGTTGATGAAAGAACGGGAAAAGGACTAGTTACTTGTTATACCCCCACAACAAAATGTGTGTGTGTGTGTGTGGGGGGGGTCTATAATGGATTCGCTTTGTCCGTCCTTCCGTACATCCGTCGGTCCGTCCGTCGGTCGGTCCGTCCGTCTCCATTTTCGTGTCCGCTCTATAAATCCTATACCAATTGAAGGATTTTCTTTAAACTTGGCTGAAATGTTCACCTCAACAAGGGGATGTGCAGAACCCATGTTGCCCATGAGTCAGCTCAAGGTCAAGGTCACAATTGAAGGTCAAATATCAAACAATCAAATATTGGACATTATGTCGTGTCCGCTCTGTAAGTCCTACACTAATTGAAAGATTTTCTTTAATCTTGGCTCAAATGTTCACCTCAACAAGGGGATGTGCAGAACCCATGTTACTCTTTTGCCGGCTTAAGGTAAAAAATTGACTTAGAAAATATTCTTAAATTTTAACATGTATTTGAATATTTCTGAAACTAGAAAAAGTATTTGCTTGAAACTTAAAAAATATATGAAGTGTCACAATTAAGATATGCAGGTCAAGTTTCATAACTCTGTATTGTATTTTGACAAAGTTATGCCCCTTTTAAGTCTTCAAATTTACATACAATCAAGTATTAGACAATATGTCGTCTCCGCTCTATGAATTCTATACTAATGGAAGAATTTTCTTCAAACTTTACTCAAATGTTCAAGTCAACAATGTTATGTGCAAAACCCATGTTACCTTTGTGCCGGTTTATGGTCAAGGTCACACTAGAAGGTCAAAATTGACTTAGAAAATGTTCTTATATTTTAACATGTACTTGATTATTTCTGAAATTAGCACAGGTATTTGCTTGAAACTTAAAAGATATATGACGTATCACAAGTTAGCTATGCAGGTCAAGTTTCATAACTCTGTATTGCATTTTGACAAAGTTATGCCCCTTTTTAAGTCTTTTAATTTACTTACAATCAATACTAGACAATATGTCAGGTCCACTCTATAAATTCTATACTAATGTAAGGATTTTTTTCAAATTTGACTCAAATGTTCACCCCAACTGGGCAATGTGCAGAACCCATCTTACCCTTGTACCAGCTTTGTCAAGGACATTGGTGGGGGTATGAATCGCATTCAGCGATAGTTCTAGTTGTAACCTGTTTGTCTTTTAAATAGTCCACACCGGTTTATGGCAATTGAAGTTATATTATTCCGATAGCGCAAGGCTTGTATTATTTTAACTAAAACTTGAAACTGATCCCGGTTACGGAACATTATCATACAGAAGTATTTCTATAGATATCTATCCTTTCAGCAGCAAGACGCGGAATATTATGAAACTATGTGAAAGTGCTTTGGAATTGTGTTTTATATGTCCCTTTTTAAAGACTTTCACTTACTTTAAAAGAAACGGTCCTCTTCCTAAATTCTTTAATCAGTCTTATTGAACACCTCAGCCATGTGGAGTAGCGTATGTGATGTCGAATAGCAGAGTACTGTGATAACTCTATTTGATATTTCAGATAAACTCGACAAAGAATTGTTAGTATGCGCATATGGTGGACAATTTTAACCTTGCCGCTTACATATATTATAGGCATTTGTTTTATATAAGCTAATTTTAAGGTAAAAGACCATTTAATAAGTAAACATAGCTGTAATTAACAAATTATATTTGTTTGTCTTTTGTTACTTATACATGTACGTCATTTCATTGAAAAGCAATTGTGACATTGACCTGTTCATTTGGTAGTTTTGCAGTTTTACCTCATAGGAAACAAACATTTCTGAAAACACAAAACAGCCTAGCAAAATACAAGTACATGTATACACAGACACGAAAATACATATTCGTTGGGCACCTATAGACGAGCGGTTAGGGGACTGACATGTAACCTCCAACTCCTCAGCGCAGAGGTATTGAGTCTCGATTTGAGCAGGGAGATTTCCTAGCTTGCATACGGTACGCTAGTGTTCTCCATAGACACCAATTATTAGTTGGACTTCCATATGACCATGAGAGTATCTGTGCGATGTAACAAAACAAACCAAACAAACCCACTCACAATTAAACAGAACAAACAAATTCTGTACTCGAAGCTTATGCTAAAAGCTGTTATTTAAAAAAGAAAAAATGTTTCACGTAAATGCAGTGAAAAGATGAATTATATTTTAAGGGAAGATAAGAATAAAGCTTATTTGCAGCGGATATGATTAAGTTGTGTTAACTTAATCTTTAAATTTTGCTGTCAATTAATCCATTTTACCACATTTAATAATTATGCCATCATTCCGTAGCGGACGATCTTGGCATAAATTGCTCACCAGAGATTTAAATGTTTAGAAAATTTCGTATATTTTAACAAGTTTTAATAAAGATGAAGGATAAGAAAATTTCATTCTCACAAGAATATACGATAAAGTCTTATAAGCACTGCAAAATATACTTAAATTTGAATAGACACAGGCTTTCTTGACGACAAACAGACAGACAAAACGTTATATGCTAAAGAAAATCAATGTTTATGATAAGAGGGACGATTTCAACTTCATTAGCTATAGTCATAGCCCATAACACGATAGTTAGTTGACGGATGTTATCCTAAGTAAATTTATTATTCCAGCTAACCCTTTTTTCACGAATGTGCCCTAACTCTATGTGTACGGACTTGCAAGAAATGAAAGTAGAAAATTGTTACAAGGTTTATAACTTTTCTAAAATGAGATTTCATTTTCCGGATTCTTTTGAAGTAATACTTTAATGGATTTAAATCATAATAGCTATATGAACAACTCTTATGGCATCTTATATGCCATCCTTCTTATGGAAATCATGGATTACAATGATATTTCTAAATACAAAGCGAATACTATTATTTAAAATGTCGTCATCGTCTTTGGTATTTTGAGACGTTGCTGATTATCTTTGAGTAATCGCTAGCAGCGTTCTGTTTCATATTGATATGTATTAACTGTCTAAACCATTTAAGAACTGTGGGATTAAAAACAACTTTAACCCGATTAAGCACCTCAGTCAGTCCTTTTGCAAATTGGTAGTCCTACGGCGGTAACTGTCGAGTAATCTAGTTTGTCTGTAATGTTTTAAAATGTCTAGTCCATGTTCTGTCGGCTTTTCATGTAACTGCCATGTGCATACCTTTGTCTGGTTGTCTTCCAATTTTAATATATGTTGTTATACTCCCAGCGCCTTATGCTATATTCGTTTTCAAAGTCATATTCCTTAGGCATTCACTGTTGGAGCTTTGTCTCCCTAAGTCGTGGCCCTGATAGACATTGTCTGCTTTCAGTGGCTATAACACTTTATGAAATTAAACTTGCGTGACACATTGGTGACACATTTTCGTTTGACCTGTGTATATTTTCCTTTTACTGTAAGCTTCATAAGTGTTACTTTTATTTGCAGGTTGATTTTTGTCAGGTAAAAATGTCAAAAATTAACATATCAATCTTAGTATATCAATTCTTTAAAAATGTCTTGCTGATGATATCATATGCTGACCTGTTTAAGGCGATTCGCATTCACTGAAAACATAAAATTGCCAACGAATAGTTGTGCATGGTTTATAGGGGTAAAATAGAAAGAAAAACATGGAAATTTAAAACATGCCTTTTGACAACAATATTGTTCTTGTTATGCAAACGTTCTTTCAAAGGGATTGATAATAACCTTTTTAATCCTCAAATCTTCGATTTATACACACTTGAATAAAAAGAAAACGAATCTGAAAGGATGTCATTGATTGTCTGGGATAGATTTTGATAGTTCATTTTCATTAAATAAAATTCAGTTATGTCTTAGGTAGACAATTTGTCTACTAAAGACACGACGGGCTACAGTTTGGTTTTAAGGCAAATGTCCTCTTTAAAGTAATAATAGAAAATTGAATTCTTCAGATGCTTGCAGCTGCCATTCATAAAGAAAAATGCTTAGATGTCGACATTTACATTACTCTGGTCTCTGTTACGAAAATTGGTTATTAAAGCCTCACTATGTTGATATTTTAAGGCATCTCTAACAAATATGATGAACGTCTCCTTTTACAAAATGCAAATAAACTAGATGTTTGTAATGATTCGCGGATATATACGCAAATCAGTTTACATTCCTGATTGATCCTTCGTTGTAATACATAGTTACCATCGGTTGAGGCAAAGTAAAATGCTGGAAAAATACTAAAGTATATATTTTATATGTTTGCATTTGAAGTAGCTAATCCTGAATTGAAATATAACCCGTTTTACAGTCGTAACGGCTGCCGTAAGTGTTTAATATACATGTACCAAAATACATAACAAACACAAAGCCAAAACAACGTGCACACATAGAAATATATATAGACGAAGCCAAAAATTTATTGGGATATAACAAGACATAGCAAAATCCCTCCAATGTCTCCCATAAAAAATACAGGCACAATTTATATCAATTTAAGTTCTCATTTATCTGGGACATGTTGTTAAGTAACTAGTATTGATCCAAAAAGTACAAATTGGTACATTAGAAATCTTTTGTAAACTTTGTTTTTTTTATAAATTTTTTATAAGTTGTCCTTAAAGCATAAATATGATAAAGTATATATTACGTTTGAAATTACAAACTCCAGTACATCACTTACATGCAATTTTGTAGAGCTTCGACTAAGAAAGGTAAGTCCCAGGTTCGGATCATTTTTTAATACACCAATTAAGATCGAAATGGTTGTGGCATATTTCTCATGCAATCCCTCCATCATACATGTATACGACGATTATAACGACCCAGTGATTTAAATAATGGTACCAAAAACACGACATGGTGCACACATTAAGGATGTAAGCAAACACACACATGTTTAAGCAAAGAATATCCATTGAACATGAACATGTTTTTGAAGTTCATATTTAATGTTTTGGTTTATCCTTACCCAATCTGAACCAATGGGCTTCTTCCTACCCTTCCTACCCTATAATCTGCGCTAATATAAAAGCAGTTTCCATAACAAACTAACGTAAAGTTTGTTCTTACAACTTGAACACCAAAGTCAAACTTGATGTACAGTTCATTAGTCAAGAGCTGCCAAACATAGTTAGTGTTTTTAACGTTTTATTTAGTCAAATCAATATTCATGGAAATGCGATTTTAACTATCTGATTATCTAGCAACGAGTTCTAATTAATATTAAACTCTCTTATTGAGCCTTTGAACATTATATAACGCAAAAATAACAATTTTCACACTGTTGAAATATATTGTTTCTAAAACAGCTCACATTCAAAGTCATTAAAATTTCTAAACTATTAACGTAAATGTACATAGTGATTCTGTACGACCTTACTTACCAAGGTAGTTGTGAATTCTTTTCGGTACGTCCTTTGATGTTCGGACTGCATGTTAACAAATTAAGATTAACTATTAAAATCCAAACAATCCATAGCCAGAAAAAGCTTGTTTTGAACGATCCATCGTGTATTCATGGTAAAATCTGACATTATATGCAATGTTTCTGCAACATTTAAGATGGCCAATAGATTATGATATTTGGACTCTTGATCGAAATGTTTCAAATTAAATCCATAGCCCTGTCACGACAAGTTTTCAAAAGGCTCTTATTAAATATTCGGATGATCACTTGCATAGGAGAGGAACATGCAACACACCAAAACACCCTCATAATATACTTGGAAAGTTTTTGGTCAAGAAATAGGTTAAGAACTCGGGATCGGATGCAAACCTTAGACCCGTTATGACACTTTCTCAAAAAGATCTTATTTACGATTTGGGTTATCAATAAAGATATGTTCGACACACAAAGAAATCATTTATGACATGGTTGAAGTTTCTAGATCAAGAGGTTAAAGTTATGGACACGGAATCGAAGGGTTCTGAGTTCAAATCTTTGCCTGACATGATATTTTGTTCGTTGGCCAAGACTTTTATTACACGAATATTTTGCATAAACGGAACATGTTCTTACTAAATATTACTACCTTACATTCAGATTTACTAAATAGCAGTATCCAACTAGGATAATATTAAAATATTGCTTTCCATAATAAGTAAGTTTTTATATTTTGTGATGCTTCGGTCCTATAATGAATGACATAAAACCTTTGACTTGACAGCGTCTTTTGTTAAGTTGTATTCCTAATATCAGTTCAATGTGTAGCTATAACCCACAGTAGCACATACTTACGTAATAACATTGCTTTGCTACAACATTAGTTCCATTAGGATTTTTGACAGACCAGATCGTAATGCTTTTTTAATGTTTCTCTGATTTTGTCTTCGTCCATATTACTTTCAATGTGTGAAGTATATTAAATTTAGGAAATAATAAACTTTGTTCTGTAGTTTTGTTTAGTTTTGAAATGTTTTAGTCCGCATGACATTGAAGTTTTGACAAAGCGTGAATTCTTCTTTAAATTTAATTTTATAGTTTTATGTGTCCATATCTTTACATCCGAGGTCTAAAGCAGGTCTAAAGGTTAGTTTGTAGTTGTATCCTAGGAAGTACGACACTCCGGAGACCAGTTTAAGAACCCTAAGAACCAGAATTTAAACAAACTGCCGGATCCAAGACTATACATTAGATTCCTTTAATCATCAAATTTGCATTTATATTTTTGTTTCAGACACAATATTTGCATGGACTTAGGGAGCAACTATTTCAATGGTTAAAGACGGCAGAAATTTCAGTACGATTCAGCAGCCACGCACTTTCCTTTGAGCCACCCGTTAATGTTATTGATGAAGAAGTGAAACTGTCGTTTAGGAATGATATTTTTATTAAATAAATATATTGCATTATACAATCATGTACGGTTAAGCTGAGATAAATGATTTCTTCCGTGAAACATAATATCACGTATACCATCATTAGAAAATGTTAATAAAGAGCTGTAAATTGTTACTTAGAGGTTAGTTGCTTTAAAGCATTTGCAAAATATTCTTTGCATACTTAAATTAATGAATCATTTTATTTTTAAGACCTAAGGGGTATCTAGGGAGCATATTAAGGTAAAGAAATCTACAACCTTTGGTTTTGTATTCATGCTCAAAACGTTAATTACATATATGACAATGCCAAGGTGCCCATTCCGTCATAAAGAATGAACACCATCTTTTCACTTCAGGAAGTTTCGGGGAAATATAAATATTAAAAAGTGCACTGGGAATTGTCTGCATGCAACTGTCCATTAAGACATTTTCCGGAGAACGGGAATAATTGTGTCCGTTCATAATAAAATAAATCAACTCCCCGTGATGGAAAGCTATTTTCATTAGACCCATTGTCTCCTAGAAAGTCGGCGCATGAGTGCATGTATGCCTCAAAGTCAGAGCATTTCTATCATTTTTTTTAATTTTTGATAATTTGCCAGAACTTTCAGCTTTGTTTTAAAACTGTAGAAGCGTGATTAACCTATGTTAAGATGATAATCCTATCAGTATTATGATGCATGCCACCTAGCAGCAGACTCCTTGCTGAAGTCTTTATGTGAAACCTAATAATGCAAACTTATATAACTATTGATTTAACTTTCTTTGCTTAAGGCTACATTGTTTCAGTAATTCGGATTTGGAACACTATGCCAACCAATATTATTAATTGATATTTCAATTTTCAAAATTTCCGAAGCGTTAAGCGTCGCGAGTAATTATGCAGTCTTTTCGTCAACAACTGTCTGATGGCAACTGAATTATCGTCACTAAGGGCTCTGTCTTTTGTTTTTTTTTCTTTTGTCACAACTTAAAATATTTAATTGAAATATAACATCTGATCACTAGATTACAATGAATGTGTGAATATGTCGTCCTTCATAGGTTTGTGGTGTCCTTACTTTGTAACTTTCTGGAACTGCGAATGCAGAACTTTAGACAGTTGTATATCTTAGTCATTAACAGAGCACAGAATGGCCGAATATTATTATAATAAATTTCAATGCGGATCATGGGTGTGGGGTGTGGTATTATTCACTTGATTGTAATGGTATGCAAAACAAGTGAATTTTCATTTATTTATTTTATTAAAACGCTGCCTTACTTTTTATTTTTTAACCATGAAAATAAAGTAATATTAAAACAGTCATTATGAGCAGAAATGTATTATATGACTCCTGCACCTTTTAAACACCGTGTTGGAAAAGTAATTATGACATTTACAAAAGAAAACGTATATTTGACAATAAACCGAGAATTCTACAAAAACGACAGTCCAATTTTAAATAGTACATATTGTAATAATTGTAAACGAAGTGAGGTAAAATATAACTGTAACAAATCTAATCTATAAAAGTATACACAGAGAGTAGATACAGTACTTGCCATTTATTTGCAATGACATATATGTCATTTGCTGATTGTGTAAGGGTCAGTATTGCTGCGTATCAAATTTAACATTCAGGTTGATGCAGTTAAAGTAACCTTAGTCGTATTGGTTTGTTGTAACAACCGTCCCAACTCTTCAATTGCCGATATAATGAGACATAGACACTGTTTTTGCAATTGTTCTCTTATAATCAAGTTTAAAAATACTATAAACATTGAATTATCATAAAACTTACACAATAAAACAGGTCCTCTTATCTTAAATAAACCTGTCTTTGCGTGCTTGCTGAAATTTATTTCTCTTTCCTCGAGGAGACCGCATGTGTTTATTTAATCAGAAATTACATTGAATCTTATTTATTAACCGGCATTCAATGTTGCATTCATATCTTTCTCGTTTAGGATCCTTAAAAAATGCGACTTCTTTGTTGTTGTGCCTTTTTTAACAAGGACAAAAAAATCTGGGGATGGAATTATTTTTTATAAAAATCTCGTTTTGTGAAGGATTTCAAAGCTTTATTAAAGTTTATTTTAAAAGCAAATACTGTCTTTTAGTGTTTAGAGGAATCAATCAAACTACAACAATACGGCGCTCAAGGCCAGTTGATATCATTTTATTAATGCGATGAAAGGATTTTAAGGAAATACCGACGGAGGCAAGCTGATCGTGTTTGTTTCCTAGAAATGATGTTTTCTACAACAAGATGAGGTCTAATCATATTGAATTGTATTACCATGATCAAAATAGCTTACAATATATGAACTATTGATGCACAATTTTTCACGTGCATCACATAAAACAAAAACAATTGCCACTGCGTTTCTTTTATGTGTGTTTTATTTTTTTAATTTTATTTTTTTGTTTAATTATTAATAACTTGATGAAATATCTTGAAAATTTAGTAAATCAATTAAAAGCTTTTATCATAATTAAATTTGTTACTAGAAGCCGCAAAAATCGACAGCTTGACCAATATTCTTGGTAAAAGTGACGGTTCATTTCAGAGACTATGTTTAACATTTAAGTTTAGCTGACATGAAGGAAGATATTCTCAATTGCATTGCAGATGCAATTTGACGATGCTTACATTTTTACATTTTTAATCAACAATGAACGTCATTGTAAACAAAGGCATGCAAGATTATCTTACATTTTCCTTCTCACCGTAAAAATGTTTATTCTAAATAGAGTAGTATAATAATAGACTTGAAAACACATGAATAACTGTATGAGTCCCTGGTCGATATTGGTCAGGTATATATATAAAATCAAGCAAGAAGGAGCCTAACAGGCAACAAAATTAACTACAAGTTCTGATGTTACTAGCCTTTCGAAGGTCATATTTCAACACAACGCATACACTGTCAGGATTATGACGGAAGAATCATTATGTTAAAATACGATTTTGTTTATTATTCTACGATTATTCAGATAAATGTATTTAAATCCATTTTCTTTACTATAATTAATTTCCAATGCGAGGATTGAAACACCTGAACTCAATCTACCTGTCTCAGTTTGGATTTTCACTAGTTGTACCTTCTCTTGCTGTTGTTCCTGTCAGCTTATTCGAGCGAAGGTCTTATAAAATAAAACAGCATTGCTTCAAGAGACGATATTTCTGCCGTTTATTCCAGTTATCCCGTGACAATTTTTCTCCAAGCTTTCATCTTTACATTTTAAATAAGATTATTCCGCGCATGATTGTTTTTCATTCACGAAGATTCGAAGATAAAATGAAACATGATGCTTTCATATAAATAATAATAAATATATTATTGATGAATAACATAAGGAATGATACAAATTTTTGCGTTGCATTAATTAAATATAGAAAGTTTTGTCTGCATCCGACATAGCTTAAAGTTATTGCTTTTGCAGTCGGCATGCTTATAAACTTGGCGGGCTCTTGAAATTCGACCGACAGTGTATTAACCATATCGACATTCCAGCACAACAAGGTATGTACGATAGGTCTGGGTATCAAGATCATATCTGCTCGAAGAGCTCATCTGTCGGTTTGCTTGTTGATCATAGCCAGCTGGTTATAAAGGTGATGTTAGTCGTGTCATTATGTTGCAATTGAAATACCTAAAAGATGATTGTCATTTTGTATAAAAATAAATACGTAACTGATGTTCAGTATTATCTAGAGACTATGCTTCTTTCAAAAACACAAAACATTCCATTTAGATTTTCCTGCATCAAGTCATCAATTACAGCATTTATAAACGATAAGAACACATAGACAGCTCTATTTGATTTATTTATTACCTTATTTACTTTCAACATTAGTTACAAAGGTCTCTTGGTACACGAAAATATCTCTTGACTAATCAACATAGAAAGACATATATTTCAACTGTCGGATTACTGTAGGCAGGAGTATAAGAATTCGGGCTCTGTCTGATAAAGGCCGTGGCATAGAGTCGAAGTCTGCAGATTGATATAGAAGCAAATTTACGTAAGACGGTAAATTATATGTTATATGATCCGATATTATTAAATTAAATCGATTGTTTCTTTAAGCGTCAAAGGGTTCAATAAAATATCAGAGTAACACTGCTTTATCTTATAACAATATATGAAAATAAGATGAAATTTAACCTCAAATATAACGGCTAAATTAACTTCTTAAACTTACAATCCTCGAAATAAAAGCATACTTAAAAAAATGATATATTACACAAACCCTGTTTTAGACTGCTTTCATTACATCTCCCTAACTGCTAGATCATACAAGTATTAATCAGGAAATATGTCTAACCTCTTTGTTTCCAAAAACACGACATATTTCTGTCTCTAATTCTGCAACTGCAGTTTTAATTATTGTAGCAATATTGGTAAGTTAGCGCACGTTATGGAGGACAAGTATAACAGGTTTTGTTGCTTTTGTAATACATGTAGCGGTATAGAAATATATGTAAAATATACATGAGGCAACTATCAAACATTAAACATATTAAACATATTTAGATGTATCTCTTGGAAGTGTTTTAATGTATTGAGTCTTTGCTAAACTGGAGACTGTAACAGCCTAAGGGTTCTTGTCGTTGGAAACATGTGTTTTTACTGCTGAATAGGATGATGATATTTTATCTGCTTAAGTTGCATTTATTGATTTATACGACAAGCACATTATTTCCATTTAATATTTCTTCGGCTATCTTCTGACTTAAAGTTGAAATTGGCTCTCTTAGGCGATGAATTTTAATAAAAGCATTACATCAACACAAAATTGTATATGTTTGATGTAAGTAGATTTGCTGTATCATTCTAAAAAAGCTAGGTCATCTACCAAGCTATATACAATTTGAAGCTATATACAATTTGAAAGATACGATGCACACCTTTGATTTATTTTTTATATCAGCAGAAGACACGTCTTTTGAACACGTTAAAGTATACCTTGTAAAATATGTTCTTCCCAAATTTCCAATAAAGGGCAGTTTACGTCAGCAGCAAACTAAACATTTTTGTCAGATGTCTTGTTCAGAACTTGCTGAATTAACAAAACAACATCAACTAACATAAAAAGTTATGCTATTTTAGTTTCAGTTTATTTCATTCATTCGATATAATTTTGGATAACTCTTTTCTCGAAGTATGTTACAACATTTTTCTTGAAACTATTGTCCTTGGTACTTCGGGCTTTTGCAATAGTTTATGAAAAAACATGTCTTCGCTTTCTACATCTTATGAATTAAAAATAGCATCTATTTTATGCATACTATTTGTTGAAATATTCAAAATATGCATTAGTAAAAGTCCTCAAACAAAAAGGGTCTCTTTTCACCAGGATATTAAACTAATAGAGAGTCGATCCCAGTCACCCGTTTATGTACGTCTGCGTTTTTACATTTGGTGACCTTTGTGGCAGCGTCTTCATTGTCGGAATGCTCAGGTTAAAGATATGTTTTACGAGTTTTAGTCTTAATTATCAGTTTTCCTGATCATCATACCAATTGATTAAAACAATTTATGTTTATGTTTATTATTGAATTTTGTAGAAAATATGGCTATAGTCGACAAAACGTATTCGATTATTGTAAAATTATAGAATATCTTATTGTCTTAGTCATGCTTAATAAATAGTTATGTATGAGACATATGGAAGGTTTGTGGAATTTAGCTCAAAGGTACTATGCCCGTTGAAATTAATTAACATAATAAAAGTATAACCTAACACACTTTCAACCTTATCGAACGTTGTTAACACATGTTGTCACATGAACACAAAAGTCCAGCTAGTCTCACTTTCTAATATAGAAAAACAAAAATGATTGAACTGTCAACGTCTATGATGTATTGCCACCGGCAACGTATCCTGGCAGAATTTATCATTTGTTTGCTGCTTTGTTGTTATGCAACCGCATTTAACATGCAGGTGCAGTATTCTATATTTGTATCATAAAACTAATTTAATAAACAAAGGCTCGGAGGAAGCACATAATGTAACATTTCAGTAAACATTTGTAAGATGTAACGTCTTTGTATACATTTTTGTAGTTATTTATGAACATGAGTTTTATAATGTTTTAGAAACATATTGTTATTATTAAATGCCATGATCACACATTTACAGATGATCATCTCGGATGAAGGCTGATCCATTTCTTGTTAAGTCGTAGTCATCCGTAGAGCTCTGAAAAACCGGTTTAAGCACCCCAGTCGGTCCATAATGCCGACTGACCGTTCCAAGGCGGTAACTGTCGGGTTTGCTCTTATTGCTAAATGACTCCTCACAGATTTGTTCTCACTTTTACATTTGGCGTGCTTGTAAATACCTTGGTCCTGTGTCTTCATTTTTTGTATATGTTGCAATGCTCATAGGACTTTGTCTTATATATTCTTATCTATGACTTATCCTTGGTAAAGCGTTGTCCTCGCGATGTTCTAAAGACCTTACTAGTCTTTTTAAATGTCCGAAATGAGTAAAAAAACTGGTCCTTACTAAGCACACAGGGATCTTTATCAATCGTTCGTGAAATATTCTGAACTGTATTAGTGAGATCCGGCATGGGTCGCTTATAAGCGGTTTAGTAAAAAAATCTTCTCTGATAAACGGCGGCTGCTCTGTGGATTGCTATGTAAATGAGTGGATATTCATTTACAACTAAAAGAGTGTAAAACGGTTGAAAAGCGAATACTACGGAAACATTTTTCCAAAGCTTTTTACTTTTTAAACAAACTTGCATTGCATGTTAATTAAGGTTCTGTTCTTCTTTTGCCTTCTTACTTGTTATAACACCACATTTTTCATACTGTTATATGAGGGGACTTATATGATTTATTCGTTTGATATATTAAGTATTTCCTGAAATAATTTTACGTCCGTTTTTTTCCCGCACATCTGCGTAAATCAAAAAATATAATCTTTGTTGTTGTTCGTTAACTAGAATAGCATAATAAATAGTTATTTTAACTATTTTATTTCTATTTACAATTTGTCAATATTCTTTCTTCAACAGTCAACATCTGGTATACTATAATTTCGATAACGTCGATACAAATATTACAATAACGCCATATCATTGAAAAATACATAATTTTGGTTAAAATAAACACGACAAGAATTTATATTTTCGCTCTGATCACTTTGTCTTTGCATACATTAATCACGATTATATTTGTCTTGAATAATTGTGTTTAAACTAACACTAAAGTAAATCAAACGTAAAGAACCATTTCATTGGTATATCATTGTAGCACACTGTTAGTTATTTTCCATCTCGCACTGTGCTTCCTATAATTACGTGAAAATCTGAAAGAGTACTTGATGGACCGTACCAACCTGTTCTTAAATGAAATTTTCCTATTTTTAAAACTGATTAAGCCTTACTAAATCTATATTATATCGTAGCTTATATGGTTGTAGCATCCTGTTAACGAAAAGATGGAATTATGGAACCAAAGTACAATGTCGATCAAAGGAAATACACGCAACAATAGTTATAGGATGAATTAAATAACAACATAGATTACAGGCACGGGAAGATGTTTTACGACCGCCACAATGCACAAGTATATTGTTGTTATCCTGAATAAAAATATATGACAAGGTCCTATGAGCATTGCAACATAAACCAAAATTTGAAGAGACAAAGGGGAGGTATTCAGATGCCAGCTAAATGTAAAAGTAAAAACAAATATGTGTCATTTAACAAAAAGAGCAAATCCAAAAGTTACCGCCTTGGAACGGTCAGTCGGCAAACCTGATTGACTGGTAATAAGTTTACATGTTTTCCACGCAATAAGGTAAGTACAAGTAATCACGTACTATACGATTTTCTTAAATACATATACACAGTTCCATGTTGTTGTTGTTGGAACTAGTTTAATAAGGGTCTACTCGCCCTGTTGAGGGCTTTTTCATGACCCCGCCATGTTGCCCATGCATGGCTTAAATGTGTATATTCCGAAAAATATCGCCTAAAATGGGCCCTAGTTAGGTACCTAGTTTATGTACCCATTTACTGGAAAGATGGTATAGTTTTGGTAATTTTTTTGAACACAGTTCCATTCTTTGTACCGATCGTTTTATAAGGTTTCGAACAATAGACCATTTTAAACATCCAGTGCGCATGCGCCGATTTATATCTCGCGCTACGAGACTTGACCCGTTTTCTTTCGATTGTCAAAACTGGGGGCTCTTGCGCAAAGGATTTCATCATTTGTGTCCGTACTTTCTTAGAAAACAAGTTGGGTTTTTTTCGGTTTGCACATATTAGCGCCAATTAACGGCTGTTAACAACATTGTTCACGCACTTATAACATGGAGTCGCTATTACATCACTTTGATTTTAATTTCTTCAAGGTTGTAAAAAATAAATGCGGTGTTATTTCTTTCTGGCGCGGAGGGCTCTCTGGCTAACACTGCAACAACAAAGAAAATTCTGGGAAACAATCGACGGTCACTATCATTTGAAGTCGCCGAAAAGAGATATTTTTGTGTCAAATTGACCGACCCATTATTTCACAATACTGTGTAACATGATATCGATCGATAATTGTCTTCAAGCTGCCATTTAGAAGATAGAGAGGGTGTGAACGTTGGGTACTGTTGAGAGATTAAAAATGATAAGTACACGTGAACGGCGTGTGCTTTGAATAAATATGCAACGTTATTGACGATTTACCTTCGCGGCATAAATATAAGTTCTTAAAGAGTGAGAGTGGAGGGGGGAAACTTTACTATGTATTAATATTTCAGACTGCGCATGTTTTTACTTATATCCTTACAAACTTCTTTAGTCCATTGAATGATCATAAGCATTTTTATAAAGGAATTATTTATATTTAAGGTATGGATTAACTACAAAAGATTAGGCGAGCTATTGAAATAATACCTTTGCGGCATAAATATAAGTTCTAAAAGAGTGAGAGTGGAGGGGGGAAACTTTACTATGTATTAATATTTCAGACTGCGCATGTTTTTACTTATATAAATATCCTTACAAACTTCTTTAGTCCATTGAATGATCATAAGCATTTTTATAAAGGAATTATTTATATTTAAGGTATGGATTAACTACAAAAGAATAGGCGAGCTATTGAAATAATACCTTTGCAATAAACACGAGATGAAAATATACATTAGATTGTGTTCCTTGAAATCCCAACATCCACGTTTCCTCTTCCTTAAAGGCATCTCGAAAGGAATGTGGTATCCCACTGAGCCAGGCCCCCACATGCTATGACCAGACCTGCTAATTGCTGGTCATCACTGCAGGGAGTCTTTAGCCAACATAGTACTAAACTGTCACAGTAATACCTCTGATGGGTTAATGCAAAACTAAATTACCTGCTAGTATGGATGTGAGACAGTAGGCTAGTTTTACACAAAGCCACAAACATTATTGTTAGTGATAATGTGGGTTGTTTACTATATGATCCCTTACAAATTCTTTATTGCATTAATTACTAGGTGTCAATTTTGTAACTGCAAGATTATGTATTTATTTCATAGCTAAATATTTATTTTGAAAATACAGTGAGAGATACAAGTTTTAGTATTCAAAATGACTCTGAAGGACATTATTCTGACAATGAATGACTTTTTAATTTTTTTTTGTTAGAATCGTTTCGTTACATTTTACAAATAAAAATAAAATATAACTTTGAATATATATGAGAACTAAAAGAATGAAAGAAATAACAAAATCAACCAACAAAGTAAGAAAGAAAACAAATAAAGATTTATATATATATATATATATATATATATATATATATATATATATATATATATATATATATATATATATATATATATATATATATATTGGATTGCGTAATTGGTATATTCACAACTGTTTCCTTTACAAAATGAGAATGAATATGTTCAACCCCCAGATATAGCATACATACACTTGGATCTTGAACAATACCTGTGTGACAGACACATCTTTACAGACTGTGGCAGCCTGGCTTATCATAAAACAGATGCCCTCACATGCTGGGTGGGGCAATAAATGGGGGGGTCACTTATATAAGGCTTTTGAGATCCCTTTAACGAAAAAATAGTGGGGTTGGGAAAGAGTGCACCATTGTGGGTACTGCTAAATATAGCGTTAGGTCCTTTTATGAGCCAAAAAAAGATATTGTAGACCTTAGTGTTTTGTCCTTTTTGTTGTCCTCGCGTAAGTCAATTGCATATTGGTCTGTAAATGGTGAAGGTCATAAACCACACGACTGCCATATGGTGACAGTTTCAAACACAGCTGCATAGCGGATGCATGTGTTAATTCTTGCGAAGGGGAAAAGACGCCAAAACACGGTCACACTTCCTGTCCACTAGACAAACAAGGTGTCATAAAACTGCCAATTAGCTTAATTAGTTGGGGTGTCCGCTCATGTCATAAAATTAGGGATTCAATAAGAGTAGAACTTTATGATGGTATGAAAGGGACCCACGCCCATAGAGAAACATACCCGGTAATATGAATTTACAAAACTTAAATTAATACATTTCTATCTTTAAATGGGTACAAAAATTAAGTACCCGGTAGGGCTCACTTTAGACCACATTTTGGCATAGAACATTCAAGCCATGAATGGGAATATAAGACGTAGCCAGGCGTGTAGACCCTCATTCAAATAATTGCAAATCAAGTAAAGTCAAAAGTTGTATGCAGATTTTGAATCGCAGTCCACGAATTCCTATTAATCATTTATACGTAATAGCGCATTATGTGACCGATGCATTAAGAAATAGGGATTTTGACAATATTGTCCAAATTTACAACATTGTTCATTATAAGATATATAACAACTAAGATTAAAAGCATAAGAAAATTTGCTTGACAAAGATCCATACCCCTGTAACTAAAGTAATGATGATGCAAATGACGGTGATGCAGCTGCTGCTACTGCTGATAATGATAACGGTGATACCGATGCTGTTTATGATTATTATGTAAATGGTAAAAACGGTTACGGTGATGCCCATGACGATTACGATGTAGATCGTGATGGCGGTGATGCTGCTGCTGATGATGATGATTAAAGGTGATTATACAGGTAATATGGGATCATGATGATGATCATGTGTGGCCAGATAAATTTAATGGCGGTAATGATTATAAGTTCTTTAATATTTAACATGTAAATGGACGTGATATAAGTTCGTTTTTATTACGGTTGTTTTATTTAACTTTCAATTGATGATTGTATACGTGCACTATTTGGCAACTTATGGTTATTCAGACGTTGAACTTTTGTCAATTTCATGATTTTCAGCACTGTATTACGTTCAATTAGATAATACAAAATCCGGAAGTGAAGAGCCCCCAGTTTTGCAAAACAGGTCGAGTCTCGCGAGATTTTCTCACAAAGCGTCTACTTGATCAGCGGTATAGGATTGGCTAGACGCTTGGTTTGAAATGGTCTATTAAGCAAACTTACAAGAAAAAAGATTGGTATTGCTTTTTATTACTAGAAAATCGTGTTTTTGTCTGTTCTTCGAGTACAGCTGTTTGAATACATCAAGCGTTTTAGAAATGGCCGAGATATACTATTACAAGGCACCACTAAACATAAGAAGCACATACTCAGAACTTAAACGACTCATTTGTATTTTATTAAATACTGCATTAATTCAAAGGAACACTAGCTCTATTAGAAAATGCGTTCTTAGGTTTTTGCATTTTCGAATCTATAGACAAAGGACCTTGGTTTATTCAAATTATTTATGATATTAAGATACATCCAAGTTTATGTTACAAGGTAAGGTCGAATAATTTTCAATGTCTTTAATTTATTAAAATTATTCATATTATGTCAAATGTGTGCAAACGTATTTAAAAAAGTAGAACTAGATACCAATCCAGCTTCCAGCGCAATTACTTAAAGTGTCCTTGAATATTAAACTCAGAGACTGTACCAGCATAAAAGGTCTGACACCAAGGCTTCACGATTATTCAAAATTGTTATTTGTAACATAATGTGGGGGTCTAAACACACACCAAAGTCTCAATAACAGGCCGATGGTCGAGCGTCTTCCTTTGTAGGTCGGCCGTGCTCTTCTCTCGTCGGTTGCCTGCATTGTTCTCTCGTCTGTACTGTACTGTCGACCGTGTTGTTTTGTTCACGCGCATGTATGCATGAACGAGTTGTCATACCTTTTTACCAATAGATGTGGTCCATGTATATATGTGCCCTTAAGGCTAGTCTATGCATGGTATGAAGGCTAGGTAGGTAATAATGTTACATATTTCAAATGACAAAAGAAGAGTAAAACTTCTATAGCTTATTTTATTCTATGGAATTGTAAAAATATGTTTTACGTGATTCCTTTGAATTCCCCTTATTTTAAGTTTAATGGTGGTTTCTCAGAAAGCAGAAGATAAAGAATGTATAAAAGTGGAAAAATATAGAAAAAATAACAATGGCTAAAACACGAAGAACAAAATGTAGAAGATCGCGACTATTGAAATACACCGATCGTCATCTTATCTAATTCAAGTAAAGCATTGTAGGACAGGCCTGATCTGGTAGCACAATCGGTAGAGCGTCTGCCTCAGGTACGGGAGGCCCCAGGTTCGATCCAGGGCAGCGACATACCAATGTCATTACAGTGGTAGTGGTATAGCTCCCTTGCCAAAGTTCGAGCAAGTATAAGGGTAGTTTCACGACTAGTTGACCCGGTGTCAGGATAATGTGACTGGGTGATATATCATGCCAGGTGTTCACGGTATGCTATACACAGTAAAGGCAGCTCTATATCTGCTTCACGTGGACACCGTCTCCAGATAACTGAAATACAGTTGGTGGGAAGATAAACCCAATAAACAAACAAACAAACAGACCATTGTTAGACATTTTAGAATTTTGGATTCCAATTTACTAAATTAGCCTGAACGTTAGCATTAAACAGCTGTTGCAGAAATTCAAAGTAAAGAAGAATCAAAACAAGAAAAAATCATTTATAAAATTGAATTCCTTAGCTTCATAACCCTTACGCAAAATTACATACCCCATCCTGCTATTTGTGAAAATGTTCCATATATTATTAACAAAATAAAGTGACTCACTAACTTTTCTGAACTCCTTAAAAAAGTTTCTAAAAATAGTGTTGATGGTTACAATTTACTTTATTTTTGGCAATAAACTCTTCTAACAAGCGAGGACTTTTATTGTTTTTTTCAGCTACACAATGACCGGAGTGGCTGTTTAGTTGATATAACAGTGGTGACTTAGAGTCATTATTTGGGCAATCACAGTTAAAATTATGTTTCATCATCTCTCCAGTGGTGCCGTAAATAGATGAGACAATTTCAGCAGTCCCAACTAACATTTACATCAAATTGCAGAGTAGGTTTAACTTTGGGATGGTATCTGTCTTTATTATGGAACATTCTATTTGCAGATAATCTTTGGCTTATAATATGATTGTTTGGTTTCTTAACCTTTAATTAAAGACCAATTTTTGTTCGCTGATTATGCTGGTTTTACACCGTTTGTGCTTCATAAGAGGTGTCGGAAAGTGCCAAAATTGGAGGCATCGTTAAACTTATTTTCGCACACCAGTAGGCCCTTCTAAGACTTGCCACTTTATGGCCCGCCTTAATGTTTTTGTCATGTTTACATTTTGTTTGCCTTTGTCTAGTAGTAGTTGATAGTGCACCATGTGTTGCAATGTTCAGTTTACCATTTTATCTATATATTCCTTATAATACATGATATGCAAAGTTGATTTCTGTCCAAAGTTCTGTTTTTGTGTTTTATAATCTGAAAAAATATGCTTGTATTCATTTTCTACAATATCGTTCAAAAATGATTAACAGTACAATACTTGACTATCCTATAAAGTCAAATTTCCTTAGAAAAAACGAGAACTGTCTTTAAAAACTTAAACGGCGTTGGTGATGCTTAACCTGACACTAATTATTTCTTCTTTCTTTGAGAAAATCTTTTTTATCCTAGAAACCAAAGTTTCTTTCTTTAACAATAGTATACACTTTTGAAATACCGTTAACTTAGTCTGCTAAACATGTCGATATACCTTTGTAAATCACAAAAGACATATTGTTTATAACGCACAAAATTGCTATTTTTACCACTGCTGTATATATTTTACGACACATCCTGTCCTTAGCATTTAACAGAGAAGCAATTATCACCGACAAATAAAATTTTCCCTTTAATATACAGGTCAACCTGACGTCCTCATTCAAAAATCTGAAGAAATGTTTAAACTATTTTGCTTATCGGTTGAAGAAGTGAAACAGTTAATAATGTGAACTTTTTGTTACGTGGAATTTAACATGGATTAGATTAAAGGTAAATGAAATATGGATCATGTGGTTTATATGCATTATATGCAACTGTACTTACGGGAATTTATATTGCTTTTAATGTCTTTAATCCGCCATCGGTCCAATATGTTACTCGCCGGAGCGTTGAGTGGGCATTATATGGTAAATGCTTATCTGGAATTTCTACCACTGAGCATTTCTTTGATATTCTTTAGTAATGACATTGCGCCAGCGTTGGGAAGTAAGCTAAAACTATTTTTTTACGCCGAAGAAAAAGGCAAAATTCCAGGCTCCAAAAGATAACGGCATCTTTTTGTATCTATGGTCAATTACATCAAGGAAGATGGCGCGTTTCCTAAATAGAATTCTATTGCAAAATACACATGTTGTCGCCACTGGAAAACGCTCATTAAAATTACACAATAAGACAAAAAACAACAAACAATCCAATGGCGAAGAGGGTTTTTAAAGGATATATTGCATTTTCTTTTTTATATTGAACAAACGTATACTAAAATGTCATTAAGAAAACAAACAAAAGCTCTTTTGTGTAAATACTAACTACCGAACGACTCATTCAAAAATATAACCAGCTTACGAATGCCAGAGTTCAACAATGACGAAAGTGAATCACCTATTTTCCTTCCAATAACGCATTAAAGAAATTTTGTTAAGTGGCCAAAGTTCCGTCACGGAAATAACAGAGAATTGTTCAATTATTGTACATTTCATTGTATCGTGTGGTGTCACTGTTTCCATCAGAAAGGGCCATAATAGTCTACATGTTTAACTATTTAGATAGCATTTCCATGATAGGCTAGTATAGGCTTTAAAGTAACTACACGAAAAATATGAAGCATGTATAACATACATATTGCTTTGTTAACAAATATTGATGATTGGTTCAGTGGTTTAAATGTAAAAATTGGCATAATCCGAATTAATTAAATTAGTTTTGAATAATTTCAGGTAGTTTATTTTTACATAATCAATTAATAAATGCATGTATCAATTTAATGACGTAGTGATCATAGTCGCACTTCTATATACTTTTGTGTTCACATCAGCGTAGATTTTGGATAAGCACAAAACATTTGTGTTAGACAAATGATGCAAAAATAACAACTACACGGCCCATTTGCTTATACCTATACTCGAATCACTGATTTTTAAACTTTTATAGTCATAAACAAGAATAACAATACGTCTAAATATCGTCCTGGTAAAAAAAGATGTAGATCTATTAAAAACAATATGTCAAAACAACATGTTTTGCAGCATCTAAGAAAATCAGGTTCTTAGATCTAAATTAAATATTCGTTATATTATCTGTTATTTTGTCAGTATATACGTTCCTTTTATCATTTTAACTCCCGATGCAGGGGCTTGTTGTTAGTTGTCTCATTTAGAATATTTTAACACTGTATGTTTGATAGTAAAACCTTCAAGAAGAACGAGGTTGGATTGCTCCATATACCTAGTTTAAACACCCCAGTCGGTCCTTTTACCGATTGACCGTTCCAAAACGGTAACTTTGTCTTTGTTTTTGTGTGTTATGCCGCGTCTCTTTATTTTTGTCACGATTACATTAACCCTGTTTGCCGTCGTCTAGAGGTAAATCAGATTTAAATATCAGTGGCAATTCCTATAGGACCTTTTCTTATTTTCCTTTACTCTGGGCAGATGATCTAATGTTAAAGTCACCAGTTCCTGTTTCTTCATATAAGTACTTAATAGTAAAACAGGTTTTATTTCATTTTTATTTTGTTTTGACTGATTACATTTACTTATTGCATTTATAAGTTTGTTTATTATAATATCGACATAACATACAGTCATAAATATGGTTTTATTAAACCGTCTGTGTCCGTATGTACAAGTGTAAGTGAAATAAAAATTTATCAGTATCAGAAATAAAGCATAAATAACGAAAAGAAATACCCATCGTTAAACAAATATGTCTCACGAAGTGCTAATTAAAACTGTTTTCCGTTTTCATCTTGAAAATGATTTGATCGAATGGCATATTATGCCCAGTTAATCGGAAATGAAATTGATGGTTATTCATTATCGCAGATTTAATGATTCCAGACCATCGTTCTTTTTGGAATCATTTTAGAAAGAGCATTATCCAGAACGCTGGATAAGCAGCATTGCATTTCTGTTAAAAATAAGGCTGCATCTAGTAATAGAACCTTTAATAGAACATTGACCTTTAAAGATTGGTTAAAGATTGCACGACTAATGAAGCTTGCCTGAAATGAATGTTATACTTTCAAGTTTGTCAGCATGCGCGTACATGTATGCCTTTATGTATGTAATGTGTGTTTCGTTCCTATTTCTTAATTTAGAAATATCTATATTTATATATTTCCACATTTTATTAGTCATGTATATAGTCTGATTTTGTGTATTTGCATTGTGTTGTTTTTGTTTGTTTGTTTGTTAAAAAAGGAAACCCCTTCTAGATGCTGTTTTCCTATTTACAAACATATTGGAAATTCATGAATCAGGTCAAAGTGAGATGACATCATGTGTAATTGCCGTTAGATTTAAAATAATGATTTTAGAAAAATGCCTAAGTTAAAGCAACGGCAAAAAAGCATTTATGCTTAATGAGTTGATGAGCAATATTTTTGGAATAGAAATGTCAAAGATAATTGTGTTAAATTGAGAATTAGTCTTACAAAATACCACTTTCAACCTAAATTATTCGTGTTTGATTGCTATGCATGTTGTTAATTAATAAGTCTAAATCTCGATTAAGTGAGTTAATTTTCACATAATGCTAGATAAAAGGCGCTTCCCAGTCAACCTGTGTAAAACATATACATTTCGCAAACGAAAATGCGTCATAAATTAAAAAAATGTTCTCTCCACCTACCACCTATCCATCACTTGCTCAATTCTTTTCATTTTTTTCTCTTAAGAGAGAGAGAGAGAGAGAGAGAGAGAGAGAGAGAGAGAAAGAGAGAGAGAGAGAGAGAAAGAGAGAGGGAGAGAGAGAGAGAGAGAGAGACATAGATTCCATGTAGTGGAGCCTTTAGGACTACTTGAATAGAAACAAAATGCAAAATTGTTTTACTTTTACATTTTCTCTACTTAAAGTTTATATTTTAACCACTACACATTTTATCTGTAATCTGCACATATTGCATCCTGCGATGATGCACATTTCACTCCATATGGCAATGCTTCCATTTTTAGTAATTGGAGTAAGTTATATTTGATTAAATGTAGCTTAGGAAATAATACGCATTTATTTTGCTTAGCATTTATGTAAAATTGACATTGTCACAATGATAGAAATGCTTATATTTTCAGTGGGTTGACACAGCTTGAATATTTCAGAAATCATTTATATTAATGATTGTCATTGCAAGTGGCATGCCATTAAATCGCTTATGAAAGATGCATCATAATTACGCACTCACATTCTGTTTTCTAGTCAAGAAGCTTTCTCTACCTTTTACCAGCTAAAGCAACATAACAACTATAATATGAATATGCCCTATCAACACTTTATGTGTTACGTTTAATGTAGGTTGAAGAAATGTAAACGTTTATTTACTTTTAGGTTTGCGACAAAGAGCCTACTGTATGGAATCATCCTTCATATACAGGGGGTTTATAGTAATGTAGTAATGTTTTCTAGGTTATGACTTTGACAAGGTCATATATCTGTCTTGCCTGTCGATCAAAAAATAGTTTAAAATAATAATAAAATAGTTTAAACATATTTCTGTTTGAATGTGAGACTATCTTGATATTGCATTCATAAATTAAATAAATCAATTCTTCCTTTTGGTCTCTGTTATATGACACTACAAGATATAACGTAAAGAACAATAATTGGATAATTTTCTGTTATTTCATTGATGGAACATACTGTCTTGCCACTTAGCTAAATGTACACAATTTAATGTAATTGTGAGGGGGAAACGTGTCATTTTAGTTTCGTCTTGGGTGAAAGTAGATATTTGTTACTGTTTATACTATGTACGACTCAACCGATGGTTGACATGGCCACAAAAATGCACCTTTATCTAATTCCTTGATTACATTGTACTTTTAGCTTTGTTTGAAATAAATAGCGAAACGAAAATAGAGGAAATGTGCTCCCGACCCCTCTAATTTCACAATCTTTAAATGTTTGTTTTTTCAGGAGCACTAACATATTTTGCGATAGATTATTGATTAGGAAAAGCTTTAACTGCCTGAACATCCTAAACATCAACAAGCTCTGGATCTACCTTGTTTTTGAACGTAGATCAATAAAATAAAACGGTTCCAAAATGGAAAAATAACTGTCCATGGAATCATATGCTTGTATATTACATGAGAATGAAATAAAACAAAGTATTTTTATCAATGTTTATTTGCAAAATACATAAGAATATTTATTTTAACAATGGAAAACCGTGCATTTGCAACGTTAATTACAATTAAGCTATTGGTTTCCTACCCAATTTTTAAAATATATTTTCCTTATCATACTTCAGCACATAATATCCGTCGGAATTAGTAATTGTTTTCGATGTGTGGTTTATTTGAAAGTAGCTTTATCCTAAATTAAAAAAAACAACACCACACAGCATTATCGTGCGTTGGCCGACACATGACATTCTTGTGATATGCTGACAAGCCACGTAAATATGTCAGTTTGTTATAGACGGCACTCAAAGTCAATGGAAACTTATCACATAACAACTGTCCAAAATGTGGTTCTGATCAGATTCTAAAATAAAGAAAATAAAATTCATATCGTCTTTAACTCAGAAACATAACAGGCATCGCATCACTTGATGAATTTAGTCAATAAGATTCAACAATAAATTTTCCAGTCCATATGTCAAAAAACTTTTTTTTTAAATTCAGGCCTTAGTGTTGTTATCCGCCATACTAATTTGCCCATTTGCGCCAGTTACTTTCATAGCGTTATTTATGTCCAGTTCTAGGGAACCAGACGGTTTATTATATTCTGTCACGCCTGTCATTATTTCACATTTAATCTGTTACACCTACATTCACAATCGCATGCAATTGATCAGATCAACTAAAATTATTAAGATACTACTTAAAATAATCTCCCCAAAACTGATAATAAGAGTTCTTTTAATTATTTTTACGTTACATGGTTTAAATGGAAATGACAGCGAGAATAAGATGTGAATTTTAATGTTGCCTGCTTGGCACGAATTAACCAGGCTTAGTCGGATTTTGTTTACGTACATATCTTTGCCAGGCGTACTTAGAATCCGTTAATGCATTTGTTTTATAATCCTATTAGCGTACTAGTGTAATCATTCACAACAATAAATCAATAAACACGAATTTTAAGACGAAATAAGCCATATAGATGGGCTAGATTTGTACGGATGAGTACATGCAACAGATTTCTACATATATAGATAATGCGACCAGATCACTAGCAAAATGACAACTTAGTGCATATTAATCGATTTCTTTTTCCATCAGTAAGAGTTAAAACAAAATTATATTGATTTAGGACTAGCGCATACTAAAAAAGAAATTGTCTTCTAGAAAAGTGACGTTTGATTGTGTTTGGCATTTGTGAATTAAACAAATAAAAGGCATTCCACACCATTGTGTGTATTTGTGCTGACAAGAGGAAGAAAATTGAACTAATTTAACAATCATGCAAGATAATCTGCGACAGGGGACATAACTGATAATTCATTAGGGTGATAACATATATTCGATTTATAGTCAAGTCTTGGCTAACTGAAAGGCAATAATCTGCTCAAAGCATGTTTCCCTTAATTGTATTGTTATGTTTTGCGAACAGAGTAAAATTATTGCATGCATACACTAATTAAAAGAAAAGAAAGTTTAAGGCAGTACATATTCTATTAAAAATAACCAATCTAACGTTTCTACGTGCCCGTCTTATAAACATACTTGTCAATGTTGTGAGTGAGGCTTCTGTCTAAGTAAGCTAGAATTTAAGATACTAGAATACTACATGTAGTTTATGTGTTTGTTGTGTTTATCATCCTTTCAACAACAAGAGAATGTGTTCAAACTCAGACATAGTATTCTGACACCTTCCGACCAGTCGTCATACTACTTTTGCTAGAGGATAAGCAAGGTAGCCACAATGTATAATATGCATTTTAGTATGTTTTGTACACATATCTGTATGGGTGGACTATTTAATTTTCATAGTATAGAAATCATATAATATAAAGTTGCACGAAATCGTTTGTTGAACATTTTTAAATGTCTGGCCATACAAATTAAAGGATTTCAAGCTAGGATTTATAACAAGTATGTGTTTCTATGCAGTTTCCTGACAGAGTGTCGCATTATCGGATGTTGCCTTAAACCTTATGGCGCTTTAAGTAAGATCGTTGGAATTGTACAATACCATGTCTTAGTGTATTTTGTAAATAATGTACTTGTCCAAATAAATTTGCTTTTATATCAAACTGCAGACTTAGTATCTTTGGCACGGCTTTGTTTTTCGGACAGAAACATATTTCTTATATCCTTAACTTATACACAATAAGCCGTAAGTGGAAACATAATAGCTATGTTGTTTGATCGATGGAATTGTCTTAACGCCAAGAGACACATGATGTTGCTGCTTAAAATGAATCAATTGATAGATCAATCGGACAGCCTTGAACTTCCAGTTTTATATACCTATTAATTTAATTCACCGCTGTCGTCATGCAAGAAAGAATGCAGCTATATTAAAATAGAATATACGTCCGTAATGAAACCCCTTTCTTTCTCTAGATATTGTTGAAATAGTAAATCTACCATGGGCTCATTTAAGAAATAAAAAGTACAAATTCAACATATCTAGTGATAAGACATGCATGGTCTTTATACCCGGTTGACGATGAACCATGTTGAATGATGAACAAAACATATACAAGGTCTTCCAACAGCAGTCATAATCTAAATAAACACGACTGAACGTATATTTTTTATATCGCAACAGCCAGCAAAATACGTAGCCTAAACTGCGTCAGTGGGTCACATACACATGATACGTGCTTTGTTTATGTTAAGGTTTTCTGTTCTGTGACAATGTAAATAGTAGATTATATATTGCAAAACAACATAAAGTATATCATCGCCAGAAGCCGCCTGTACAAGTAACAGTTCATTCCAATATGTAATATTTACTTACATTTTCAAACAAAAACCATTAATCATGTTTGTTACTTTGTTATTATTTTAACTTGTTGACAGTGTTTTTGACTACTTGGTACTTCCTGTCGATGACCTTTTTGCAATAAAAAGAATATCACTCCAATGCCCCATTGTCGGCTTCTATGTTGGCGACGTTTCTGCCCTGGCGTTGGCGATATGTTTAGATTAAAGTTTGATGGGCAACAATTTTCAAGCTTATATCTTTATTCCGTTGTATATTATTCCATGAGATAATAGTTAGTTTTAATCAAATGTAGTAGTTCTAGATACGATTTTCAGGGAAGTATGGCCCTATTTGTCTTAGATTAAGTATCGGTGCCGACCAAGACGAAATATTCTCAATAAAAATTATACCAGTCATAATCTTCTTTGAAAGATGTAATGCAAATCAAATCATTCAGTATAAGTAATTCGGATGGTTGTTGGGATATACCTCCAATAGGAGGTAGTATATTGCCCTTAATAGGTCTTGAAACGAACGTGTAAAATCGCAATTCACCGTAACACACTTTCAACTTCATCGAACATTGTAATTTATGTGGACAGGCTTCCCCCACCCCACCCCCACCCCCAAATCCGGTCTGTTTAATAAAGTGTCCAATATGGAGAGACAATATTGACAAAACTGTCAAAGAGTCTCATGTAATCCACTAGAGGCGTATCTTGGGACACAATAACATTCGTTTGCTGGTTCATTGTAAAGCTACGGCACCTCATATGAAGATGCATTATTCTATATTTGTAGCATTAAACTAGCAAAACATATATTTTTATTAATGTGGTGTAAATCATCATATGTGTATTTGTAGCAGGCAATGCATGAAGTTGATTATTTTAGAATTGTATTATACATATCAAAAAGAGTTGCCACTCTGCTGTGTGATACTGTAACGATATTCTTATCCACATGTAATTGAATTAAGATAAACATACAGTTGTATTTTTTAACATAAATATATATGTTTATCTTAATTTTGATGGTTTGTTCTATACTAAGGTATATAACGTTTATAGAAAACATCATTTTATACAAATATTGTTAATGAATAAGTTTTTTAAAGGCTGCCGGGTTTATAATATATTATATATTAAAATTCAAGATATTTAAGGCCGCGTGTTACATGTATCGACCTTTTTTATTACGCAGCCATTTGTCACCATGCCTTTAGTGAAACATTTCACTTTCACTCTTCCTTTCACTTCCTTTTAGACCCTTCCATGATGCAAATAACATTTTAACACCAAGTAGCAGATTATTGTAGCACTTTGTGACAGTTCCAGACTGATTGTTTAAATGCGACGTCACACTGACCGCCTGATTACTCAAATCACAATCATGTAACTCATAACTTTTTTTTGTAATTGTTTTTGTAGAAAAATCAGTGAAAATGATTTTCACAACATCTCAGTGAGACTCACATAAATATTTAGGCTTTTTTTCACTGATGCAAAAATGAATACAATGCTATGTGCAATATCCAATATAAAATAGTCAGAAATACGTGTAGTTATATCATGGCATTGATTGCATGATTTTAAATAGGCCTAGTTCTTTGGCATTATACTGTCGTATAAGCGCGAACTAGAAGGCTTTTACTTGTTACAAGAGAGGCAGAACAAGCAATGCAACGACTAAATTTCATCTCCCACTAGTTTCATGTTTTTGCATTTGATAAGAGCAGTCGCATGGTGACCCAGCATTTTCCTACAGTTTGTAAGTAGCTAGATATAATTAAAACGCACTTTCGCACTTGCTGCCATTCAACAAAACTAGTTTTAATAAATTTTACCAACTTTTTTTAAATATTCTGTTCATATAAAGGATTGCCGCGTTTTAAAACAAATATGGTTTTATTCCTTATTGACCTTTACCTATTCAAACTCAACTGCAAAAAAACAACAAAACATAAAAAGTGTAAACAATGGCCCGCGCGGGCCGATTTGGAGCTTCTTCAGCAGCGGAACAGGAGTAAAGGCGGCTTAATCTCAATTCTAAAAACTTGGTGATATATATTGTGTTCATGTACCAAATAGCAAAAAAATGTTTAATCAAATATAATCCAATTTACGAAAGCAGGACCAATATGAACAAAGGCCATTAGAGACAAAAATACAATTTAAAGTTTTCCTGCTTTATGTTTTTGTACTTAAAGACTGAAGTATAGATACTTACTGCACCCAATGTTATCTCGCTGTATGCTACTTAATATTCAGAAAATATATTCTGATTTTGACTTAATGTTGCGCCAACCACAGTTATCGCGATCTAGACTCGTTTATCTTATATTTCACCAGTTAGCGCAAACTAAAGGCAATTATAATACTTGCATCCCTTAATTCTCGAAGCCTATTGTAAACAAACCAAAAGCTATATAAAAAAAAAAATAATAAGACTTCCAACGCACGAATTAAGACGCACGAAGCTTACAATCTAAGCAGAGTTTTAGTGATCGATGCATTATTGAACGATTCATATAAAACATTTCTTTCATCAGTCATTTTGTAAGATTTTCATTATTCTGTCACTCTTAATTTTGTTGCACATACATGTAAGCAACTTAAACTTAGGTATAGCATATCTTAGAATATAATTAATAAAACACATGAATAAAAACGTGTTTTATGGCTTTGTCTTATATTTCAAATAATTTTCTTGTTGAAAACAATATAAAAGAAATATCGCTAAAATATAAAGGCAATTATTTGTTTAAAGTGGTAAGTGAACACCGCATTCGTGTTCAATGTCAACAATTTATTGTATGTAATTATATTATGTCAACAGGGTCTGCAAATGTGTTTTATAAGTACAGTTAGAAAATGTTCCACGGCAATTCGTTTTAATGTCCTTGAACATCCAACTGAGAGACTACACCAACTGAAGAAACATGAAAGAAAGTTGTCAATATTATTCACAATCTCAAATTTTATTTCAAATGACAAAAGAGTGTGGAACTGTATTATAACTGAAATGTTTCATGTATTACCTCTGATTTTCTTTTACTTATACCATTTTTATGTCTCTGATGTAAATAAAAAGAAGAAGAAGAACAATAAAACCAAGGAAACATAAACCCACACAACAACAAGCCACACGTGGTTTAAAATAATAAGTTCTTTTCAATTCATAATCCATATGCCTTTGCTTATAATATGTTCACTTGCTTATTATACCTCTGGTATTTACAATTCTAACAATAATATCGTTTGAAATCCACTTTGGACCTTGCAAACTTATTGTACTCTTCATTAAATGTTATTTAGATAAAATGCTGACTTAATAATCATAAATATCCATTCCCTAAAGTAAAAAAAAAAATTAACAAAATTATAATCAACACATGGTCTAAAGCTGTACTTGCATGACTTCACACATAAGAACATTTAACAACTGGATTATACAAACGACGGCATTCAATATTCTATCAATTATTCCAGTGGAAAGACCTAACGACTGTACCGTCCTCGCGGTTCGCGTTGTTACACTGTCGTAAATATCAACATATGTCGGCCCATTCTTACAACTTTACCCATATGCACCATTAATTTCTGAAATAATCACGTGGCATGAGGGTGAGAATTAGGCAAGCGTTTAAAATGATGTCCTCAGATTGTTTCAAGTGATCAGTTTTGAATGGCAATGCTTTGACTCAATGGTAAATTAGCTGAATTGAAAAGCTACAGTTACAGGCACTTGTGGTTGATAAGAAAATTAAACCATTGTAAATAGTATAGAAACAATTTTGTTCAATTTGGTTACATATATCTTTCCTTTTCCTTAACTTTTTTCACGATCTCCTGAAAATATTTCTTAAAATAAAATCTTGTTATTCTAACATAACCCATTTTATCACTTATGAATTGAACAATCTTTGCATGATACTTAAGACAAGTCTGCTTGAAAAGGGAAATTTTGCGAGGAAAAGTGAACAAGTTAAGTCTTACTTGCTTAGCATAGATTTACCAGGATTTAACTGATTTTTGCATGCATTAGCATCCTTGCAAGAAATTTTGGGATTCATGTTAATGCATTTGTTTGATAATCCTTTTTACTGGGGCGATCATTCCCAACCATTAAAATAAAAACACTTGTGATGACGAGCTTATAATAATGTAGACATGTCAACTAATTTTAACCGGAATTAATACGTTATGCTTCCTGTTTATATTAGATCCTTTAGCCGATGTTTCTATATGGATTATTTAAAACACTGAACTATGGAAATAAGGTAAAATTTCAAAAAAGAACAAACATAATGAAAATGTACCCTGCATCAAACTAACATGCCCCAAAAAGTGTTTGCTTAAGTAAACTGTTTTTTTTTTCTTCTTCTTTATAGAAATGTGATATAATCTTGATATGTGTATTGTTAATCAGAAATTCGACAACGTGTCATTCATAAATGCAAATTTAAGGCGTCGTGCATATCTTTCCTGCTTAGATTTTTTCTTGAAGTCATCCCTTCCAGAAAGCCAAACACATGTTTCATTTTTATCTGTGATAAATCAGCATCCGGTTATGGACACATATTCACAAACCTCACAAAGGTTTTCAAAATACCGCAAAGCTTGCCTCGAATAAATGTTCCCATTTTATTATTGTTGGCACGGTTTTGTGAAAAAGTAATATAAATTTTGGTCCTATAATTAAATTGTTCCATTTTTGAAGAATTTCGCCTGAATGTATGCTTAAGCTTAATATTTGCTTATGATTTTTGCTGTTTGCAAAAACCCCTACGGGGTGTCTAGTTTCTTGTAAAGAAGTAGACAATTCTGAACGTATTATGAAAGAAAGTCAAATGTTTAAGCAATTGCAACAATAATTTATGATTAATGATTTTTTCGAACAGTGTGATGATAGGAATCCCAACTGCAAATGTGTTTATTCTACTGTTTACGAATACGGGAAAATAAGTAACAACATTTATCCTGGTTTAATGGTGTTGGATTTCTAGTTGTGCTTATATTGCACGTAATATAATATAAACTTTAGAAACATAGTGTTTTAAGTAAATAACTCAATATGTCACAATACTTAAGTCAAATACAATTAACAAAGATTATAGCGACACGAAATGTGTGCACTTTATCAACAAAAAAGAGCAGGAATTATATATACTGATCAAACAAAATAGATTTGAACGCGTTTTAAGATAAAAAGGGTTGTTTACAGCAATTAAATTTATAAATAGTCTCCTTTGAATAAGTGCAAGCAGTCTTCTCGACAGAAACTCCACTGTAGTACATATGTACTTAATTGTGTTTAGTTTTGAGAAAACGTGTATACAAGAACAAAACTCCAAATATACGTTAAGGAGGACAAATAAAAGAGACTTTTAGACAGGTCGGGCTGGGCTTTAATGATGTAAAGGACTGGTGTATTCTGAAAAAATACAATGAGACTTAACATCGAACACAGGATGACTATTACTTCTTTCCTACGTTATACCCCTATATAAACAATTAGAAATAAAATGCTGCCTGTACATGCTGCTTCCGGTACATTTCGATCCAGATACAAGTGTTTTGCAATATCGGTATCACTTGTCTTTTAATGTTTCGTAAATTTAGGGATAATAAATATTTACGATGCAGCATGACATTGACATTGATATTTATGAGAATATATAATCCACTGAGGAATAGCTGCAGACTTTCTTAGTTACCAACGATAGTGGATCACTAGTAATAAGTATGAAAACTGTCAGGGCAAGACTGTTTGAATTATATATTACTTGATTGATTTATAACATCAACAAAACGTGTCTTTATGAGAAAATTCAATAGATAATAGAACAGGCAATATAGCCAATATGTCTCCAGTTTGGGATTTTTGTGTATTAGATAGGTGTATACGAACTAGATGTCTGTTCGATTTTCAAATCCATGATATGATACAGAATCTTCATTTTGATATAGAAGTAAATCTGTTAACCTGCTGTTGTACATTTTTATCCCTCGGCACTTAATGCGCCGAAGGTTTAAGGCACCAACAGATAGTGTAGCATTCTGCCAGACAGTTGCATGCAAACATGTTCTATTTATAAATTACCGGATGTAATGCAAATGATTAAGATTATGTGTCCACTTGTCATCACCAAGACAGTGTTTAAGACTGTTTTAAATCAGATAAAACCCAACCAGGAAACATGTGGTCAGCAATAAAAACAAATCCGAGCTATTTTGAATTGTGAAATGATGACTCATGCAAGATAAAAAAATACCTTCTCAGACAAGTATTCCATCGCATTGTATTTTCAAAATTCTGTTCTACAGACTGAGATATATGATTTTAACATGGTAACAACCGGCGCAATGAGAACATGCGTGACTTATTGTCGGTACATGTAAGTTAGCAATTCTTCACTTTAAATACTTCAGTTTACGTTTTCTTTGTTAATGTTGAATCACCATTGCGTGTTACATGAAAGCGTGTATATTAATTTTAAACGACAATAGTATAAATCTGTGTTATTCCTAGAATAGCTATATTGCTTTAAATACAAATAAACTATGAGTGTATTGTTCAGTTATTCCAATGGCAACGTAAATATAATGTTGTCGTTTTCTGAACCATGGGGATTAATATTCATGTTCATTGTTTACTGCACTGTTTGTTAAAAGTTTTTTTTAAATGATAAAAATGAATTCATATCGAATGCTAGTCACTTTTACAAAGATTTATGGTTTTATGGTGACGCAGGTAAGGTAAATGTACGTTGATACTCGGTAAATTGATTGTTAATACTTACCGAAGAAAGGACTGCGCAAAATTAATTTATTTTCATCTAAATATTAAACATCTCGGAACACTATTAAGTTGTTCGAGGTTTACCTATTCTTTTTGTTTGTGTTCTTGTTTTTTTTGTTAGCCATTTTATAAATGTCGCTTTATCAGAAATGGAACTGAGTTGGTTTCTGCCCCTTCCTCTTCGTAATGCGTACATTTCAGTGAGCATCGCCTTTCAAACTTGTATCTCAGTAACCTAAATACAGTCTTCCAAGTGACTTGATTTATATATGGTAGTTGTTTGCTGTATTCTGTGTACAATATGGCTCTTTGCATACTTTGACTAAGTGTCGGTGCCGATTAAAACGCAATATTCTTAATAAAAATGATACATTATCACCCAGTAATGAAAATGTGTAGTTTCGATATAAGTAAATTGGTGTTAATCGAGATTCAAGTCAAAGTATAGTGCTGCTTAAGAGAATTAAACGAAATATATAATAACAAAATATGCGACATTTTATTTGTTATAAATATAATATGGGCATATGCGTATGTGTACATGTAATCAGCAAACCCTGCGCATATCTTAAAGATTTTGGTATATATATTGTACATACTTCCGCTCAGCTCTTTCTATCTATATTTAAATTCGTTTATACAAAGATAACTGATTTGAATTGAGTCGCATAGATAAAAATGTATATTGTTCTCGTTTCGATTTATAAAACGGATGTTTGAAACAACTATTTGTTTCATGAATATTGTTAATGGTAATTTTTGTATAGTTTCACGCTTTTTGCTATTTGTTGAGGAACAGACATTTTTAAAGGTCGCATTTTATCAAGTATTTCTAAAAACGGCACCATTTATCATCATGTATAATTAAACACATGTTCTGACACCCTCGTTGCACGTCGGCCTATCCACCATGCAGATAACATTTAAGTATCGGAATTACATGAATGAAGCTCTACGTTCATGTCGAGGCTGTTATGATAACACATAACTTAATTAACCTTTCAATATAGTTTTGTTTAAAGTGTAGTAAGTACAAATGAAAAAAAACAACAACACATTTTTGATTGAAAACACTCCCTTTGTTAATTTTTATCACTTGTACATCTTAAATAGTTTCAGCCTTTTTAATATAATATTTCGAACAAGTTTCTTGTAAGAACCAAAATAAATGAAGAATCAAATGTTCTAAAATGCTATACTTTGTTTTATGTGGTAACGAAAGCATTGCATAATGTTTTATGTATGCTTTCCATTTACTGTTATTATTTAATTACCACAGAGTCCTCGACTCTGCTTAATCTTGGTAAAGCAAGATAACATTTCCTATTGCGGCGTAATTCCTTTTAACGTCATTGAATATCCCGCTGAGAAACTGAATCATTTATAGAAGCCTAAATTAATGCTTCATTATTTAAGAATTCTAATTTTATTTCAAATGTCAGTGGGATTTTTTTTATTACAAATAAGATGTTTTATATTAGTCCTTTGATATTCCTGACACTCAGACGGTTAATAATAAAAGAAAGAAACAAGCAGAACAAAAGCTTCATTAAAAACAAAATCATGTTACGATGTTTAAAACTATTTTTGATCTATGCATAAGTCATCCTTTCAGGATTGTTACGTTTATTGTACTTTGTCTAATATCGGACCTTCGTGATTTACATTCAACTAATCAAGAACAGAATACTACAATCCAAACTTATAATTTCATCATACAACACCATAATGTGTGCATTTGTCTTAACACGAATACGCATTTTTTTCTAAACTTTAATCATTTATTAATTCATCTTCAGGAGTCTATTTCAAGTCGGAGTGTGTTATTCATAAAAGCTGTTAAATGGTGGAGGGTGACCGGAGAGGCTTGTTACGAACAACGAACAACGAATAGATTTCTTTCGAAGTGCTTCCAAAACAGTTTGAATCTGAAGTAATTGTATTCAAAATATGATTGAGAACATTGCAAGCTTGATATTTTGTATATTGCTTTTATCGACTCGATTCTACAGTGGTCGTGATAGCATTTTGATATTGCTAACGATAGTGATTGAATTTACTGTGATATATATGAAATGAAGTAGATTTGTTTTTATTACATAACTTTTCAATTTAGTCAATAACACAAGCCTCTCTGTGTCATGCCCCCATTTTGTTATACAGGACCACGATGGAAATAAGATTTACAGTAATGTAGTCTTTTTCGTGTTATCCTGGGTTAGGAGGCATAACATGGGTAGTTATTTAAATTTGTGATTTATGCAAAATGTAATTATCATTGTTGTTTGAATTTTAGTAACTATTAATGTTTTTATTTATAATTTGCATTTTTTATTTCTTTTAGAAATGTAACTAATTAATTATAATTTGTATGTATATGTAATCCTACTCCATGTATGATCTCTATTTTACCGAAATAAATCTATCTATCTATCTATTCCTGGGATAGTCTTGTAGTTTGCAAAACTTTTCTTATAACAGTATAACCATTGTCCGTTATTCAAATGATGTCATTACTTACTCTCTCTCTCTATCTATCTCCCTCTCTCTCTCTCTCTCTCTCTCTCTCTCTCCCTCTCTATCTCTCTCTCTTCTCTTCTCTCTGTTTTCTTACATTATTGTATACGACTGTCACGAAGAAAGGCAACATCCCATGCTAGATTGATTAAAATAAATGTTTTTTCATAATCAATAGGATTTAGCAAATATCTGTCAATGCTTCTGGATTTACTCCATTAAAACATTATGATATGAACAGACATTTTCATATGCTATGTCCATGTTTATGCCGGATAGAAATACTAGCACAATTTATCAATGTAGCCAAGAAATAGGGAAAAAATCATTTTTGTAGCGAAACTAAACATTGAGCGAGTCGTACTAAACGTAAACAGCTAACAAACTTCCTATTTCATTCAAGACAAATAAAAACGTCTAGATCCTTTCCCTTCCAATAGCGTTATAGACTTTTACTTAAGTAAGCAGACATGGTTCCGTCAATGATGTTACAGAATATTATTCTGTTAGTGTACGATTCGCTGTGTCTGGTAATGTCCTACTACAGAGGACAAAACGTAGAATTGATTTAATTGCTGCATGTACTTGATACAATGATAATGTACGCTTCATACAATTTTATTAATTTTTTAATTCCGTTAAAACAAAACCTTCACTTTTAGTTTTACTTGCAGTTAAATATCAATACTACAGCAATACCTTATACATAACAAATAATTTGTAATTAAGGCTGGTCAGTCCTCACTTGAATTTATTCTCGATTATTCAAGTACACTTTGGCATTTATCTAATATTGGAATGGTAATTTTCAACTTCTAATAACTTTGGCTGTTATTTTCTATACAACTCATGGGTTATTGCCAATTAGATTGAGATCTTAATTAAAACTGCACTCTTTTATGTTGTCGCTTGTGTTCTTTTGATTGTATTTTTCCGAAGTTCGTCAACCATCGATAATAAGCTAACGATGCCTGTATAACTGATATGGATCCATATATTTATACATTCTATGGTGAAATTTTGTGCTCTTTTGTGGTCATCAACAATGTTCAAAATAAATACAAATATATTTTAGGGCAATGGGTATATAAAACTTCAACTATATTGAAACAACCTTTATTTACAAATCCTAAGAATATATATTTACAATGTAAAATAAATCATTTAAACAGTAAAACCCAAATATTGTTTATAACCTGATGTTTACCTCAATGAAATATTTTTGTATCATTCAGCACTGATCACCATAGTTCTGTGTAAGATCTCCGTCCTAAAGATTAAATATTTTCGCTATCTGATTTGTTTATTTTCAACTTTATCCTTAAACACACACACACACACGCACGCACGCACGCACGCACGCACACACACAGAGTATTATCGCGCATTGCCTGACAAATGGCATCCGTGAAGCATGTGGACAATGAAAAAATAATGCGTAAATGTGTCGTTCCCAGGTGTGCGATATTTAAAAATGTAGAAAAATTAATTTGTACCACGAAAGATTTAAAAACGAATATGCTAGTTTTTCTTATCGATTACCCACTTAATAATAAATATAAATATTCTAAATAAAATATAAATGAACTAAATTCACGAAAACCTATGATTATAATCATGGTATCACGTCAACATAAACTTAAACAACTGGATTAAACAACAAAGGCGTCATTTCAATGTGCGTATCAAATCCTCCATTTGATGCCTTAATGTCTGTACCGTCCTTGCGGTTCACAGTTTTTACACTGCCGTACATATCAACAAACATCGGTCCATTAATACCACTTTGCCCATTTGCACCATTCATTTCTGAAATGATCACGTGGTGTGCAGGCGAGATCTCATTGGTGCCCTTGAGTTCGTGCAAAGAACCTTGCACGTCGATGGGTAAACTGTCACTTTGGGAGTCACATGAAGCGCTAAATGTGATGTCGTCATCAGTATGTGTCACGTGGTCATCATTTGAATACAGATGCCGATTAATGAGTGGACTTCCTGACATAAATGTCTTCGATTCCAGTCGCGTCAGACGCTTAATCTTATCCTCTCCCATCAGCCAGTACGTTAAGACTTCACCCTTTCCCTGTTTAGGCAAAATAACAAACTGTTTATATGAAAATATTCACTAATACAAATTCCTCGTCGATGAAAAAATCATTACGCATCTCACATAAAATATAGCGATTTACGAATTATACAACTTTTTTGCACTAGAGAAATTCTTATACTCCGAAATATAAAAAATACAAAATTTGTTTTTGTTTTCACCTCGATCAGTTAAATAACTTAAACCGCTTTTCTTGTTTGTGTGTTTGATTGTTTAACTGTTTGTTTATTAGGTTTATTTGATCCACCAATATTTCAGTTGTCTGAAGATGGTGCCCTCTAGAGAGAGGGCTGCCTTCAATGAGTGTAGCATTTAGTGAACACCTGACATGATACTGCACACAGCCACCAAATCTGGTAGGCCAGTTGTTATACCAAACTTAAATTTACGACTTCGCAATGTCGAGGTTTGAACCCGAGGCCTCCCGTACATAGGGCCAACGCCCTACTAACAGAGCTACTAGGTCCGACAAGCACATTTGTTCAAGCTAGACTTTTAAGAGAATACTAATTAACTCTTAGCTTAAATTGATCAAAGACAAACAAAAAATGCGTCGATCTAGCTAGACTGGAAGCTTGTAGAACAAGGTCTAGCATAGTTGATACTTAGTCTTTTGTGTTACATTGAGATTTCAGTATCGGTTATTAAAGTGATGTGCGAATTAAATTAATTGTACACACCTTCATAGCTACAAGTCCTCTTTCTTCTAGAATGTATCCTCCCAGTTTGTCCAAAAGCTCTTTGATTTGAGCCGAGCAATGGATTTTCAGGGCTGTAAATGAGTAACAATGACTTTGTCTTATTTTTTTTTCATGTTGGATACAATTTTAAATGATTTTGATAAGTGAACTAAAATACTTTTACAAGTAACAGAACATTGAGTTTATTTTTTTCTAGCATATCAGATAATCTGAGAAAAAACCGCCACTTATGATCTAGAGCGTAACGACTAAAAATGAATCGAAAAACAGAAAGTGAAAGCAACTTAAATTAATTCTGAATTGTACAAAGCGTTCTCTTTTGTATTATAATCAACATGTTGCCTTTAAGCATTGGGAAATGACTATTTAGTTTCATTTCTAACCGTTATCTTTCCGACATGTTGGTGTTGATAATAAAATGTATAATAAAAGACGAAAGACGAATTTTATGGTATCAGTATTGACCAAGCATTTAATTAATAGAGAAATTGCCAAAGCAGTATAATACGTACGCAATCCGTTACTTTCCATGCGACTGGTAGTATTGACAGTGTCACCAAACAGACAGTACCTAGGCATCTTGAGACCAACAACACCCGCAACACAGGGACCAGAGTGTAAACCTATCCGTAGATGGATTGTCTCGTCCGGCCGGTGGGGTATCTTGAACTGCTTAATGCCACTTAACAGACTCAGCGACATGGAGGCTATCTCACCTACAAAATAGATACAACACAGACGTAGCATTTGTCGATAACGATTACAAATAAAACTGTATTAAATGGTTGACTATGATGTAAATCATCTCACAAACTAAGGCATGAACTGAGCGATAACCCTAAAAAGACAAAGGACAAGTGAGCAGACAGGCTATAATCCTAATGTCAAAGTCAACCCAGAAATGGTGCATCAAAATTCGGATTAGACAGAAAAAAATGTTTAAATGACGAATAATTGTCAACATATTCGAGACTGATTAATTTCTTTTGACATGGTAACCTACAGAGACGCTTCTAAGCGTTCTATAAAATGAACTTTTAATCCATTGTAGTGATATAACACTGTGACTTCGTGTTATATCCTCATACCAGGTGTTGTCGACTCTCCCTTTCAGGTAGTTTGTGTTGTAAGTGTAAGCTCTTATTGTGTCTCCTTGTCACTTAAACATCTTCATTTTTGTTGGTACCTCTATCCAGAACTATTTTGAAATTCATCGTAAGAAAGATATAAAAAGATTTATCATAATTTAAAAAAAAGGTGCGAACTACATCTAGCGATGAAATTAATGTAAAATGGACAAAAACACTGAGACGAGGCATATCACACGCAGAGAAAAAAGACAACAGTTACTGCATGGGAAGGTCAGTTGACAAAAGTGCCGGCTTGCATGCTTCATTAAGAAAGAAATATTTCCTTCTAGAACATGCTCATGCTCATGATCATGCCCTTGATCAAACTTATCAACGTAGAGTTCAAAAAAGTGCACCCACCTGCATGCATGATACCATTACGTTTCGGCAAGCCGGATACAACCATGTAAGCGTCACCGATTGTCTCCACCTTGTAGACGTCATAGCTCTCAATGATGGAATCAAACAGCGTGTAGAGGTTGTTCAAAAGATTTACGACCTGTAGAGAGAGGGACCAATTGTTATTAACAAATGAGAAAAGAACGAAGCATTAGAAAACGTTTATATCGGGTCATAACACTTATGTCGTCAACTTAAAGGAATCATTCGTCTCTGGCAACATATGGTGCGTGGACAGAAATTAAGTTGTTTGAGTAGTCTGTAAATACTTTTAAGTTTTGATGTTAACAACATGCTATAAACAATATTTTTACTACGGAAAACTCATAAAACTGTCAGCTACTTTTATACGTTATAAAGATTTAGTATTCTTATACGGTTGCATTTTTGTTGTAGTACCTTAAGCCAAATAAAATGTATAACATAGACGGGTGTATGAGCTAATTAACTTTGCAAAATAATTTTGCAGATAAATATTCATTGACAGTTCATTAGAACCTTTTTTCAGGCTTAATAGGAATTTAAACTTGTTGAGTTAAAACCGATTGCAGTAAAATTTACACGTACGTTTTATGACTTCTTCAACGAGAATTGTTTTAATTGGATTGTAAAATAAACATAATTAATACTTCATAAAATAACTAGCTGCTAATATTTAGTGGTGAGATAAAATAAATGAAAATAAATGAAGATGTTTTTTATCATAAATACTTGCCAAAAAATAATAAGTATTCGAAGAACTTTGTAGGCAATTATGCAACATGTTTTTACATTATACAAAATGATCTGTTTATCTGGTATTTAATACTAAAGTACAAATACTTTTTAAACGGTGTTTAATATAACCAAGTCTAAGAAATCATGTAATCTTCCGTGCTTTGTTCTTAAAAGTTTCTTTCTAAATAAATCGACAAGAAATTTTTGTTTACTTAAGCCTTTCGAGCGCCACATATCCTTTTAAATTTCTGTCATACTCAAATTTTCCTGGATTGTGTCGAAAACAAAGCGTTTAGAATCGCCTACGTTTAGTGTACTGCCTTTGTGAGTTCGAAACAATAACAGTTCTAAAGAATAAGAAATTTCAAAGTGAACATTTGTTACAATATTCTTATATAAACAGTATATACTTAAGGCCGTGGGTTCGATCCCAGGTTTCGGCATATAAAGTCATTAACAGTTTAGTTACATAGCTCCCTTGCTAACGCGCAAATAATAGGATAATTCCACAGGTTGACACGATTTCATAATAATGTGATTGGGTGTGGTATCAAGGGAGGTGTTCACGGCATGCTATGCATAGTGAAAGCAGCACTTTATCTGCAGAAAACTGATTGCGGGGTAATATATCCAACAATCATATGAAACAAAATACATACATGCATATATTTTACACCGTGGTTAAAAATGAAATGTCACGTATTACCTGCATGGGCGTGCTTTTGGCAGACAAAGCCGTGAAGCCACATATGTCGGAGAAGTAGATAGTGACACAGTCAAAAGACTCAGCCTCAACCTCTTTTCCTCGTTTCAACTGCTCCGTAACAGTTCTAAACAACGGATTGTAAATAGAAGTTCTTTAAATAGATTGAAACAGTAATCAGTATTTGAAACATTAATAGTCAGTAACAATTCATTTTAGATAGTAACATGTCATTTGGAAGTTTAATCTTTTTAGGCGACATAGAAAGTTTCAACAAGTAACAGTTCTTATGGGTTTCGAACAATAACTGCATTTCAATAAGCTGTAAGTTAAATAAATTACAAACAATAATAGTTCTGACGCACTTTATCTAGACGGTTATTTTATTCTGAAAAGAAGTGTATAATTTAAAACATTAAGGTACGATGAGAAATAAAGATCCATTTGTTGACCATTTACTTTTTATATACTTACTAAAGGATTGGTTAACATATTAACTCTCATTTCCTGATAAATCGCTATTTTTTAGAAACTCGATACGAACACTAAAATTTGTAGATCTAAATATTGGTATTGAACTTATGAACTTAACTTTCCATTTTCTGGCTCTTTCAATATAAAAAATAACTGCTTAAGTGTTGAAAATTACGACGAAGTGTGACGATTTATCAAAAGAGAAACATTTTGGTAAATGTAAGGCGTTTTTAAGATAAAAGTAAGAAAGTAAGATAGAACGTTAATGCTTAGGTTATTGGAAAAAGTATAAAATATAGGCGTATAAGATAACAGAAATCAGATAATCAGAAAAAAAAAAAAATAATAATAATAATAATAATAATAATATTAATAATATTAATAATAATAATAAACTTTTACAAATAACTACGTTTTGATGCATAAATGTGTGAATAAACATCTATTTAATACTATTTACCTTATCAGACGTTGACTTGTTCCTTCTTCATGTATAACGTCATAAATGAACAGCACAGCGCCAACATGATCGTAGATACATATTAAACATTCGACAGATAATTAAGTATATTTCTTTTATTTATCTGATGTGTATGTGCTCATCAGAGTATCCCAATGTGCGATGCAGTATCTTGACCTTATGGGATGCTCATGAGATGCATAATTACTACCTATGATCTGGATGTATGAACATACCTTGGTAGCATCTGTAAGAGGATGTCTTCCGTTTTCTTTTTCTCTTCCCTGAGTTGGTCTGTCCTCTCCTCCACCAGAGCTTCCAAGTTATCCGCATATTTCTCCATGATGGATACCATATTGTCGAGAATGTTTGGCTTCCTGGACATTACATACATTAGAAGAAGAATATGTGAGGCAAAGTCCTATGAGCATTGCAACATATACAAAAATTGAAAGGACACAGCACCAAGGTATCCACATACACGCCAAATGAAAATATGAGAACAAATCTGTGATGAGTCAATTAACAATAAGAGCAAACCCATCAGTTACCGCCTTGCAATGGCCATTGGCTTCCTGGACATAACATACTTTAGAAGATTCTCACGGAGGGATAATATGACTGCAGTCTGTCATGATAACATCAAATCCATTTTTTTCAAAATAGCAAAAAATTTAAATTTACTTATTTTTTTCTCGTTTACTTTTGTTGTTCAATGATATTGATTACCGATAAAATGATGATTATGAAGGTTAAGTGCAAAAGACAGTTATTTTGTTAGATGAAGTCATCGAGAACAAAGATTGCACTGGCGGTATTTATACAATATCAATTGGGATATAACACTTGATTTACATGTATATTTTAACTTTGAATTTTAATCTTTTTAAAGATATGCCTTACCATATTCAGTTGTTTAAGATACGCTTAATGTTTACATTTGTACTAGACTTAACCGAAGCTTGTGCAAGAGGTTTATAAATTCAGCTTAAACATTATCCCCTGTTTTTAATGGAGATTGGCTAATAATTTGCAAACGTGTGCCATTTTCTAGTGTGTGTTTTAAGTTTACTTTTTTGAAAATGGTGACTTACATTTCACCCCTGACATACGGGTAAAAAGTAACAAAAATTATTTTGTCTACTTACATTCCTTTCTGCATGGGCTTTAACCTATTCCGTATGACCTTGAAATCTGGTCGTCTGATGTATTCCTCATCCCAGCAGTCCCTTATGACGTCAGTTATGAATTTAGGGGTCGTGTCAAGGGCACTGAGGCGGGGGCGATATGGAATGTCCGCATTCACCTGTCGTACCCGCGTTATTATTTCTAAAATGGTAAAATACACAAAGTATTATTAATAAATTGCCTTTTCTATACGTTTTTCTTCAGACACTAAACTTAGTCAATATTATTTACAAATCTGAATCTAAAGATCCAATATTTTAATTCCTACCCCCGAATATCAAAACACTCGCCCACTGAATTTTATAACGACAGGAGAGTTTTACATCTTCATTTGTTGCAACTATTAATACTAACAGATAAATATTTCCTTCAATAAAACAACATTTATTTGTTTTGAATAGTTCAATATGGTGTGACATGATTTTGGTTGTCCGTCTAGACAATTAACATACTTACTTCGTGTATCTCTCTACAGTTTAGGTCATGTCAATATAGGTCGAGATTTCGAAACACTTTAATTACTGTCTACGCGTCTGTAAATGTGTATCTTTACATAATCTTCAGTTTAACTCTGTTTAATAATGAGGATGCTGGTGATGATGGTGGGGGCGGGGGGGGGGGGGGGGGCGGTGGGCGGAGTGTTTTACCCTTACCCGGAGCAAGCCTTAAGGTGGTCATCAACAGAAGTTCGAGCCTATCAACTTATTGTGTGTGTAATTACTTCACTACAACGGTTAAATATGTGTTCTGTATGCTTAATCTTTTCTGTATGTAAGGGAAATTATTTTAAAAAAGGAAATTTTATATTTCAAGAAAGCATGCAATACTGTTCCAGTGATTACCTTTAGGTGATAATTCAATATCCCCGAATGGACCCTTTCGTCCGTGTATTTCATATAGAATGATGGCAAAGGAATACACATCTCCCTCCAAAGTACCTCGCCTTGGCGCATTCTCGTTCCTTAACAATTCCGGCGCTCGCCATAGCATATCTGCAATAACAATACAACCACGTTAAGGAATATGCATTTCTTTGTTGTTTTCTTTACAAGATAAAACACCACAAAATACAGATTTCAGATGTTCTTGTATTGTCTCATTACATACGAAATCGAAAGGTATTTCCATCGTGATTTATGATTTTATCTCTAATTTATATCACTCTCTGCTAACTTATTCTCCTGTGATCCCTCTTTAGTCTCTTAAAACAAATAAGCTCTTTCTTATTAATCTCACTTCTGTATCGAGCAAACTTTCTCTAGTTCACATTAAAACAGAGTTTGATCCAGTAGTACTCATTGCTCTATCTGGAGATATCATTGGTCCCTTTGAATGATTAGGTTTAAACTAATCCCTCTATTTTTTCATTCGGTCACCTTTTTATAACATTTTAAAACATTTTAACACCATCAATACTGACTTCTGTATTTGGCGAACTCGCCCTCGTTTTCCTCCTCGGACTCGCCCGTCATGAACTCGTGCAGCCCAAAGTCCGTGATGCGGACCACCCAGCGGCTGTCTACCACGCAGTTGGAAGATTTAAGTTTGCCGTGGGACCGGATCTCACTCTCAGTCAGATAGATCATGCCCTAATAATTTGTGGTATAAACGTGTTTACATTCTCAAAACATGTACATTATAAATATGTTTTGCGAAGAAGGTTGAATTTACTATAAAGCAATGGGGTTGTATATTTAAATTAGCAACCAAGGATGAGTAAGGCCATATATAAGCGTGCCAAAGGTTAATGTTTTCTTAAAAGAATAATGTGAACCAAGTAGGTAATCTTAGGCCTAATCTGATTTTTCTTGTAGTTTCTTATATTAAACAATTGTTTCCTAGTAAAGATGCATTTATATCTTAAAAACATTTGTTGTGGAAAATGTGTATGGAACAATCAATAATTGACTTTGATCGTATAGTATCTTAAACTAACAAACGTTCCTTTTGGATTTGACAAGAACGTTAAGACTAGATTGAATTTACATTAGTCACACACATAACTTCATTCATACCCTGACAATATCAAACACAAGTGAAGCTCGGAAGACATCGTCTAGCTGAATGTCGTCATTTTCTAAGATATCCTGCAGACTCCCTTTAGCACAGTATGATGTAACGACTAAAATATTTGGCGAATCAAGGCACGCACCAATAAATGGGTTGATATTGTCATGTCGCAGATCTCTCATCTGAAATAAGATTTGTTACAAGTATTGATTTTTCTTTTCTATAAAAGACAATATAAACATATAAATGTAACGACATAATAATATGTCATTTTGCCACACATGATTAACTGCTCTTTCACAGCCATAATATCCTCAGAATAATTGTGTTTGTCAGATGGAAGACCTTCCCGAATTAAGTCTTTCGCCCCGAACGGGACTCGAACCCACGCGGAGTTACTGTAGCCGGGGAGAATGTGTAAGCGGTCCGGTTAGCTCAGTGTCCCGGGTTCGAGTCCCGGACTGGCTGGACATTTTTCTCCCTATGTTATAATGGCGCCAAACGTAAACGACTCGCGGTCGTTACGGTACTCAAGTGTTTAAGTTGCTTATGAGTTGTATGTAAAACATACGGTCTGTGAAAATTCTCGAAAAAAAGCTTCTGCTTATTATTAACAAATACTAATTTTAGCATTTTTAAAGCCATTTATCATTTAAATTGTCATGGATGTGTAAGCTGAAGTAATAACTGTTTTAAATAAAAGAAAACTAATTTAAGTGCAACCGTATGATTTAATGCCGTCAATAAACGATTCGATTCCTATAAACAATAAGGTTTCAATAGCTTATTAATTAAAGGTCGTATGTTATAATTATGGAAAGAAACTACAACGAAAGAACAACAACATAAAAAAATAAAAAATAGGTATAAAATTAACCCCACAAAACAGTTTTGCATCGCTGTATAGATCCAAAATGGAGCTTCATTAATCGGTTTAAGCACTCTGTTGGCCGACTTACAGTTAAAAGGCGGTTTATCTGTGAGTAATGTCTTGCCGCTGCGTTTCTTAACGTTGCCAGGACGTGAGCAGTAAAATCACTTTATGATCAGCGAAAGTACGGCTTATCACAAATCCCATCGGCAATATTCTTTCAAAGAAGATTTATAGTTAGGGACGTTTTTGGGATGTAAATGTGTCGTTTCGGTTGCATTATCACGAAAAAAGCAAAGATTATAGGAAATTTCTCGATAAAGGAATATCGTACAATATAACTATAATAGACGAAGCTAAAAAGAACTAAGGCTATAATGTTATTCAATGTGATGCCTTTCTTTCGTTCATCTTTTGTATTTTGTCCAGTCATAGTATTGAGTTAGAGAAAAGTCAATATATACACAATGAAGACAAAAAGTGTTATCTTCATTTGACAGCTCCATTATAATCAAAATCATAATATTTGTCATTGTCTATGATTATATGTTCTGCCCAAAAAACATATAAACGGATTCTTTCTAACCAAAATATAACAACATATTTGTCTAGGCATGCTATGGTTTGTATGTAAGAACTATATTTTAACCTTAATAAATATAAGTGTAGTTTCCATCACAGGAATAAGACCATACATTTCTTACCACTTTTAATTCTTTCTTGATGTTTCTTGTAAGCTCAACGTTCTTCTTACGTATTTTCCTGACGGCCACTATGGAACCTTTGTATGATGCCACACATGTGAATAACTGCCGGAAGTCAAGCTCTCCTTGGGAGGTCAGGGACATCTGGCTGTTGACACGAACTATGCCGGCTCGCTGGAGATACACAATTAAGACAAGAGTACGACAACATTGTTATATGAATACACATAATTATGAATAACATCTGTCTATGTAAACACACGAATTGTCTTGACATTTATTCAATGTAAGGAAATTGTTCCTATATTTTCTCGAAAATTTAAGCTTAAGATACGTCATGAACGTAATGCAGATTATATACTTTCATTTAAAATGTAAACGTACTTTTAAGATATAACATTTTTTATAAGGGTTTGGGTAATATAATATCTCCTCATTAAGAAATTAAAATCTTATTTATTTGACATAAACTGTAAATTCTACTATAAATGAATACTTTAAATGTTTGTAAAAACATACCCGAGTACTTTTAGTTCCTACGCCTCCAGTAAACTCTTTGAAGTTAATATCTTTGTACTCTATCTTCCATAAAAGGCTGGCAAGTTCATTCTCATACTTCCAGTTTCTAAAATACATGGATCGTTTAGGATAATCACAAATTAAATCGATGCATTTTCGTTATATATCGAACATATTAACATTACTGAATAACGAATGACGAATTTCTTTTTTTTTTCATTTTAAGTCATTAGTGAAAGCAGCAATATTTGTCTGTTTTTCAAATATTCAGTACACATAACTTAGTACTCAGTCAGCTAATATGTTACACACAAGAGTTAACAGGTAATTTTTTTTAATTTGTGTCATACCTTGACACTGAAACATTTATGTTATATTGTCGACATTCAGATAATATTTGCGGAGTAATACACAAAGTCCATTACAAGTATTTAAATCAACTGACTAAATGACATAAACAGCTTATACTTGTCAGAGTAGAGCAAACAGATAAATATTACTTGTTTGTTGAGTAACAACGCACATAAATGGTCACAATGACATCGCCCATTTAATTAGTTTCTGAATACACAAGGCAAATGTCTGACCTCCCGTTGTTAGCGTTCTAGCCCAGACATGAAATCGAACCCCGTAGGGGCTAAGGCGTAATAAATGTTAATAAAGATTATTAAATTTTACGGCGAACATAAGAAATATTACCTGTACGCTAGTATGCCTATGATGCACACAATTAGAATGATTCCTCCTGCTACGCTACTCAAAATCTCTCTTGTATAGGCTAAAACGAGACACGTTTAGTGAAACCAAGTGAAATTTGTTGAAACCATCATTTCGATATTTACAGTCCTCATCAGATTATGTTTGAACTGAACCTCTTTATAAAAAATAATTTAAAAAATTGTTCTATTTAAGATTTCCAAATTTAGTATAGTCTTTGAATGTATTGGTCGTTTATGTTATAAATGTTTTATAGCAAAACAAGAAAGGTAAGTTAAGGTGAATGGTAACGGTTCAAGACGCTTAAATATATGAATATATACTTTGCTGAAACTATCAACTTTTGAAATGAAAACAATTTTAATCATTGAAAATAACATCTACAACAATCAAGAGTCAATTTATTAGTAAAATGGAGACTTACTTTTGGCTGGAATACACTTCTGTCCCCTAAATCCACATGGAGGTTCGTCCACTGGTGGTGCTCCATTTGCCCATTCTATACTCTTTCTAGGATTGTAGTGGAATGTCTGTAAGTGACAAACATCAAACCTTCCTGATAATAATACAACTAGGTTAGACTACAAAACGATTATGAAATGGTTTCGTTCAAATTGTGTCTTAGGTACATTCTGTACGAAACGCTTATATCAAAAATCAAAACTAAAGTGTAATTTATGCGAGAAATAACTGATCGCAAATAATATATTTAATATATTATTTGCGACAAAACCGGGCTTATGGCATTATGACGTAACACTGGAAAATCCACGATTAAAATGACGTCACTTTTACCGGGTATTTTTACTACGGCCTTTACAGCATGGCTTGGAATATCGTATTTGAAACTGAAGAATGTTGTTGTCTTATTAGAAGCGATAGCAAACAAGAATGGAATAGGAACTAGTGGTAAGATTCATTCATTATATTGTGATTACATAATCTTTATATTTTACGCATATATATTGAATCAGATTAAATAGAGGCTAGCAGATCTAAACACGCGTGAATCAAACTTTAACAGTTAAACAGTTTATAGGCCTACAGGTTTACAGAATTATTATGATACTTTTGTCATTTCTAGCAAAATCATGTTAAACGTTTATATGAAACGAAATGGAATGTAAACCCATTAATTTTATCTAGACTATATTTTGATGTAACCTATGTTGCAGGTTACAGGTTTGTTCAATTTCAACTCATCGACGTGGATGGATAGATTTAACGAAAAAAAAAATGATTAAGTATTACAAGCGACATTTAAATCAGTCCACTTTAAATTAAATAGTTATATTTACTCACTAGAAAAAATGCTGATAGATTTTTTTTTAAAACCTGATATACGTTTTGCATATAAAATAGATCAATGTCACGTGAACGTGTCTATTTATCACTACGTAGTCACCCGCGTTTCAAGCTGGCGGGTTTAAGCGTCAACGCAAACAAGACCTCGAGTGCTTTGTCAGACAAAATTCAGTTGACTTTTTTAAATGTTATCTAATTGTTATCTAATTATAACCTGTTACTTTAACCAATTTAACAATACACACCTATTTTGCAGCTCAATATCAACGTTAATTTAGTTGTGTGAGTAAGTTACTCATCCCGATATTATGACGTCAATAATTTGACGTCATATTTAAGAAAGCTACCTTCAGTATGGGTCATTAGAATTATTATTATTTCATTAATACAAAGCCAATAATGAAAAATCTTTCGAATTTGTGATCAGAAATGATAGGAGAATCATGTTTCATTAAAAACAAAAAATTGACAATTTTGACCATAAGCCCGGTTTTTTCGCGTCGTGCGTCAATTATTAAATATTCGCATCAGCACATTTTTAATTAAAGGGCTTTTGTTAACAATTACCTGAAACAAACACAATAATATTTTAAATTACGCTGTCTCCCACCAAAATTTAAGTTGAAATGTATCACAAGTTAAATGTAAAACGCTATTTAGTCGAAAGCGTCCAAACATTGGTGTCCTAACGGCGGACTGATGAAGGATTCCAATTATTTCTGAACAGATAAAACATTTGGTTCAAACTAGTTTCCGAGCTTTTTGATGTTGACCCCAGAAATCTCAGGTTTTGAACGTGTATGGTGGAATCCCAGTTGGAATATCAGTACATTCTCCAGCTTACCTTTTGGTATATTCAGATCTATCTGGAATGAACCTCTATAAATATTAGTTGGACGGCATGGATGTATGACCATAATTGTGTCAGTGAAACTTATAGATATCAATAAAATGTAACGTTTCTATGTTAATGCCAAAATATGATAATTAAACCACAGTCAAACAATTAAGATACTGAGACAGGAAAAGAAAATTGATACACATATAATTCGCAGGGAATTTCTGTTTCGAATTACATACTTATATGATGTTGTAGAATAGATAAGAGACAAAAGGTCATATGGACAAAATTATGCATGTGTTAGAAAATAATGTGTATAACTTTAGAAATTGTGCAGTTCAGTATGTTGGAAACATATATTCGTTAAAATTGACGTTGTTTATTTACCGGCAATGCTTTAAGATCTTCGTTGAGGCGAAACACCCCTGCTGGGTACATGCCGAACTGTGAGGGGTCATCGTGTAGGACGTCTCTGGCCAACAATGAGTAGTTACCTTCCGCGTCACCAAGCTCGTTGATACGACTGATGTAACCAAGAGCACCTGTAACACATTAAACTACTAAGTTCTGCACCTGTAACACATTACACTACTAAGTTCTGCACCTGTAACACATTACACTACTAAGTTCTGCACCTGTAACACATTACACTACTGAGTTTTGCACCTGTAACACATTACACTACTGAGTTCTGCACCTGTAACACATTACACTACTGGGTTCTGCACCTGTAACACATTACACTACTAAGTTCTGCACCTGTAACACATTACACTACTGAGTTCTGCACCTGTAACACATTACACTACTGAGTTCTGCACCTGTAACACATTAAACTACTAAGTTATGCACCTGTAACACATTACACTACTGAGTTCTGCACCTGTAACACATTACACTACTAAGTTCTGCACCTGTAACACATTACACTACTGAGTTCTGCACCTGTAACACATTACACTACTAAGTTCTGCACCTGTAACACATTACACTACTGAGTTCTGCACCTGTAACACATTACACTACTAAGTTCTGCACCTGTAACACATTACACTACTGAGTTCTGCACCTGTAACACATTACACTACTGAGTTCTGCACCTGTAACACATTACACTACTGAGTTCTGCACCTGTAACACATTACACTACTGAGTTCTGCACCTGTAACACATTACACTACTAAGTTCTGCACCTGTAACACATTACACTACTGAGTTCTGCACCTGTAACACATTACTCTACTGAGTTCTGCACCTGTAACACATTACACTACTGAGTTCTGCACCTGTAACACATTACTCTACTGAGTTCTGCACCTGTAACACATTACTCTACTGAGTTCTGCACCTGTAACACATTACACTACTAAGTTCTGCACCTGTAACACATTACACTACTAAGTTCTGCACCTGTAACACATTACACTACTGAGTTCTGCACCTGTAACACATTACACTACTGAGTTCTGCACCTGTAACACATTACACTACTGAGTTCTGCACCTGTAACACATTACACTACTGAGTTCTGCACCTGTAACACATTACACTAATGAGTTATGTACCTGTAACACATTACACTACTGAGTTCTGCACCTGTAACACATTACACTACTGAGTTCTGCACCTGTAACACATTACACTACTGAGTTCTGCACCTGTAACACATTACACTACTAAGTTCTGCACCTGTAACACATTACACTACTAAGTTCTGCACCTGTAACACATTACACTACTGAGTTCTGCACCTGTAACACATTACACTACTGAGTTCTGCACCTGTAACACATTACACTACTGAGTTCTGCACCTGTAACACATTACACTACTGAGTTCTGCACCTGTAACACATTACACTACTAAGTTCTGCACCTGTAACACATTACACTACTGAGTTCTGCACCTGTAACACATTACTCTACTGAGTTCTGCACCTGTAACACATTACACTACTAAGTTCTGCACCTGTAACACATTACACTACTGAGTTCTGCACCTGTAACACATTACACTACTAAGTTCTGCACCTGTAACACATTACACTACTGAGTTCTGCTTGTCAAAATCAAATCTATTGGGTGTTATGTTATGTTGAATCAACAAAGCTTGCTTACTTATAAGCGACGCAGTTAAATAAAACACGTAATGGCGTTGTCCATTTGAAAGTCACGCAATGACACAAAATAAACGATTGTTTTATGTTAGGGTAAAAGACATCAGACTATATAAATAACTTATGAAAACCTTTCATGACATAATACACAATAATAACACTGAATATAAAAAACAACGAGTCAATGCTCCTGTTGTGACAATGGTGGATTTATTATTCCCTTGCGATATATTTTTTATTTCACTGACAAATTTAATAGAACAACCTAAATGCTTCAAATATCCCAAATCCACACAAAAATGACAAGGGCCTTCGAAAACTTCAAAATAGATTAAATTTTCGACTTAAGTACTGCTAACAACAGGCAATGTGAATGTACACAGTTAGAAAGAAACATTGAAGTGACAAGTATTATGTATAACAAACATATAAACACCTATAAAGTGATTCATTAGTAAACAAGGATGCGTATACTTCAGAATATAACTATAGTTGCTATTAGTATAATTACTGGACACTCCCACATAACTCTATTTAAATTAATTAAAAGCGATGCAACCAACATAAAAAATAGTGTTTTATTTGTTGTTTCATTCGATTTAACGTATATATTGCTTAAAGTATAATTAGCTTCAATTATTTGTTATTTATTGCTCGAGTCTTAAATTCTTCTCGGACTTGTCGGTATTCCGACATAAAATCTTTATTGAGAACAAACAGAATGGCCGAACGAGATTATTGACGCATGCAAACGACACGGTTTACACACTCCTTGCGCAATTAATGTTACAGCAAACACTGCTGTTATAAAAGGAAGGGACTATTTACGATATCATAGCCTACAAGTATGTGGAAGTCGGAGTTAAGTTTTTAAACATGCTTTATTTGAAATCAATGTAAGTCGTCAGACGCTGTCGCTAAAAGTATTTGTGTAATTATCTTAAAGGAATACATAAAAAATAGCATCATAACCGAGCGAATTAGAGGAAATGAGGTTGGCGATAGTTGAGGCTAATGTCATCTAAAAGGCACATGGCTTGCGAGGGGAGTTAATGATTTACAGTCAACTAGGAACAAACCCAAACGTGGCTGGTCATTACCTCCGAGCTTCTGTCAGACAGTTTATTTTTCTATTTATTTGATATGCAATCAAAAGTTAAAAGTCTTGTGTTCATGAGATATGCTCTTGTAACGATCAACGTGTGAGAAAGCCCATTTACAATGTATTAAAACTATACTTGTTTGCCTTATGCGAATATCGCACGTTACAATTAGACTGATTTTATCTATGACTGTGGTATATCAGACAAACGTGTATGGAATGTAGTGACAGATGGTATATAGTGCCATAAATGACTCGACTTCTTCTCCTACACAGCTCTGAATCCCACACATGTTCTGCAATTACACAGTTTTATGATACTCATTGAATTAAGCAGAAGAAATAAAAGGGTAGAAGATAAAAATCGAAATATGAGCTAAACCTGCGCAATAGATTATGCAAAACAAACAAATTAAATATGATATCATTGTTAGTTCCGTTGTTGAAATGAAATGTTATATCAACTGTATCATCAGCAACGTCCATGTCCAGTTCAGAGATACATGTATCTGAACATATGTGACATTAAGCATCAACGTTATAAACTACTTAGGCAGATCTTTAAATAAAATTTGTCGCTTCTTTACATTAATTCAAAATCCACTGACTTAAGGTAAAAGTGTTTTTGCCGCGTGCCTTTCGCATAAACAATATACCCCTTTTCGTTTACGCATCTAAGACGCAAGATAACATCGATTTCTATGACAGGTACATGGAGATAATGACTGCATTTTCATGGATAAATGAAGTCGCAATAGTGTCCTAATCATTTACAAAAATGCAAAAGAGATCAGTTCAAGAAAGTAAATCCAAGGAAGATCGAACACATCTATGCATTTAATTTCGACATTAAAGTACGTTTAAATGTATGCTTTTTACCTTTGTCAATGAACGGCTACAAACTGTTCTGTTTATCAATATACGTTATTCAATAAAAGTAATTATAAAACATGTAGGGAACGGGTGACCTTCTATAGTAAAAACACAATTGAAGTTTAAGATATTGTCAATTGACTTACTTTTGTATGTTCGTCCTTTGATCTTCTCTATGATTAGTGTCCCATTGGTCAAGTTACTCCCTTCTCGAACCAGCTCATCAACAGCTCGAGCATACAACCAAAGGGCATCGTACAGGTAGGCAGCTTCCTGGCGGAGCTAGATATATATAAATTTAGTGTTTAAAAACAGTTAGGTCAGATCAGCATAACTATTCCTTTATTGCTTGTTCTGTGAATTTTCTATTAATAATGAAATGTGTCTGGAATGTCAGACAGTTTCTGTCGTTGTAAATTAACCACAATAAAATCAGGCGTCCCTACTTCTTACCATAAGAATAATTGGTTTGTGACGCGGAATACCAAGTGAAGCTTAATACTTAAGCCTCCTTACTTGAGACCGACAATTGACGGGCACGCAAATTTCATGTAATGGGCTTACATACCCTTTTCAGGCCACTGATGTTTTTGTACGGATTCTCGTAATTGAACGGCGGAGCCTCGAGATATTTGTTGACGATTTTCCGGAAATGCTCATACTCGGGATAAACCGGTGACGAGTTGGCAACCGCGACAAAATACTTAAAGGCCTTCTGAATGGTGTTGGTGAGAGTTTCGGTAAATATCCCTGAAAAAAAGCATGATAAGAAATGTTGAGGTTACTATTGACGGCAAGTATGGCAAGATACTTCTAATTTGGACACATGTTCAAATGTGAAATTAAATGAAAACATATCTTCTTATTGTTTATAAGATTTAACAAAAGTACTTTAGATCTATTTGTATTACCGTCATTATTTACCAATAGATGAGGCTTGCTTAGCTAAATAGCACTAGGTTATAAATTAACTATTAACTTCGGATGCCTGCAACATACAATTAATCTGAAACCATTATAATTATATAGTTGTCGCTTCAAAAGAAATACTTTTTGCGCCACCAATCATATATACCTTTAAAGAATTCTTGCGGTTGGTTGGGATTGTATTCGTGCAGGTATACCCCGACAACGAAGTATTCTCCTGTGTCTAGCAGTCCCCTGTCCTGAAGATGATCCATGAGACCAACAAACTCGTACCACTGGCCAAGCATCACGTAAACTACAGGTAGAACGAACAACTATCGTTATACATTTGTAGTTTCGTCGTTATGTTTGCTTGGGCATTATTCTAAATAATCAAATTGTAGTATATTGTATAATTGTTGTTCACATGCAAACCAACCGGAATGAACAACTTTGATAAGCATGTCTTTTCGAACTTATTTATCGTTAGAAAAGTTTTTTAATCTGATAATGTTTAACAAATTTTGAAATGCATGTATAGATACTAGTAAATATAGCGATATACTTATGAATAATAATACAGATAGTATATTCTAAAATTTACATAATTATGTTTTTATAGAACTGGTATGTCCAAAAACCTGAATGTTTGTGGCCTGAATTATGATCCATTATGTTTTAATGTTCTTAGATATCCTGATCAGTACACAGCAGATATTCTTCGTCATATCATTCCAATAACCGGTCATACCGGTTGTGTTACTTGACCACAAGACAGGAGTATTCAATTACAAACGAATTCACCACATGTGGAAGCATTCGTCTTGTCAACATTACAGCGGTCTGTTTTGACATAATCGATATGAATGACAAGTGTTGTCCATAAATATTAATATATATTGCTGGTATTACCTTATTATGGCATAATTTCGACGCAGCATTTTATGAGGTTATTTGTTAGTATCGACAAAAATAGAAGAAATGGAGAATGTAGGACCGTAGCTGGATAATGTGAATCACAACGCCTTTAATACGAACTTTTGTTTTTATGTTGTCTTAATTTTAACAATTAAAATGAGTTCGTTCGGTTTGCAGTTAGATAAACGAACTATTGCACATTGTTCATGTTATGTTCAAATTATACATTTAACTAACAGAATATGGTCGCTCTTGTATAATTAAACAATTGCTTTTGTTAGACATTGAACTGCATAAACTCGTTTGTCTCCAAGAAAACTTATTTAAGAACAAGAATTGATTCTCTCGAAACGATAAGTGGGTCATATTAATAGCCCTAAAGGAATAAATTTGATCAAATACTTAAAATGCAATTAGTAACCAAATTATATATCAGGATGTATTTTATGAGACTTACTTCTCGTGTCTATGTAAGTTTCTTGTACAATTTTCACAAATGGGTTGGGGGCGTGTTTGTGAAAGTAAGGTCCATTGTAACTCTTCCGAAACAATACTTCGATCTCATAATTTTCCATTAGCTGTAAGTTAAGCATAGTACATGAATACAAATACGCATGTTGTCTTAAAATATGTTATACATCTATGATGTATTTTATGTCAGTAAATAATCGATAATAAAAGCAACATTATATTTTAAACAATTTCAAACGAAGTGTATTCAGATTTATAAACTACAAAATTTAATAATCTTACAATGTCAGTTTATGTTCCATTTATTTGATAAAAATGATATTCGAAATATACCTTATTTATGGCATCAGCTGTATGTTGATATTCTTTCTCGCTGGTGTGAACAAACGTGATTTTCTGCCAACCAAACATTTTGAGTATGGAGACCACGCTGATTGATATCTGTGAATCCGTCGGTTTTGTTCTGGCAAAGGTCGGGTACTCCTTTTTGTTGCTAACGGATACTTCGGAACAGAACTAACAACAAAAAATCAATAACCATATCCGTAAAGAGTGTTATTAGCTTAAAAGACAACACGAGAATCCATTTATATAAGCTTGACCAGAGAACGATAATTTTAACATAATCTAAATCGCTACTCTAAAAAGACTAATTTCTTTTTAATTATAATCAAACGCCAATGGAGTTTCAGACATATACTTTATAGTCTTAACGTCCTTACCATATCAGCTGAACACAAAATGTAGTCACCAGCCGCTTCAAACTGATGCTACATATGATAAAAGACATGGTTGAAATACCGGTTATGTATTTTTTGTGCTTTTTGATCATATTACACCGAATAAACACATTTACAGTGATACATTGAGCATTAGGTTATTTTTTTCTTTTTAAATAAAATAATTCAACATTTTAATTCAACATTTCATTGCTTTAAACAATAATACATGTTTATAGCATAAACAAACCAATAGTATCCCAACTTATCCCGAAGAATAATACAGAAATATGAATAAATATTGGATTTCCTACTAGTTAACAGAGGAGCGTTAATAAATATCATGTGAATATTAAACAGGTATGTAAAACATTGTGTTTTCAACCATTGTCACTAGACTTGATTACGTCATACAGCAACTATTTATTAATGTGGTTTCATGTTCATTGCCATTGCATTATAAGCATAGCGCTTGATGTAAGGTCATTGCCACCCATTACAAACAGTATACACCCATCCAAAACAATTACCTTAAGCTGGATTAAACTTAACTTTACAATTCCTAGTAATTAAGTTAATCTGTCACAAAACGTGTTATTTGATTAATGTAAGTAATTCTTTGTATCATACTATCTAACTTTACAAATAGTTCACAAAAAAGTGTTATTTCAAGATAAATATGACAGCTACGCATTCTTATTTGTGTGTCCTTTAAAAAGCCAACAGTTAGGAAACCCTAACTATCAATCGGTAGGTAGGACGGGGCTAAAAATGATAAGCTGTACCCGTCAGTCTGTCCGCTTGTTTTTCCTGGAATGAACTAGAACTTCAAACAAAATGAATTGCTTAATTTTCAAAAGCGCACTAATATTTGGCGAACTGTTTCTGTAGCCCAGAGATCAAGGTCAAATAGGGATCTGAAAAATAAAAGGAAATGACCCCAAAGCGGATGGATTTTAAATAGAAAACTTGGTTCGAATCATTGAGATAAACAGTTACAGGCCTACAAAAGACAGAACTAAAATTTAAATGTTTAATTCCCTTATCCACGCCGTATTCATCATATTATGTAATTGTTAACGTACATGTATCCCATACAATAACCTTTAAATATGTTACGTGAATGCAGGAAGTCAATGCTTGGAACGGTACAGTACATCTGACCTTATACTGAAGAATGTGCATTCCATTTGCATAATTTCGTGCATTTGGTGCAATTATTTTAAAATTTACTTATACTGCCTATTTCACGTGTTATTTTCGGTTGCTGATGTGTACGAAATAAATGTATGCAAATCCAGGCCATTATCATCGGTCTTTGTAGATGTGCTTCCGAATTTAAATCTCGCCATGATATATCATTAGCTGACACTTTGAGACAGTGAAAGGTAATGCGTCCTTTACAAAACCAGTTCATCAAAACACCGTATGCGCCGTTGGTCAGTTTCTAGGTTAGGTATAATGAAGTCTCTGTAGTCACCAAATCATCAGGAATTAATAAAACAACAGGACAGTTCATATATCAATAAATCGTATATAACATGATCATACAGAGGTAAATATCTCATTTCCCTTCAGTGAAATAACGGCGCGTAGTTTGTTTGTCTGAATACTCGGCTAGCTTACTGCACAATCTCATTAAAATCACATCCTAACTTTCGCTTCATTACTTTCCGTTGGTTAGGATATGATAACATCCCGATAAAGGTCGCCTCGAAGTGACCTTTATGTTATAAATATTAATGAGCCGTTGACGTCAAACTTGACCAAACTTGACCAATCAGAAACCTCGTTACACCGCGGTATCGTTGTCAGACAGCGACAAACACTTCACTACCTTTTTCATATTCTGAATGCTTTCTTCATTGATTCTAAGTTTCTGTTTGAACTGTTTTTGAGTGTGTTTGCTCCCACTACCGGCTGCCAGAACCTGGAGAAATGACATCCCGCAAAAAACAGCACCGATCAACTGACGAATGTAATTTCTTTGGCGTTTGTTTTATTGGATCGCAAATGTCAATGGGGGCTGCCATCTTGAAAATGTGACGCACCTTTAATCGGAATACCTTGGACATTGCCGCTCAATATGAATTTCCGTAAATAGCCGTAATCTGGCGAATATTCATGAAGTTATACTCCAACATTTTGCAGCCGACGATTTCATTGGCTAATCAAAGGCCAAATTGAGGTGACACCTAATGCGATGTCATCAGATCATTACCAGTGGAAAATAATGAAGCGAAAGTTAGGATGTGATTTTAATGAGATTGGCTTACTGCATTGAACTTTTATTCTGTAGAAAACGCTCTTTGTAATTTCCACGAAAGAGTATAATTTATTCCAATAGCAGTGCTATTTTAACTAATCAGGAGCCGTTGATTAAAAATTAAACGGCAAATTTTATTTTTAACAGCAGTATGTTACTGAATCATTAAATAGGATCTGAGGATATCAAATCAATATTAGACAAACGTTAATTATTTATTTGATTTTTTTTTTCATTTAACAACAAAACTAAACTACATTCTTGAAAATCCCTTTATATTGCAGTTGTAAAAATTGCAGAAGACAACTTTTACTTAACTGCTGATTCTTGAAGAAGTTCAATTCTTGGTTATCCCGTGCACAGAAACAATAATCGGAAGTATTGTCCTGCATATATTTGATATAAAGCCATTTCGTTGAAAATCATGTTGAAAATATATATGAAGTATGTTGGTAGTTGGTAGGCTTTGTTATATTGGTAGGTTTTGTTATAAGTAGTCTTTGTTGTTAACCTTAAGTAAAGAAAGGTTAAAGTTTGACAACATGCCATTGGGTAAAACAATAAAAAACCTATATAAGGGTCCTTATTACTTATGAAGTCTTCAATGGTAGGATAAATAAGGAAATACTTTTCACCGGGCAAATACTCTATAGGATTATAACTGTTCTTGTTCCATTCCATTCTTGCATTTGAAAAGTGATGCTTTGTTTTCAACCGAGGTATATGCGTAATTGCTATGTCTTATTATTGGTGGAAATGACCAGCACTTTCACACTTTAACAGCGTCGCATAAATGGGTCAATTTTTTAAACGAGCTTAGATTGTCACCCCCACGTAGTCATCATGCTGTATTGACAGTTATTAGCACAATGTGTGTCAATTTGTGACAAGCGTGGACAGTAACATAAGGTGAAGATATTTATTCCTATGTGTGCAAGTAAAATTGCATGATTGGGTTTAATCAAGCGTTTACAGAGTGCACAGATTTTAAACCAATAAAAAAGGACATACGTCATATTATATTAATTTGAACTAAATTAAATTTATTAAAGGTGAACTTTTGTTGGAATTTTGCAGAGCGTTTAGATATTCGTGAAGAAAATGTAAAGAGAATTTAAAAGCGATTGCGAGATCGAGCTGTACGAAAAACTAAAAACGGCCAATGAGATCAAAATCACGCTATGTCGTTTTGTGCGATTAAAAAACTTGACTAATTTTTGGTACGAAGCTGTTAATGTACTAACAGTTCAACTATCACCCAACTGTCACCCAACTTATTTTTATAATGTTGCTAGATAACAGGTTAGTAAAACATCACGTTTAATGTTCGGCATGTTTCTCTTTGTAAGGATGTTGACAGAAGAAGAAATTGTCTTACATCAGAAATTTTGTTTTCGTGTGTTATTGTTTTTTACGGAACAAAAACTAAAAACGTTGACACAGACAGCCAGCTAAAGTATTTATAATAGCTTGAGAATATTTATCCCACCATCTCTGTGAATATCGGTTGATATAACCCGTGTGATAAAGATGAGCTTTATCAACCGATATTCGCACACCTGCTCTAAGCCGGACTACTTTTTTGACGAAACGATCAGGAATGTTTACGAGAACGAAACTCATTTATCCCGTAATTATGCTTGTGGTCACCCCAAAAATGTCTATAATATAAAGATTGGTTTGTTTGTTTATTGGGTTTATCGTCCCACCAACAGTATTTCAGTTATCTGGAGACGGTGTCCACTTGAAGCAGATATAGTGCTGCCTTCACTGTGTATAGCATGCCGTGAACACCTGGCATGATACCACACCCAGTCACATTATCCTGACACCGGGCCAACCAGTCGTGGAACTACCCTTATATTTGCTTGAGCGTTAGCAAGGGAGCTTTACCACTACCATTTTTAACGACTTTGGTATGTCGCGGCCCGGGATCGAACCCGGGGCTCCAGTAAAGATTGGTTAAATAGAGCAAAAGAGGCTATTAAAAAAAGGATGAGCGCGGTTTCGATCTCTGTCCTGCAGGATTGAAAACTTAAGTAGCAGCGTCTTAACCGACTGAGCTAAGCGGACAGATCTTCGCTGTCTTCCAAAGTTTTTTTTAACAATGATACAGAAAATTTGAAAACAAAAAAAAACTATCAGAAAAATGAGACTATCAGAAAAATAAGACAACATGATTATAATTGTTTAGTAATAGTAATAAAATCAATAAAAGTACGAATTTGTAGACTGCAAAAATAAAAACAACTGTCGAAATGTCAGATCAAGCGAGTCCCCGTGTAAAAACCTAAGCAGTGTTGAAGAGATGAGCTACGAGGATTTCGAGATAAAATCCGGCTTTAATCCGAACATTTTTGAGAAGGAAACTGATCTTGAATCAAATTGCAATCATCTGCCTAATCTTAGGACAGACCCTAATAATCAAATGTCGTTACATGCTGAACATTCAAATGGTTTAGATAGAGCTCGATCTTTAGTCCAATCAAATACAGCTGACTGCACAGATCTGGACAAATGTGCTAAAAAATCACAGTTTCTAGACGAAAACATGAACACCAACCCACCACATCCAATCCCAACATTTCTCCAAATTTCGCAAGTCACCCTGTCAAAAACACAACTATCTTCGAAATTTTAAAGCGCTATATTCAATGTTCATAATTTCAATGTCACCAACAATTAAAATCCATGAGCAACTGTTTGTTACATTCACAAACACACACAAACCTCGAATGTAATTCGCATTTCTTAATGACAAGGAATCAACATCATCATATACTTTGGTATTGTACATGTACCAGCTATGTTTTGTCTATTATATGACATAAAGCTGCGAATGTACTAGCTGGATTTTCCTAACCTATACATTATTGCAAATATAGTTCCAGGAAGCTTTATATGTCACATAGTCATATAGGCAATATAAAATTATTTTTTTCCCGAAAAATTGGAACAATGTAACATATTACTTTTAAGGCGAAATATATCTCAGTTTCGTTTGGTATATTAGTATGTTGTAATTAGGGCAAATGTGTTTATTAATAATAGTGTTAGGTCAGGTTACAGTGTACATATACACGCACATTTATAAATGTCTTCCTTCTGGAAAGTGTCAGAAATGCATCATGTGCTTACTTGGTTTAAGTGTATTGTCAGCGTCCTCACTTGATTGTCATTTTTTAACGTAAAATCGTATATTTTCGGCTTATCATTCACCCACAGCACGATTATTTCATAACAGTATTTTGTAATGTTGGGGAAAAAGTTTAAAAAGTCCGGGGAACAATGCCGTTAAGGGAAAAACTAGAGTACAAAAATTACATCATGCCAAACGAACACAAAGAACTGCTGTATTTTACGCAAATCAACATCACGCGAGCAACTTACTACAGTCTGTCACGCATACACACAACAGATAACTATTTATACATTTTTTCTAAACTGCTTTTGGGCGGTGTCACCTTGAGTTATTAGAAAGCTGGATTTCGGAAGCAAAGAGGATTGACCCTACATGACTTTGACTGCACATTGTCAGTTATTCATGCCTGGGAAGAAGTAATGCGTGCACAGAACAAATGTGTATGTCTAAAGGGACTAGACGCGTCAATTGTGTCCAGGCATGCTTCAAACGTTGTTTACATTTAAACTGTTATCTGTTTAAACTGGAAACGGGGAGCGAACTATTATCAGAACAAGTATTATCAGAAAATTTGAGAAACTCGTCAGGAAGTGCGAGGTTAGAGCTCCGTAAAACCGATTTAAGCACCCCAGTCGGTCCATATTGCCGACTGACCGTTCCAAGGCGGTAACTGTCGGGTTTGCTCTTTTCGTTAAATGACTCATCACAAATTTGTTCTTACTTTTCGCTTGGCTTGCATGTGAAATACCTTTGTTCTGTGCCTTTTCGGAGTTTGGTATATGTTGCAATGCTCATAGGACTTTGTCATAGGTTCTTATTCCAGTGACTACGCAAAATCAACTATGTCGAGGTGAGTATTCGGGGTGTAATAGGTATCAGTTAATTTTAAAGTCATTTTTTTTGGTCGGGACAAGTTGCATGTATGAGCATTTATTAGAGACATAACATAAGTTAATATGCAAAAATCATACAGAAAGTATTGAATGTTTACTCAATGATTTATATCGGATGTTATTGACTCTGATGCAGCTGTTAACTTAATGCATAATACATATTTTAATGTTTATTTGCAGCTGAAGACTTGCCTGCTTTCTAATTTCCAATGTCGTGTACATGTGGTATACTACGAAGTAATTTTGACAATTGATTGCACACATGTAATCGCTTATAGGGTAGCACTTACATCGCCCAAACAGCGCTTCTGAATGCTTTGATTTTAAGAATGTAACAGCGGATTGTCTTTCCGAAAAAAACATAGGTTCAAACATTATTTTGTCATGTCATGATCCTCGTGATCTAATTTTATGTTATATGTGCTACTATATTTCTATTATATATTAAGCCATTTTCTTCTAAGCTGTACTAAATCTAGGCTTCAGATAAGAACTAAACTCTCTCGCAAAGTATTCAAATTTCGTCTCAAGAGGTGCATTTATATAATTACTATAGCGACGCCATCGTTCTGGCAAAAAGTTTATAAAATTAAACATTAGCGTGTTTATGGTCTTTCGTGGCGTCAAGAGGTGCATTTATATAATTACTAAAGCGACGCCATCGTTCTGGCAAAAAAAGTTTATGAAATTAAACATTGGCGTGTTCATGGTCTTTCGTGGCTTCTAAAGATTCAGATGAGGAACTAAACTCTCTCGTGAAGTATTCAAATTTCGTCTCAAGAGGTGCATTAATATAATAACTATAGCGACGCCATCGTTCTGGCAAAAAGTTTATGAAATTAAACATTAGCGTGTTCATGGTCTTTCGTGGCGTCAAGATGTGCATTTATATAATTACTATAGCGACGCCATCGTTCTGGCAAAAACAGTTTATGAAATTAAACATTGGCGTGTTCATGGTCTTTCGTGGCTTCTAAAGATTCCTCAATATTTATTTATAGGCGGGGTTTATCCAAAAGTTGTAAATTTGTCGTGGTAATTTTTTAAAAAGTGTTAAAAAATTTTCCTGTTTAAATCTTTGAATTAATTTTGGCATAAGATTCACGCTTACTTCGTAACTTTCTGTGTTTGTGTGTGTGTGGGGGTTTTATTAGAAGGCCGAATAAATTATAAAGGCCAGGTAACAAAGTTGAGCAAAAACAAATGTTATTCTACAAAATATGAACTTACCAGACAAACATAATAATTATAGATCCAGATCAGTCAGCTATAGCACTTTTGGCTTGTTAATCTTTACACATTGTAACCTGTGCATTAAATGGTTAGTAAAATAAATAGTATATAATAATATAAAGAAATTACTATTGGACATTATACCAAACATGTCAGTGGTAATAGTTAATTATAGTTTACTACTTTCAATTAAGTTATTAAATTAATGAAGACATAATTCACGTCTTAACGACTCATCAATGTTTAAAACTTTGTGAACGCAGGAAAATAAGAAATAGGAGCTTATTGATCTAACGGAAATATATATTAATGCAAAATAACTAAATTATTATTAATTAATGACTTAAGATTTTCCCGATTCGTGTCATATCACGTCTAGCATTTCTGCTAAAATATCATATAAGGGACATGATCATACAACCCGGAAGTCAAGACGCAAGCGGTGATAATTGGTTAATGTACTGTTTTTGAAATGATAAATTCAAAATGTACGGTTCACTTAACCAACAAATCTCATTTATACAAAACCTGTTCACGTATTCAACTGTTAATTCGTTGTTTCATATTTTTGTGAGAGTAAAATATTCAGGCATAAAATACAGTTACAATTAGATAACAAACAGCTAAAATTATATTAAACAAGAACATTAATGAATTAACTTAAAAATTTGATTGCTATGACCAAGTGAATTAATTGTGTTATATTTACTAGGTTTAAAGAAGTGTAGTATATCGAACAGCTTATAACCATGGCATTGGATTTACTAGCATTGTAGTGTTTTTAGGTAAACGGACATACTTATTATCCCCAATTCAATATTTTACTTCCGAAGTCTGATGTTTTCTGAAGTCTTTGAGTGCTGTGTAAAGTTTTCTTATAATTAAATGCGGTAGGTCATTGGGATAAATTCATATTCGATCATAACATCCAGCATTGTATAAAATGTACTTTGTATTTTGTTTGATACTCTTTATCCGTTTACAAGCTGACGCAGCAGGAAACGTATACTTTCAAACGCCATTATCAGAGAGTACTAAGTAGCCTACTTAAATAATAATTTATTGTGATCGGCTGTTATTCAGGCCCTAGTCATTTGACATAACTTTGGAATGCTACATGTAATCTAAACGTACATGTATGAAAGTGGCATATTAGCAGGGATGTTGGGAACTAATTGTTTCAGATTGTCATACCGAAATATCACAAGGTATCAGGATAAATATCTCACTACAGTGCACTTACATAATGAATGTTAACCTTATATTTTGTTTACGATATGACTTGTCATGCCTTCACATAAAATGTCAGTTTTTGCATTCATATTTGACCCAGGTTTTATTTGATGAACCAGAAATTTTATATGAACAGAGAGTTCTACTTAAAGACTTACAAAACCTGTTTTCGCATTACAAGATGCACTTACACTTACTCATTGAATTTAATTAAAACGTAATTTTATGCAAACTCAACTTTCAAGCTGATCAAATTCTTTGGGGAATTATATCATGTTGATTTTTAATCATGCGACTTGTGCTTAAAACATGCTCTGCTTTTTTAGAAAAATATTTAAAACATGCTAGATTTCAGCTAAGGCAATATCAGAAACTGCGCTGCAGCAGACCGTCTAATCTTAACAGAAGATCTGATGATATTAACTTTTTGAAGGACTAAATGTCATAGAAGGTATTTATCTTTCAGATTTGTTCTCCGTTTTTTTTTACATGCCAACTCATAAAAGTGGCGTGAATACCTTTATATAAATGATGCACATACCTCACGCACTTGAAATTGAAGTTTTATTAAGATCTGACCATACAGCTTTTACATTTGAAAATGTTTGTGTGGAATTTGTTACGAAATATAAAAACCCTTTCTATACTAATAAACTATAATTATGTAAATGGGACATTTAAAACTTTGATCGCGACATTAGACACATTGCCTCAATAAAAATATATAAGACAAAGTCCTATGAGCATTGCAACATATACAAAAAATGAAAAGACACAGGACCAAGGTATCCACATGCACGCCAAATGTAAATATGAGAACAAATCTGTGATGAGTCAATTAACAATAAGAGAAAACTCGACAGTTACCGCCTTGGAACGGTCAGTCGGCAATATAGACCGACTGGGGTGCTTAAACCGGTTATACAGAGCTCTAACCTCGCACTTCCTGGTGGGTTTCTCGAATGCAAGCAATGATAAGAAAACTGATCGATTTGAATAGGTGTCCAACCGCTGATGTTTTGTTTGACAAGTTATGACGAAAGCAGTGACGTCATTGAAAAATAATGTCCACTTATTGTTTAGACACAGAAATAAACAACAACAAAAACAACAACAATAAACTAATAATTTTGATTTGTTGGCGTTAAAATGTTGTAAAGGAGTGATATGACTTTCAGGATCCATTGCATTTATTGTTCTTACCACACTAGAACTCCTGGGCTAACGACCAACCAGATGAAATACACCTTTTAATAAGAGCAATTATAATTATTGAATATTAGCGTACAGCGTCAAATAGCGATACGAGTTTCTATATTAATTTATTTTTATAGATTTATATTCGTCGGTTCAAAAACTTTAGACTCCATGAAACTAACAGTAAAACTTTTTAAGCAGAATTCAAGACATTACATATTTGTTAAACATTCTTAAAAGATCATTGCAATTTGAACGTGCTTGTGAATCCTTCGAACAATCCTTAAATATGGGAAATTGCTTGTAAATATACGGAAACTCAGTATCCGAAACTTAAAGTGCAAAAGGCAATCTACAGAAAACCGTATAAACTTCATGCATCCGTTGTCCATTTTAAAAGTATTCAATACATCTAAGTATGTTTAATATGATGCTACTGTCGGATTTCTTTTAAATAAACTGCACGTCTTCTACTACAGCCTTGATAATATGGCCGTGCAACCTCTTCTTTCATTGAGTTGTAGTAAAACGTATTTTGATATTTACGTTTGCTGGCAATCTCAAATGCCAATTCTTTACACCGACGGGGAAATAAGGAGAAAAAATAAAGAGAAGTACTTTTATTTTGTCCATTTCATCACTATTATTACTTTACATGATGAAACAGTGGCACATTGTTTTCGATTACTCCTGGACTGTTTTCGATTCGGACGGTGTATTTATCAATGCTAGGTGCATATATTGGATGGATAACCTTTATTTCCAGTTCGTGTATTTCTGTGATTTTTACACCATGCAAATCACACAAATCTGTGAAATTCAGTAATATATCAATCAAATTGCATTGGCGTCACCTGCTCATACATCATGGGAAATTATGGTTCCCTTACTTATTCTTTCCCGAAGATGGTTACACGACAGACGCAAAATTTAAAATCTATTTGTAATCAGAATTCGGACTACTTGACATCTATAGCATACATACTTTACACTATCATTATCTTCTACTCACATTTTACTTTTTTGTTCAAAATGATACAAATATATGCAATAAGATACACACATTGTTTCACTTGGTAAATATTATTGAACACAAGTATTGTGAACATAAATTATATCTTTGTACAAGTCAATCTTACTTGCAAGAACGTTGATATTAACATTTAGGAAGCCAAAAGATGAATGTTTTATCTTTTGACTAGGATGACGAAATGCATGTGTAATAATTACTTTTTTCTTTCTTGTGGATATTTTGTCCGTCCAAGGGAAAGAAAATTCATTCAAATGCATTTCATTTTCGAGAAGACAGGCTGATATTGGGTGCGGCAAAACGTTAGGCCAATCGCGAGTCAACCATAAACAGATACAAAGGCTATTCTTTTCTATGGCATAGTAAAATGTTCTGACAGAAACTCTTGAAATTGAAAATAAATCGTACGTCCCCCTTTGTGTATATTCATAACAACAAAATTCGAAAACTAAGGCTTAAAAATTCGATTGTGTGATGCTAACTTAAATACCACAATCTCTAAAAATTCGGAGAAAACCAAATTTCGACACTGTACTTACTATTAAGTGCGGAATTTATGAGGTTTACTTTAATGCGGTAACGGTTGCAATTGAGACCAGAATGTCTAATACTTCGAATACACGCTATAATCATGTCACATCTCCTCTTGAACTGTTCACAAAAAATTAACCAAACTGCAATTTCGGTGATTCATGCAGTCATTTAATTCTTAATAACAACGGCTGAAGACAATCAAACTGAACCAGGGCCTGGGGATAAAACAACAAGTGGTTTTAATTTAACGCCTGGTGTTCAAAAGAAAAAGACATATAATTCGAGGCATCAATGAAAACAAAGTAATATAATTGAAAAGTTTCTCTCTAAATTCTTAAAATACGATGAACATATTTTAATTATATTTTGACTAAATAGAATGTATGCTAGATAAAACCGAGCCAGAAAAGTCGCATATTAATTTTTAGAATATGCTTCATAAAGGAAGTTATACCAAAAAACGAACACTTTCAGTTACCCTTGTATTTCTATGTGTTATTGGTTGTGAAGGAGTAAAAAATAAACAATACATGTACGTCCCATGTCGGAAGTGTTCAAGAATTGTAAATGAACCTAGTATGCAGACGTTGTAACAAGGTAAAGTATGACATCAATCAGCTGGCTGATCATATCGTAAAATTGTCACTGGATAGCACATTGAGAGACAGTATAGTGTGTGTATGCCAGAACGGAGATAATAAATCATAAATACAAATTTAATTATTAGAACTTTCATCAGCTGGCAACACATGCCTGGGGAATATCCATTTTACAAAGTACATTATGTAAAGCCAAAAAGAAATTATCTTAGAGTTGATATTATTTTGAAATTATTGTTGTAATAATATGAAAGGTTACTTAAATCAAACATACATTAATGTTGTCATGTTTATCTGTGTTGTTTTAAATACGACAGAATCAATACCAAAGGCCATTTGAAATCTGTTTTTGAATATTTATATTTTGCCGTCTTTTGAAATTGCGCATTTGTTGTTTACATTAGTACATATTGAATAAAATCCTACATTGATATCAGAGTCTTAGAATTTTAATTTTCAAACATCGATTGTATTTCAAATATTTGTCGATAGATTTATAAAGGAGAAAATAATATGAAACAATACTTAAATGAAACCCTGCACTATTCTTTCAGTAGTGTTTCAATGATGAGCTAACATATGTGTTATTGTATTTGTCAGTTCATTACAACTGCGATTGACGACACGAAAGCGCAATAATAACAAATATAGTTAATGCGTACTTGCTTTAACATAATCATAATTAAAAGTAGTATAAATTGAAAAGAAACATACTGGTATGCTATAAAATGCATCCTCGACTTAATAGTGTCTGTGGAACAATGCCAGTGAACTTAATAAAAATACCATAGTCAAAACATCGCAACATCAAATTACCGAGTTCTCTGTTTTAATACAAACCGAATAGTTGGAGTGACATATAATTGTAGCATGACACGCATACAAACGATTCCTTTGAGAAACGAAGATAAGATCGAATGAAAGATGGGCGCTTTAGTAGAGAATGGACATTAGACTTCTGACAAATGGGCCACTATGTAATGGTTGTATCCTTTTACATTTTATGTGTCAAAAATCGAGTTTAATCGAGAAACTCATTTGACTGTACAACAAATCGTTTACACATATACGCATAATAATGCTACGTAAATATAAATAAGAATATCAAAAGTCCAATAACCTGTAATAATTTATTATATATACAAAGTGGTACACATTAACGTAACTAGTGCATTTATAGCTTATATGTACAGTACACTAACAAATCAAACATTAAAAATAAGTCGATTCTGAAACTGCATGACAGAGTTTTGTAGACACTATACCATCTCCATGGCTATATAAACATAGTATGCTGTCAGGAAGAGAAATCACAAGATGATAGGAGAACACAGGTCCTTGTTTTATGGTCACAAAAGACGCCTCTCGAAATTAAACGAGCCTAGTCACGCAAAGTTCCCCTAAAGCTGTTCTAGCAGAGAACATATTGTGTATGAATTTTCTTGGGTCTTGTTTTTGTGCAATTTGAGATTTTTGCTGAATTACCCTATTGTCCAATACAACTGAATATTATTTTACATTAATTAAATATTTTTATTCACCTAATTAGTTTTCCTACGTTGCAGGAAGAAATCAACTTCTATGTTCTGTAAAAAGAATATGTTTAGAATAAAAGTAAGTTATACACTATAGAAATCAAAAACGTGTTTGTTCGTACGTATCATTTGTTAACAGTACAGTTGTAATTGTCTATTGTACTTAATTGTATATAAACAGTACCTGGTTAAATAATGTTAAACAACTAATGTCAAAGGAGTTATAGCCTTTGGTATATTTTTTGTCTGTAGTTACTCAAATAGATGATGTTTACCTTGGCATAATTTCAGGATATAATGTTCTTTCCATTGCATTCTTTATTTACTTCTCGTCTCTTTATCCCTTGTAAAGATTCAACGAACAGCTGCTTGCTGCGATTCACTTACATGTTAACAAAATTATGGTTAAATAATATTTAAATAGTAAACGAATATTAATTCCTTTTTGCTTTGGAGAGATATATCTATGACTAGCTATAGCTTGAGGGATGCTTTAATAAAAAAAGAATATCAGGCGTATGTTTCAGTTTATCACGCACATATACTATTTCTTTTAGAAACGAAGATTAGACCCGACACCTGGGCCTACTATATAGCATGTTGTTATTTAATGGTGTAATGTGTATATTCGTATATTCTTGGAGAAAGGCCTCCCAGCTTACATACGAAACGTTAATGTTTCTTCAGGAAATAATTATCGAGGGCTTTCCGTCATTCGCTAAAATGAAATGAAATAAAATGATATTGTGTAGCTGTGGTTTATTTTAATTTCCAAACCAACAATTTTATGACGTTGAATTGGTTCAATACACATTTGAAGGAAGGAAGGTAATTACAACAATATATATTAACACAATACAGAGAAAGATGTCATTTGATAGCTTTACGCTTCATTGCATATGACCTATCATTTTTAATAAACATAACACTAGTTAAAATGTCAGTTTGATCTGGCTAAAGTAGTTAAATCGTAATTTCCGACACAAAAGAAGGTCCGATAACATTAAGAGTTACAATGTACACAGTGTGTCTAAAATTGGACCAGCTAAATGTATTAAAAATATTGCTGGCAGTTAAAGAGATAAAACCTGTAAGACAAGAGATTACCCAAATACGTTACCGCATTGAGAGTTTAGTCGATCGGCATGGACGTATAAATGCTTTACAGCTCTCTGACCTCTCACTTACTGATTGGGTGTAACTCAGTTAAATGATCGGTTTAAGAGAAATTACCAAGGCGTCCTAAACGACCTAATGAATGTGGAGTTTTGTCAATGCAATTATTTTCATGCCAAAGACTCTAATCTTTATGCAAATAATTCGAACCCAATGCTTTATAAAAGGCAGATGTTGCCGCCTACGTTTCAAGGCTTAAAGTTTCAATCAATGAGGTATCATGTTAAACGCTTGATCATAATCGCCGAAACACATAACGTTCGTGTGTCTCATTTACCGTTTTAGCAGGATATTGTTATCTCTCAATGCCGCATCGGAAAATTTTAGAAAACACTGTGCCAATAATGTCTTTTTAGACAAAGAAAACTAATAAAACAATTGATTTAGATAATAAAATACTTTCATATAATTCTTTAATGATGCCAATACAGTGATAGTAGTCATTAATTTACAAATACAAATACTTTTGTATCAGAGCTTAATTTCAAATCATACTTTATGCATTCTGGTTTAAATGAAATAATAAATGAATCTATATACGACAACAAAACACATAACATCTTCTTTTTAACCTGTCCCTTAACAGATTATGAAGAAAAAAAGTATTGTCATATTTGAATATATAAATCAAGCAAACCTGAAAGATATTCCACATTAATCTGTTAGCTTAAGAAACCTATCTTAAAACCGGCAGTAATGTATATATGCATGCAAATGTGCGTCATAATTGTTATTGTAATATGTTAATCGTTTTTCTCTATCGAGTTTCTAGAACGTTAACTGTTTCCTAAATTTTAAATAATTTCTATTTCAGGAAAAGGATAAAGAAATTTCGCCCATGGTTGCGTGTCAAACGCAACAACAAATTTGATACATTGATATATACTGCATGCCGCAATGACATAGATCTGAAAGAAGAAAAAATCAACCATCTTACAAATGCCATCACTGTTTAGGTAGTTTGGGTTATTTTGTGTGCTATTTTTATTATTGATATATATTTTTTTTGTTTTTGCGTATTGGGGCCAGACAGCGAAAGGCGTGTAGCATTTCTAAAGTCATCACAAGACGAAGATATTGCATTTATTGCAGACAGAAGACATTATGTTCGACAATACCGATCTGCCACCTTTGATACATGTGCAACCCAGTTACAAGACAGACATGCGCCAGGGATATCTTTTCAACACTACAAAATCATTTGCTCGCCATGAATTTAAACAAGTAATTTGCTCCTACACACATAAACATTAAATTTGCAGATTTACACCCATCTTGAAAATGTTTCAATGAAATAAATAGATATGGACAACTTAATGATTAAAGATAATTTGGTGGAGGAAGGCCAAATAGCCACAATAGTAAAAGAAGTTAGTGAACAAACAAGCATGACGTCTGCCCACTAGAATAAATGTGTCAAATTGAAGAAAATTTCTCCGCTACTATTGACTGTAGCATTTGGCCTTTTTATACCATTTCAATTTAGTTCATGTTCGCATATTATGTTAAGTAGCTACATACCTTTTGTTTACCAAATATATACTCAAAACGATATTTGCAAGGTCGTTAGAAGTAACATTTTAGTCTTATTTATACGCTAATAAAAACGACATTGTCATGTCATTTTGTTACGTTATGTTGTATTTAGTATAACGATATATACGATATATATTCCAGCTAAACTGGACACTAGCACGTACAGTAAAGCCCTTAAATAAAATTATACATCATTACAATTGGTCCTTTAGAATAGCACTCTCGGCTCACAATAAGCTACCTTCGTTACAGTATACTTATTTCAAACTTCAATTTTATAGCTTGCATGTTTCAAATATTTATTAACAAAACCTTTCTAAGTAAAATATGTCTATCATTCTAAAAGTGTATTAAAAGTTTACATACCCTATCCTTCAAGCCTGATATATATAACCACACATGTAGCAATGGTACAGCAATAAAATCTTTTGCTATTACATCTCTAAAGTTGTTCATCCTTTAACTGAGTGCACCTTAGAGTACTATGCGCATTGCCCTGATTGATTTATTGGTTAGTTGTCTAGTATCTTGTCTGTCAAGCGGTCTTTAATGAATATACGTTAAGTGAACATACGTTACTTTATGATACATTTGTTGCCATAGCGGATCACATACAACATTCTCGACTTATATGTGCTAAAAGCAAATGTTCTTTTAAAGAAATATATTTAAGTATGTTGCAAAACGTATTCACATAAAAAAAAACACAAATAACTTTTTAACCGTTGATAAAGATTTGGATTATTCAATAATGCATATATCTAGGGAGTAAGATTGGGGGATCGAATAATAATTAAAATATAAAATAGTAATATCTGTCATGTTATGCAAATTACTTTTAAATAAATTTCAATATTTGAAAACTAAATCAATCTGTACGTTCATAACTGTAGAACAAAAGCACACTCGTACGTCGTTTAATGAACACGGAAACAGCTTAGATCAGATGGTTGTTATAAAGCGCGAAAGGAACCCACCTGCCTCGACAAAAGTATCAATTACAATCAGGTCTGTTCAATCACTTCAGTCCATTAGTCTCGATAATAACAATTACTTTATGAAAGTGTCCACAGTTGCACTGGAATTACAGACGAGTGAAATACCGGAAGAGAAAAGACCTCGGCCCTTTATGTAGAATTAATTCATGCATTACTCTATAGACTGGCGAAGCACTGTTATTATTATTTTGTTTTTTATATTGTTTAGAATGTCAATATGTTCAGAGGTTGAACGTGTTCAGATTTGTTCCTAAAATGGTACTTTTTTATTTATTAACAATTAACCATACGTCACAAATCTGGATGTGAAAAGAATAAATTATATAAAATAAATCAATATTAGCTTAATATTTATATCAAACAATCAATAAGGTTTTGCAAACACACAAAAAAATCGAACAAAACAAAACAACAAAAACAATGTTTACTTTAAAAGAACTTAAGACATTTGAAACTTTTGTTTAATTGAAATTACGTTATTAGTTAAATGAAACACGATTCAATACTCTATGTCCAATAAAAAAGGCAAAGAAACATAAGATTTAAATACAAACCATACCAAACCATAAAAGATAAATGTAAATGATCAAGTACCAACTGAAGGTAAAATGCCTGTATGTTGAGCTCAAACATATTATATTCTAAACTTGTAACGGTTTGTTTGGTATCAAATTTAAAAAAAACAAAACAAAAACAAATCATACATGTACGTCATATCTGACGAATTTATTATTATTGAAATCAGCAATTTAATTCCAAAATACTTTAACACTTCCCATCCACATTTGTGCAATATTTGCCCAAAAATCATTTTGATTCTGTAACCGCTTTTAAAACAGCCCTACTAGATATGTCTGTATAAAAACAAACTTTAACGATTAAAACATCCTGACATCAAGTACATTTTAATTGCCCGGTAATTAACTGTAAAATGGGACAAGTCTAATCACATGCAAGAACGTTATCTTGTTTATTTCCGACTGACTGTCTTAAAAAGCTAACTGCAGGTTACATTTTTCTAAAGATATGTATAAAGATATCATTTTTATATTTATCATGCAGTTATCCGGCTATATGTCGTTCTTGCGCTAATCCGAATTTTAAAAATAACCTATGTTGGTTGTAATTATAGTAGTGTTTTGTAGTGTTTCCATGCCTTAGATGGGGATTAAATATCTTAAGAAAGTTATCAAAAGTCTAAATCTAAGACAAGTCAGGTAATGGTAAAAATAATTATATTTTAATTAAAGTCGAATACCTACTTAAAAAAACTTCATAATAACGTTAGTCAACAAAAGAGATGTCATGGTTATTACATGTATGTTTAAACAAACTATTGGGGGATATAAGTCTTTATGATTGTACAGTTTACACCCTTTTTCTTATCTATTAGACGCAACTGAGGACGTAAATGACATTATTGTATATGCTTTATCGTCGACACCTTTGTTAAAATGCGTTATGGTGCAGTTAAAATGAAACAAAGTTATATTGTGGGCCATCCAGAGCTTGTTAAAACCGACAATGTAACAAATCGTTATGCTGGCAGCGTATCTATTACAAAAAGTCCACGTTGTATATACTTAAGTAAGAATATTTTTTGTTTTGAATCAGAGGCTTGTCAACCATTTTCATATAAGGATAATATGCATTATTTTTAAAAAGGTTATGAAATGCCCAAAAATGTTTTTGTTATTTAAGATGCGAAATCAGGCATAATTTTCCATTTTAATGTCCTGGCCACATATATGATCATATCCTTATGTAAAAAAAGAAATGCAATTTTATATTTATCTGAGCATATACAAATTGCCATTAGATTAGAGCTCTTTTTCTGACAACCTACTTGTGACTGTTTTAAGACTCTCTTTTTACATTCATTTTTTCTAATATTTTATGAAGAAGATAATTTAAGATTTAACTGTGATACTCTGGAGGATTCTTTACTAGTATTAACAGACTTGATTTCGTCATTTTTCTTGACTGTATCACTATTTCGACCCTCGTCGATGTGTAATATCACTATCCGTCTACTAGAGATATATCATGACCTTTGAAATCAAGACACTTATTGGAATGGTGTGTATATAATAGGAGCGTGGAGCAGCTATATCGATATGTTGATATATATGACATATTGGTCTGTTTGTTGAATTCATACTTTGTTTTTACTTGAAATAAAATATAATAATATAAATATTGGTGTGTTCAAATCACAAACTATGTTAAAATATTTGTAATGATTAACAACTGTGTTTCTTATTTAAGAGGAGACTGATCTTTGATAGCGATATACATCATAAACAAATAAACAAAAATATTTAAAAACACAGAGAACGTTTCAGCAAACTGCAATGAGAAAATATGACAAAACCCTATGACTACTGCAGCATAAAATTTAAAAAGGCTCAGGACAAAAACATTTAAATGGCAGCCTGTTGTAAAATTTACAATTAAACTGTGGCGACATAACACAAAATAGAGCAAACCCAACGGCCTTAGAACAGTCAGTGGGCAAATAAGCCGACTAGTATGCTTTAACCGGTTTTACAAAGCTCTAACCTCGCACTTCCTAGAGGTAGTCTCTAATGAAAGCAGTGAATAGAAAAAACATAACTGACCAAAAGAACTATTCTTTCACTAAGCTTTGACGTTCTTAATAAGAAAAGCAGGAACGTTATTAAAAGTGTCCACATCATTTTTGGGTAAGATAAGTCTTGTTTCTGTTAAAAATAAATTATTCATTGCGAACAAAATTAAATATTTGAATGAAAGACTCAATGACTAGAGAACAAATGCCATTGGATGTAGCGTCATGTTCGAGTCTGTGAAGTCCAATACATGACAAAGGAAAAATCACGGGAGATTATCACATTAATATTCCATTGTGTCCAGAGGCGTGTTAATAAGTGGGGGGCTGTCTTTGGAACAAAGTAAAGAAATATATTTTCTAAACAACGCGACTTCCAACTTACTCTCTTAGAACTCGTTCTAAATACACTCAGACTTAACGTTAATAAAGGCGGTAAATGTAATTTCCCAATAAATTGCACGAGACCATAAAGCGTTTTGTTGGCACTTGTTTACCATTAGTCTTTGATGCTGATGTGCATGGCAAAAAGGACAAAATACAGTTATGCATGGAGTGAAACAAATCACAAAACAATAAATATTGAAGTATTTCCATTTCGGCTTGCATAAAAGAAGGCAAACTTGTAAAACCGGTCTATTTTATTTAAATTCTAATACATTTTGACAATTGTAAGGCAATGCTAGTCTTGCTAGATTTAATTTCGCGTAGATCAGGAAATTCGAATCGGTAACGACATTTTTGTGCGTTCTGAGACCAAATGTGAAAAAAGCTTATCTTTTTGTCCTAGAAAGAATATTACGACTTCGTAAGAAACACTTTGCTTATTTACTTTTCCTTAATGTAATCATTGTTCTTCGTAGCATTATAGCACTCTCGTAACTTTTTCTGATGACATGAAAATAACATTTCGCCACTTGTTTTAGCATCTCATTTGTTGTTTCCAATTACTGGAAAAGGAACTAGTGTTTTCAAAGGAATGACATAAAAAGGTAATATTTGCAGTTAATGTTAAATGATTTATTTGTGTTTTATAATCATACACATTTTTCCTGTCTTGAAATTAACACTTTTGCAATTCTTATAATAGGTCAGAGTATCGCCATCAATATAATCTGATTAATGTGACCATTATAATAAGTGACTTAAGGTAACCATTCTTATAAGTTATTTAATGAAATAGGAACTTAAATGCTTCAAGCAAGAGTCCATAAAAACAATGTACATGGAGGGTATATTAACATGTTTAGGATCTTGCCTCTAGTCAAACTATATAAAACCGCTTCATTCTTTATACATGACTGCCAGAGGGTGCTTAAACCATTGTTAAACATTTTATAAGATTTTGTAAAGTAAGTGATACAAATTCAGTTGTATTCTGTTTACATATGTTGTTTATCTGAGAAAAAAGCAGCAACAGAACACTAAATTAGTAGTTAGGATACCTCCCGTGCGAGGAGAATCCCTCTCTTAATACTCATTATAAACGGCCAAAAAAAATAGAAGTTTGATTTGTCCAAGTTGTTGTAGGGAAAGCTAAGTTACATTTACAAAACATCCCGTTATTAATAAAGGGAATGAGTTTTTTCCATAAAATTCTTAGACAACATGAAAAGACAGGGTTAAAACACAACATAATATATATATATGATATACATGATATAGCAAGACGCACAAGTTGGCACAACTAATTAGCAACCATATTGAATCTGTATTGCTTTCAGTACAGCAACATTTTCAAGTATTATTTCTAAACAGAATAACGATGATTGGATAAAATTGAGTAACATTTATCTAAATGTAGACCTATCCAGAAGTAGTTTCTTTAGGTATAAATCTGTGTATAAATATAGTCACTGTAAAAAAAGGGTGTACGTCCTGGCTCTTCAATCGAAACTAGTGACCTTTAACTGTCCAATTTACTGATCCAATATTAGGGATTAAACGTTTATATGGTGGCAAATTACAAAGTATGAAATTATTCTACACATACTTCGGAAGAGTATGAATTGACGAACTTGCAATGATTTAATATGCTTTTGTACATTATTTCCATACTATAATTGTATAATCCTGTTGTTTAGATAGATCAGTTGATTTTTAAACATTTCCTACTCGTATCGTTATGTGTTACATATTTAACAAAATGTGTAAGAACTGTATTAATAAAACAATGCATATGTTAATTTTTAAGTCAAGTTTTGGAAACAAATACTTTCTAATGTTTTTATGGCAGTAATACAGGTACTGGTTACCTTTTTGTATATAAAAATATTTGCAGAAATCTGTCACATACACTAAGCAGCTAATCTGAACGTTTATGAAAGTATCCTGTTTACTCATTACTTAATTTAGGAGTGTTCTCACATGTCTGCTCAGATGCGTCTTACTATAGAATGCGATATCTTAATTGGTTCTAAACGTTTCGGTTGTAAGGTGTTTGACCAACAGCAACTGATGTCTATTGACTGGAAAGTCTACCTCCGTCATTAGACAATGTCTTCGTTTTTTGTTACATTGTTTATCGTTTCTAAATTTCGACAAATAGGAAAATGCATTCTTGTGGAAAAAGATTCAGATAATATATTTTGACATAGTAGAATTTACTGATTAGACTGATTGACCGATTTTTAACTTAAACGATATATATTAACTTAAACAAAAATATCTAACAATACACTATTTTCATTAAAACATAATACATCTTAAAAGCAGCAATGATTAACCCGAGGAATCAGTTTATAACCTATGACATTTTTCTGACATTTAACTCATATGCAAATTAATCATGACACTTACTGTCCCGGACACGCTGAAGTACGCCGCAGAAATGACCTTACGATGTAAACGCGATTTAAAGTGTGTGTAGTTTAATAATGTACTGAGTGCTGAGTTATCCACCACCAGTTCTTACTCTAGCTAAAACCTTGACTTTCAGACAGTCATTGACAACACAAACAGATATTGCATAATTTTAATATCAAAATAGAATCTAAACAAGAAAAACTTCCTTTACTGTACTGGATTCCTAAGCTTCACAAAACACCATACAAGTCACGATTCATAGCTAATGCCAGCTCTAGCACCACCACTCACATATCTTTACTACTCACGTCTTGCCGTACAGCCGTTCGCAATCACGTAGTTAAATATTGTTTAAAAGTGTATGAAAATTCAGGAATTAACATTTTTTGGTCTATAAAAAATTCTTCAGAAGTCTTAGACAAGTTTCGTACTTTAAACTTTCATTGTTCTGCAGTTAATACTTACGATTTCTCTACGCTGTACACTTCTTTACCTCATGATTTAATTAAGACCAAATTGATTGCTCTTATTGAGAAAACATTTGCTCGTGAGCAACGTCTATATAATGCATGTCATGAAAGTAATGCATTTTTTACCAACACTTTCTTAGAAAAGTTTACTATGTGGACTTACTCGGATGTTTGTGAAGCTCTACGTTTCCTCTTAGACAATATTTACATAAAATGCGATGACACTTTATTTAGACAAGTAATTGGTATTCCTATGGGAACCAACTGTGCACCATTGATTGCAGATTTGTTTTTATACTGCTTTGAACGTGGTTTCATGTTAACTTTATCCCCTTCAAACCAAAGCCCGGTATAGAGGCTTTCAACTTAACCTCACGCTATCTTGACGATATTCTTACTATAGATAATCGTTTCTTTTCTCAAATGATTCATCTGATTAACCCACCAGAACTTACCATAAATAAAGCAAATAACTGACATTTAAATGCAGCATTTCTAGATATTGAGATCGCTATTTCCAATAACAACGTCTCTACTAAAATCTATGACAAGAGAGATGATTTCATCTTTAGTATTGTGAATTATCCATACCTTGACGGTATTTCATTTCGTGCTACCTCTTATGGTATTTAGATATCAGAACTTACAAGGTTTGCACGAGTTTGTACTAAAGTAGAAGATTTCAATGCTAGAAACCTGTTTATTTCTTCTAAACTGTTACAGCAAGGCTTTCGTTTTCATAAATTAAGAAAGGCGTTTTCAAAATTCTTTCACCGCAATGGTTTTATTGCTTCTAAGTATAATAGCAGTATGAAAACACTGATGCAGAAAGGCATAAGCCATCCTGCATTTTATGGAAATGTTTTATATAAGTTAAAGAAAATTAAGGGTCTCAATAACTTTTCTGACCACTTTACAAAACTTATCAGAAAATGTATTGCAGACGGTTACAACCCGGGAATTCTTCGATGTACTGCATTGCTTGCAATTGACCCTTTTACAGTCAAGAACTTGCATTGCTTTTAAATTACACGATGACCGGACAGGTCGTTGAGACTATATGAAAACAGTGACTTAAAGCCATAATTGGACAGTTACTGTTGGAATTCTTGTCTCTTTATCTCTCCAGTCGTGCCCTATATAGGTGAGACAACTTGAGCAGTCTCCATACCCTTTACGTGAGATTGCACAGTAGGTATAACATCGGGATTTTTAGTACCTTTCTTATATATAATATGCAAACTGCGGATAAATCTTCGGCTTTTCATGGACTGTTTTTTTTAACTCATTAGCTCTTAACAATACTACGTTTTATTTCGTCGGTAGGTTGTTTTCTAAATTTCGTTGTTTTCTTTCGTATTTTTTGTATTTCACTTTTGACACTTTTGGAACATGATGTGATGGTATTATATGCCATATTTAAATTGATCTTGTTATATTAGCGCCTGGGCTGTTTTATTTGTTCTTATGATATATTAGCGCTTGGACTGTTTTATTTGTTCTTATAATATCTTATAATATATCAGCGCTTGGGCTGTTTTATTTGTTCCTATAAGATTAATATCTTATAATATATCAGCGCATGGGCTGTTTCATTTCAAACTGAACTCTCGTTTGGGATCTTTGTTTTTACGTTGCCGAGGCTTTTATGTACTGTACATACTGTACATATGTTTATAGTTTATTTTGTTGCTAATTGTAATGTATGTATAAACATTCATTGTATTTGTTTTAACTCCCGATGCAGGTACTTACTGTTAGTTGTTTCACTTTGACAGGATGTTGTTATTTATACTGTTTGTTTGCTAGAAAACCTTCAGGAAGTGCGAGGTTGGAGCGCTCCATAAACCAGGTTTAAGCACCCCAGTTGGCCCTTTTGCCGACTGACCGTTCCAAGGCGGTAACTGATCGTTTTTCTTTATGTGTGATATGTCTCGTCTCTGTGTTTTTTTCACATTTGCATTTACCTTGTTTGCCTTTGTCTACTAGTAGATAAAATTTAAATATCTGTTAGAGTTTTGATAGGACCTTTTCTTATTTACTTATTCAAATAAGGTGCATAAAGGTGTCAAAAAGACACAAACAATCATATTTAGGCTCGCTTTAAAGTAAAATGCTACAAGTCTGCATTCTGCAGCAAATTTCAATAAAATTTTACTCTAAAGACCTATACGCCTTTCCCATTGAAACATACATCAGCACACATTGTGAAACTAAATCCAATAGAAGAGAATATACAAACCATGAATCAAATAAAATGCTATGAAGGGCAACACAATTTGCACCCGATGTGGTTTGTTATGCAAAACATACATTTTCAGTTGAAAGCCAGAAAAAAACCTATTTTAGAAACTCGCTAAATCGTACATGTCTCTATCAATTATTTTTAATGTTGCTGCAACAGGCCTAGGAATAAAGTATAGACGATGTACGTAGTGTTCAGGAACAAATAACACCATGTTCATTATATAACGTTTAGTTGCAATTTATTGTTTGTAAGTTGCCATATATTTATCAAATATAATACAGCTAGAGCGGCAATAAACAAAACATAAACTTTATCATTTAAGAAAGAGCTATGGATTCATATTTTATATTTACCACGAGTGTATGCCCTTACCTTAAAGAAGCACCTTTGTTCTCTTCATCCTAGTTAAGTAAACGTGTGTTGTGTGGCTCTTTTTCACAATCTATTTGAAATGAAATTAACTAAAATCAAGTAAATGCAAAAGCATTTTTTCTAACATAATTTGTTACTCAAAAAAAATACTTTAAGAAAGATTAATTGGGTGATTGGGTTAAAGCATAATTGATCGATAGGGAATTTCAAGGAACTTTTCTTCCGTATACATCATTTATTTTAATTTACAGCGGCGTTAACATGTTGACCTAAATCACCACTGTTTATAATAATTTGAAATTTTAATAGGTAAATAAGAAAAGGTCTTCAAAATTTCCGCAGATATTGACATCTAATCTGCCTCTACACAAAGGCAAACAGGGTAAATGTAAATGTGAAAAAAGAGACGAGACATAACACACCAAAAGAAAAAAACATCAGTTACCGCCTTGGAACGGACAGTCGGCAAAACTGAAGGTTTTTCTATCAAACAAACAGTGTAAATAAAAATATCCCGTCAAAGTGAAACAACTAACAGTAAGCACCTGCATCGGGAGTTCAAACAGATACAATGAACCTATATACATAAATAATAACCAGTAATAAAATAAACTATCAACATATGTTCAGTATGTACAGTAGACAAAAGCCTCGGTAACCTTAAAATTCCAAATGAGAGAATAGTTTTAAATAAATCAGCCCAAGCGCTGACGTATAACAAGAACAATTTAATGACATCATACAATGCAATGACGTCATATGCCAAAAGTGTCAAAAGTAAAATGTAAAAACTAAGATAGAAATCATCAAATTTTATAAAACAGCACAAACCAACAAAATAAATTGTAGTATTGTCAGGCGTTAATATGTTATAAGTTTTAAGATAAGATAAGATATCATAAAAGCCGAGGATTTATCTGCAGTTGGCATAACATATAGTACATTAACAAAAACAAAAAACAGTTGCCATAACATAAAGTAAATTAAGAATGAACATATTATCTGACTCATACATGAAATGAAGCCAACAAATTTTATACGAATGATTCCTTAGAAAATGAAAATACAAAGTAACAATATCCCCAGACAATAACAAGTCTTCTTCGATCAAAAAAATCCCACCAGAGGGTATTGACATGAATGGTTCAAAGTAGCATTAAACAGAAATAGGTGAAATGTACTGTTTATGTTTACACTAACGACAACAATATTTTCATAAAATAATACAGAAAATAATGGGCAGATGTTATTTAGATTTTCAGATAAATAGTTCATCTTGTCCACGTATTTAAAATCAGAAACTTTAAGTTTTGTCTTTGTTCATTGAAGTATGTTTGATCGTCTTCTTTTAATTATGATTTGTGTTCCGACATTCAAAGGTAAACTAAATGCATTTTGAAAATATTAATAGACTGATTAGTTTGATTATACATTAAGAAACAAAGTTTGAGCTTGCTTAATGTCCTTAAATGTAATTAATTTTAATTAAAATGAGGGACAATGATTTATGACATGAGGTAACTGAATCGTTATTGATATCAGAATAGGAATTAACGATAATACATGCACTATGATCTCCTATGATACAAACTATATAAATTCGGATTATTGAAGTGTTTCTTAATTTAAAGATCAACTGCAATAGTCAGTAAACCTCACCCACTATTATGTAAGTAGTTACAAATCCATATCTCCAGTTCTATCGGAGGTTGGATAGTTTTACTTGGCACTCTCATCGTAAAATGTTATAAATACAGATGATCAAAATTCATAAAATTTACATATGTTACCATATTCTCTGCCATTGTTTAAATCAAGATGATAGATTCAGGTGTTTAGTGGCACACATGAACCATAAATGTTAAAATAAAATCTCATCAAAGTTAGACAACTGGTTTTGTTTTAATATATTCAGGTGATTATTATGACTATTGTGGGAGTTAAACAAGACCGTTATTTTATGTGCGCAATGAATTTAAGGGAAAAAGCTAAACACTACAAATATGTAACTGAAAACAATGACTTGGCTTTAGCTTCATTACATCAACTGGTAATGAGAACTGTTCCTTTATTTAAAACTACCGATTCAATATAAAACAAGCTGATGTTAAATATGATGTTTCTCTAGAAAGAAAGCAAAGAAACAATGGATGCGAGTGTTTAAGATCAAGATTTTATTGTATTGGCTGAAATCTTGTTTGAAAGTCTAGTATTTATTTAGGAAATTAGATTTTGATAATTAAGTTGAAGAAGTGGGCATCCGACTGTCGATGGATGAATATTGTTAGCACAATGCCATTACAAAGATTAGATATGATATCTTATTGGACTACATGTTGTGTCGTTTATTTCAAAATGAATTATTTGACTTTTTTTCAATCTTAAAGGGTTTTGTTAAAATAGATATTTGAATAAATGTTGCGTTATTGCTAAATATGCTGCATACTTTGGTCTCTAGTTTTAAATTTGTAATTAAACATGATTAATGATAAATGCATAAATAAAATTTACACTAGTATTGTTATAATTACAGACGGTGTTTAAAAATCTCAGTACGAGCACAGTTAACCATTTTAATTATGAATATGATATTTAATTATTTTTCAAATGGTTTCCTCCTTAATTAATGAAATTTTATTGCTTGATATTATCTCGTAATGTTTCTGTTATCAATCTTTCTCACTAAGAGACTCGTCAAATCTTAGTTTAGAAACATGCCCCACGACCATGTATTACAAACCTTATTCATTGTCCCCAATATTTATTTTCTATCCACTATACATTGACATATATACTAATGACATACATTGGCTTTAGCACAAACTCTCATAGAATGAAACATTATTAATTTTAAGCAACTTCTCCTTTAGTGTAGATTGTGGCAACGATTTCATACATAGGATTGATCATCATCAAAATTAAACAATAGCACAATCAAAACACTCTGAAACAAGTTTTGTTGTTTTTTTCCAAGTATAACGGCTTTGTATAGAATAAAAACAGTTTTATTGATGCATCATGACCTCAGAATCTTATTTACTGATCATATTAAAAGCAAAAGCAGAGTGTAGACCTTTTAATGGGGAAATATATTACTGACCACAAAATATCTCCGTAGAGCCATTGTTATTTCCCCAGGCTGTATTTCAAGGCTCTTAAGCAGAGTAATGGACCGATAACTGGCCGGTCTACTAAGCCAATTTCCTGGGAATGTTATTCAACATTTGTAGCAATGTAAGAAATATACGGTGAGAAACGACTATTTACATTTACAAATTACTGTATTGTAGCAAAGTACTGTTTTGGATAGACAGGATAGATAAATTGGTCTCCCATAAGGTCAGCTATCAGTTGTATTTATTAAGAATATTTGCTTAAAGTAATGTACTCTAGATACCCAGATATGTACAAAGGAAGGTTTTTGCAACAAATATTTTACTGCGTGTGTCATATACTGTAAACGGATGACGACATGGTTAAACAACACATTTTCAAGCTTTCTGACATCATCGAGATTTTTTCGTTGTTGTGTTTTGTTTGAACTTTAGACATTGGTGTCTTCACCGCAGTGTTGTTTTCTTTTTGCATGCTACTTACCACAAATATGAAATGTATTCTGAAAAATGTAGAGCTTAGCAGCTTTCCGTCTTAACATAAAACAACAGAAAATAAACCAAAACACAAATTGCTTGTTTGTTTATACCCATCTTTAAGGCGTGACTTCAAGTTATATACGAGATACTTTTTATAACATTTTTGTAATTTGTTAAAAGACAGTGGACTTTTTCGCCATTCACATACTTATTCTACATGTTAAACGAACATCGTCGGAAGAGGATGCCATCGTTGTTTTTTCAGCATATGTCTTTTCATAGCGTCATAGCGGGTACTGGACATGTTTTATCCACATATGCTTTTGATTGGCATGTGCCGCTCCATGCGTGTCTACGGTGACAAATGATGGTGTAAAGTATATTCTATTAACAAGCAAGTTAAAAGCGCGTCCCTTTCAGGCGCTGACAATAGAAAAAAAGAAGAACCACAATTTTATATTTCTTTTTGGTGTATTCTCGTTTGTAATTATACGCATAACGCATATCGTTTAACAATCCAACTTAAAAAATAAAGTGTGAATTAAAAATGTTCAATTAGGGAGTAAAAGCGGGTCTGCTTTTTCCTAGCACCATGTATACGTGTCTTGATATTTTATCTTTGACACTTGAGTTATTATATATTTTGTTGAACGGGTTGTTTTGACAAACATTCGGTATATTTACATTGAAAACACCGCTTAGGTCTTACCACAACATAATTGTCTAACAATGAAAGTTACAAAATATATTATTTATTTGAGCATAATGATAGGAATGGCATCAACTGCTTGAAGTTCCAGACAGCAGTGACGATTCAAATATATTCTGTCACTGTAAAAACAAGTAACAACAAAATAGGTGTGATTATGATTTATATCCATAATTTGCCAACTACTACTACTTCTAATTGAATTTTATTTGATATGTCATAATAACAAAGAAACATTTATTGGAACCCAAAGCCGAGCGGTTATAGTCGCTGAATTCTAACTCCTCAGCTCATCACCACAGTCCCAACTTCTATTAAACTAAGGAAGTTAGTAACTTCGCTGGAATGTACCTTGCTTACAAGTATAAAATGAAATTGACGTCTAATAATATGTGATAAAGTCTTGGTAAGTTATTTGTGTGAATATGAATGTGAAATAGATAGGTAGATTGTGGTATATTTTGATAAATAATTATCAAGTATGAGTATGTATGAGTTCCTCCAAAATTTTGCCTCGTATTCAAATTGCCTCCAGACTCCTAAATTTGAATTACGCATTCTACTCACATTCACCTGTTCATATAACTTAAATACAACTTATTAACATGACGCTTTAAAGTTCTGTTCATCGTAAAAATGAAATCTTCTTAATGTAAAGACTGTTGTTGTTTGTGAAATGAAACTATTTATTGTGCATTTCGATTACCCTAGATATAGCATATATATACGAATAGTCAATCCATTTAACAATAGGTCAATTTTTCAAGCATGTACATTGATACAAATCGTTAATTGATAAAACAATCAGACAAAAAATAAGATGCGGAGGCACAGACAAGCAAGTCCGGTATATGTTTACGGTAATTAATCCTTTAAACGACCCATGTTCTAATTAAAACTCAAACCGATTCCTCATTGTGATGACCCTCATTTGCCACTGATAGATGGCTTTCCTATCTTTCATTCAGCCAATGATCCTCTAAATTAATTTTCAGTGAATAAGACCCTATCAAGATATTTTTATGACCATAGTTCCGAATGTTTACCATCATTGCTTTTTTCCAGGAAGAGCAAATGTCAAAACTGAAACCAGTATAGAATATACATGAAACTAAGTTTATACAAGTATTTATTGAACAACAATATCATCAACGAATTGATAAGCTGAAATATGAATTCAGAGTCAGCTTTTACGAAGCCTTTTACATGTACACATATTGACAATGTTTTATACAACATTGTTATATTTATCCTGCATTCGCAAGCATTGCTGTTAAAAAATTGAGTTCTTGCTCGATCATGAGTCCTTATTTTTCTTGTCATTAATTATGCCAATAAATTGGACGAAACAATAGCAATGCATAACATATGGTTAACTGATACCTGTGTTAGCTAAGAAAAGGCTATATAATGATTGTTATCAAAATGTCTATGTGCATGTTTCCCGGTATGACATTCAAAGGACATTGCAGGACGAAAACAACTGAATTAAAGACATTGTCGTATCCAAGAGAATTACACACGTCAGCGTGTTATAATATATAGCTACATTTATCTGATATAACGATTGAATACACAATTCTGTATAATCCGCCAGTGTTTTTTTTTATTACGTATTAAAAATTCCGACATTTTCTTTTTTTTAAGCAATATCATCATCCCAGTTATGTTCAGCAATTTTTCCAGCTTAAAAAACGAATTAAAGTGTACCATGTAATTTTGGGCCGTTGCGTTCATTTTATTGTGTTACATACCGTCTGATATATGTGAAATGCAGATTTATGAATGAATATTACCGCGTACGAATATCGCTCATTGAAGAATGGATGGAAATGGGAAACAAAATGTCATTAGAAGGAGTGTTCCACTGACTTTGCATTATTTATTAGGCTGATATATTTGTAATATCCCGCACGGCGCCTCACTGCCTTCTGCGGCTCTGAACCAGGTATGTGACATAGGCCATTCGTATTATCTCAGCTTCTCAGTCTAAATATACCGTACGCGGTCGAAAACGAATAAAAACTTACTTGGGAGTTTTAGATTCAGAATCATATTGGTGTAAGAGGTAGTAGTTAATTTCAAACTCAGCTTTTGTTAAATCCGGTAGCATGGATGATAATTTTTTTAGACCTAAGTCAGGTTAAAATGCAAAGTGGAAAAGAAAGTATTGAATGTTTTATAAAATATTTTCTACTATAGGATGTTAGTGACTCGGATGTAACTTTTGTCCCAATGTATTTACTTTATTTAAGAAAAGGTGTTCATTTGCAACTAAATACATGCCTGCTTTTTAAAATCTCAATTGCGTTGTACATTTGATTTACTACGGAATATTTTCACCATTGATTGCACATCTGTAATCGCGTACAGGGTCAAAATTACACTGCCCAAACAGCGCTTCTGAGCGCTTTGATTGTGAAGATCCATGATATGTTATATTCTATACACGATAACAAATTTTGAAGCAGAAAAGTATCTGTTTTATGCTTAAATATTGTAAGGATTTTTAAACTAGCGTCAGCATCAGTGTAAGAAAGATTTAAGTTTGTACTTTTTTATATACATGATCCTAAGTAAGCATTTTACAAGTATCTTTTGCATGTTTCTTTACACATTGCTTTATGTTATGTTTGAACAAAATAGGTCACAGCAATTATATGTTTAATTGTTTATTTTCCCATTGATGAATGATTTTGATAGCTTTTTAACATAAAGGTTGAACAGTAAAGAGAAACAAATACTGTCCGTTAGGGTTCTGTCTAACAGGTCTCCAACCCAGTACAATTGTCAGTATCCATTATCTCAACTTCTAACCTGTGGTACTTTGACAGGAGGAAAATAACAAAGAATGCAAATACAATTTTATCTATATGCCATTTGGGTCTTAAGTTTTTTTTTTAAATATTTTGTTGTATCTAGTTATAGTTGGATTATATAAAACATGTTGATGTAATCGGAAATCTGCTTAACGATAACGAACAAAATACATGTAAGAGACACACGGGTACTGGCATAGGTGCAATACATTAAAAATTTTAATTACCTTACGTTTAAAAAGTACAACAGTTTTTACTTACAGAACAAAGTAGTCCTAGACTGTTTCTTAAAATAGCTGAGGTGATAATTATATTTCATATGGCGTATATCACGTTCATAATAAATGATATGTTTTATCTTAAAAACAAATATAACATAATAGAATGGACGAAGGTACTTGATTCTGGCTGATGTATACATGTAGTATGTGGATGAAGTCATTTTTGTTAAGCTTTTAAACAGCATATGCCATGGTGAAGAGCAAGTAAATGTATAATCTGTCTTAAATATCCCTTCGATAACATCTTTCTGTTCTCGACAGCCAGAATTTCAACTTAGTGCTGTACTACAGTTATATTATTATAGTTTTAGTGGCTTTTTAGCGGCTTTAGTGAGACTTTAATCAACACAATTTATAGATCTTTTTAAAAATATGAGTTTGTAAGAAGACAGACACCAGGTGATTATACCTCTTTTGGAACTAATATAAACCGACACATATACATGTCACTGTTAATCAATATTCCGTCTCTAAAATAATGGTTTACTCTCGTGACATTTGACACGCAGCGAGGACTTTCTCCTCTCATTTAACCTGACATAACCTTCAAACGTCTGAAGCCTTATATTAAGTTTCTTGACAGTCAATCGAAGCATTTCAACAGTGATGGGGTGAACTTCATTCTTTGTTGTATTTGGCAGGTATTTAATTAAGAATGAATGTTTGTTTTGTTTTAAGATCATGTGGTGTTTATGCACAACACGCAACAATTCTGACAGAATTTACATTTTTATTACCTTTAATACCCCCATCCTCCTTTGAAAAAATGTTACGTCATGAGACTTTTAATGGACACAATATGATAAATGGTGTTGTCAGTTATTCGACCAGGTATTAGAGTCGCTTTGACAGTCGTTCTTGCTCTGTCAGCAATTCTAAATATGTCAAATGTGAGGTGAGACAGCTTTGCGGAAAGAAAAACAAAACAGTTCTTCCGGCGTTTGGGATCTCTCGATCTCACACCAAATTCTTTGATGTATTATTTTACGCCCTCTAGTTAAGCACATAAGCACCCAGTTTCGCTGACGGAAATTAAAGTCACATATAGCATAGGCCGTTTGGCTTTTTTACCTGAGAAGTACAGTCGTCAATAAGTTGGTTTATATTGACATTTAATGAAACAGGCATGTCAAAAGGAGTTACAATTTTTTGTGTCCCTATTCAGAAGTTTTAAACAAATTTTAACAGTAACATTGTAAGAAAGAAAATATTGTGTTTTTTTTAAAAGCTTAACTATTATCAAAGGCATAGTGTTGACAAGAAGTTCTTCAATATAAACCACTTTTTGTTTTGTTTGTACATGTGTCATTACCCCTAATATTTGAACACACAGTTTTGTTTTAAATAATGTATTTATTTTAAGGATCGGACGTGTTTGTTACGAAATAAGTACTTAAACAATTTCTTATCAATTAACAACACATGGAGCCTGCAAAAATGTTATTTTGTTTTGCAATTGTTCCACAAAAGTAATATTAAAAGTATATGACATTTGCTTTAGATACATAAAGTAAATTTAACATTTTGCTATTTGCCATACATTGCGCCAAAATGGTTTAAATTATTCCTTTATCTTTTATTTCCCGATGCTAAAAATGCTTCCCTTTTTCTCAGATGACGGGGATGTCAGTTCATTCACCGACTGCTTTGATTGACAGCTAAGTAAATTGATAATTTTACGTCCTGACGTTCCAGCCGCCAGCAGGCCATATATTGCCTCTCAAGACGTCCTGATATCCTGGAGTTCATAGAACACTCAAAGATCCGTGCTTAAAACGGAGGTTTATAATGAATAGTATCTTTATCAGAGAGAACAATGGTGTTGTTATTATACGCGTTTACAAGAACTGCTACAACACTCTTTTTTTAAACTAAGCGGTAATTATATTTCAAAACACAAATACATGTCACAAACAAATGTCCACAACAAGACATCTCACTTGTTCAATTTAGTTAATGTCTCTTCATCTTAATCGTTGCCATACAACTGGCGTATTGTCCAAGTATGTTTAATAATCTGGCTTAGAGCGAGATCCATATCCTTACTTTGCCTTTTTAAATACAGAACCCTCCATATTTAGATTTTTTTATATTTATGTTGATGTGCTGCAAACAACAAGCAAAACAAAGTTTTTTAACCTGACCTATTATATTTTTTCACGTATTCAAAATACAACATACACAATAAATATAATTACAAACATATGTTTTTAATATTAATTCAGATAAAAAAAATTGTATTTTAGCGTTATTTTTATATTTGGCTCTTCTTAAATGCGTCAACTATGTAAATTGTTTACATTTGCCCTTGCGTATTTGTATGTGATCTAACCATAAATGTTATTCATGTATTTAAATCATTAAACATTCATTGGTTATTTAAAAATTAGACATTTTTTTTAAATGGAGAAAACAAACTCATGATAATGTTTTGGAAAAAATAAGGCACAAGACCGTTTACGAAAGCTTATTCTAATCGCCAACATCATCTTAAACCATAGATAAACAAAATTAAATACCTTCAGGTTAAGCCTACAAAACAGAGAGAGCGTACTAATGTCAGTATTTTAATAGATCATTATCTAACACACCCTCCAGCAAGTTGAAGCATTGGAAAATGTGTTGCCAAGATCTAATTTGAGATAGAAACTAGATTTTGATAATAAAACAATTAAGATTAGTTTAATTCCGTTTTATTGGTATATTTATGTGTTATTTAGGCGGCTGTTAATCCTGACAGAAGCCTTCAAATTGATACTGCAACAGGGGGTAATTTCTGTTAAATATCATGTCGATTTATAAGTGAAACCATGCTTAATTTAGTTTTATTGGTAATTTTATGTGTTATTTAGTCTCCTTCTAATGCTGTTAAAAGTCATCAAATTGATACTTTAACAGAGGGTTATTAGTACTTACAGACACGACCCTTTACTTTACTTTGTTTATTTACGTAAAAGGCTCAAAGATTTTAAATGTTAATAAGAAACGGAAAATGAAGCATTTTTTATTGCTTTGTGTTATGATTATTATTTTGTGTTATGGAAACATCCGTGTTTGTAAGCATCTCTCTCTCTCTCTCTCTCTCTCTCTCTCTCTCTCTCTCTCTCTCTCTCTCTCTCTCTCTCTCTCTCTGTCTCTCTCTCTTTCTCTGTCTCTCTCTCTCTCTCTGTCTCTCTCATTGTCTCTCTCTCTGTCTCTGTCTGTCTCTGTTTCTCTGTGTCTCTGTCTGTCTGTCCGTCCGTCAGTCAGTCCGTCCCTCTGTCTGTCTGTCTGTCTGTATCTATCTCTCTCTCTGTCTCTCTATGTGTCTCTCTCTATCTCTCTCTGTCTCTGTCTATCTCTCCCTCTCTCTCTATCTCTCTCTATCTCTCAAATATAGTAATTTTAGTGCGATCACATGTACATCTACAAATCTATATGCAGCAGAGACGAATAGGTTAAACACGTTTGTTTCCCTCAACTTGCTATGAAGGCATAAACTACGTCTTCGCTGGTTCTCTGTATCTATATTTATTTACAATTTCTTCCATTCTATTACAAGAAATATCACAGATGTTTCATATTATTCAAGGAACAGGAGGGACCATGCACTTGCATGTAGGAGCATTATTTTGCTTCCAGCCAAACGAACGTCTACTTTGCTTGCTTTCTTGTTACCTGCTTCATCATTTTGAACATGCTAGTTGCATGGTCAGCAACCCAATTCTTTTCTTAAAAGAAGACATCATTTTTGAGCTTCGAAATCATATTATTGTCAATTAGATAAGTGTTACCTTGTTGTAATTGAAGACTACACTGTTAACAACAGAATATCGATTCTTTTCTCGTCATTGCCTGCTTAATTAGTGTCCGTATATACCGTTGTTCTGTTACAGGCACCGCCCTCTAAAACTGCGTGAATTACACCATCCTTTAGTAAGGTACCCTAACTGTAACCTACCACAGGGCGAAAAAACTGTTTTCTTCCGTTAAGTGGCTTCGCATGCATTTAGTACGTTAATTTGATTTGTTAATGTACATGAATCAATGCAAATAAATCAAATAACATAAACAGATCTTGTTTCTTAAGTGTGCAGTTTCAGTTTTGTAATGTTGTAATTACTATTTCTATGCAACAGATATATTTTATAATTTTACACTACGTCATCAAAATTTGACTATCTTTTACATAACAACATGTCAACAATGAACAAGTATGTTTACATACCATCTTCAGTTGTTTTTGTTTTGGCGTTGGTTTTACAACACGAATAATATAAATATAAACTGAACCCGACATACTGAAAGTTTACTTACATACATTTCTTGTAAAATGAAATAATCTCAGGTTTCAGTTGTCTCTGTAACTTCCTTATTTTGTATTGCCTGACTGGCAAAGATTGTAATTGCAAATACGTGCAGGAAAGAACGGGTTTGTTTAATAGAAATTTTCTGGCTGTGATTTCGATGCCATGCTGCGTAATTTCAACTTCTACTCAATATAGATGTACATTCCTGTTGCGTAAGAGTCTCCCATTCAGACATGTTTGACCTTGTGGCGGTCTCATTTTAGGACACTGCTTACGTAACTGTTACGTCACTGATTTATATATTGTTTTCTTTTACATGATATTGATTTGCTGCTCGTATTAAATTTTGGGATGTTTAATGGGTCATGCAACTGGTACATTCTGAAATGTTCTAAGCTATTAAAAATGTCATTGTTTTCATTTCTGTGTTTTTTAAAACAACAGTATGTTCATATACTTTTGGATTACAACTAATGTAATTTTGGATTTATGTTGATAATACTGCCATCTTTGTGAATTATTTTGGATTTAAAAAGAAATTTGAAATTTCATCAAGTAAGTGGACAATTGTATCAGGACTTGAATCAACTTTGAATTTATTTGAGATAAATAATTCATTGTTCGGTTTGTTGAATATATAATAAATAATATTTGATTGTTGTAATAATTGGTAACGTACTTTTTAATACAATATACTGTGCTGCACACTTTTGTTGCGTCATTGAGCTTTACAATACCATAACAAATCATGATTAAATAAAAGCGGATGAAATCAATATTTAAGTACATTAATATCCAATATACGTCAACATACTTCAACCTTCTATCCGATATAAGAAGTTTAGGATATCTTCATGTATTATCATTAAAACAAGTGAAATAATACTAAAACTACTTGGTAAAGTGGTTTATGTATTGTCACATATTGTAAATCCAGGTTGCGACATTCCCTTTGAGATTATCAAATCATTGTATTACAAGTGCTTCTCAAATAATAAATCAATATTTCCTGATACCAATGCTGATTAACTTTGTCGTTTTTTTGTTGTTGTTGTTGTTTTTTGTTTTGTTTTTTTGTTGTTGTTTTTTTTGTGTGTGTTATTTGTGTGTTTTTTGCGGCATTGATACTTTTCAAATAATAAAAACTGAAGGTACAGACATTGTCGGCAGACAGAAACATACATGCTGGATTCTATTGTTTAATGATTATGATTATAAAACATTTTATTATAATGTCACAAATAAAAAGGTAAATATGATGTGTCTCGTCCCCTCTACCATGATTCAAACAATAAACTGCTTCAGTTTTGTTTCTTTGTACATGTTGTACGATTAATTAACGTTAAATATACTAGATAGATGCGTTATGTTTTAATGCTGTGTCTGAAGACAAATACACAAATTATGGTATTTTAACTTAAACCAAATAGTCGTTATTCTTCCTTTTGTGATTGCCAGCTGTTTTGAAAGATTTTAAATGTATATGACATTATAAGAGAGTGTTCAATGTTGGATAAAGCCATCGAAAAAGGTCACAGAGAAAGGCTTCTAAGTATAACGCTGGCATAAGATTTGATTCATGCACGCTCGTTGTTGTTTTACCATTTACAATAAGGATTCTACAACATGTAAACTATAATTCTTACCTTTGACATTAAAAGAGGCCTTTCATATAGATACTTATATCCTTTGTTTTACCAAGGCAAATGTATTCAAGGCATTATTCAGACATTTTCCGCTATGATCTTAAATATTACTTATGATTATTTGTAAAAATGATAAAAACAGCTTGCATTTTTGTAAGAGGGACAAAAGGGACAACAATCTCATATATTTGTTTAATATTTAAGCAAACTTGTGTCAGTGACAAAAAGCATTGTAATATTTTATTACCAAACAGAACTCACCATTGACACTTCTTTGGAAATATAATGACTCTAGAGAAATCATAGACTGGCTTAGAACGGCTTAGTATAATATATGGCTAGCAAAGGTCAAGCAATATTTAGCTAAAGTAGATTAAGGTATTCTCAGCTGCTAAATATATGGCGTGATATAGGGCAAGCCATATTAATACAGCTCTTGAAACATCGTTTTATCAATGTGAATGCCTCTGTGTTTTATCCGTATAGCTAGACGCTGTGTCGCAGTTTACGTGAACATGGAATATTTACATACAGCAGTCTTATTGCTCGAGTTTATATTAAGACATTGATTTTTTATTTTAATTCTGGTTGAAACAAATCACCATTTAGTATTATTGATTTTTTTCTCTCAACCTGAATCCCTTTTTTATATATTTTAATAACATAAAACTTATAATAAAGGAGCTCTTTCTAAATTGTGTTTTATAAATTTTGGTTATGATAAAACCATATGTCGTAAACTTAAACTTGAAAATGGTATTTAAACTTGAACCGTGTTTTGCGCAATTCTTTTAAAAATAAATACAGATATCTTATATGCGTCAACATGTGTCGTTCAAAATTGGTTTTCTATAGCTCATCAAGACGAATATGATTTTGCATCATTACTTAAGATGTAAAAGATAAAAAATGTTCGTTAGAATCCGTAACAATCCTTGCAAACGTGTATGTAGTACTGTCTTTATATATCATATAATATTTAAAATACTGTTTAGAAATTGTGATGGTATCTGTGAATTAAAAACAACACCCCTTGATACTTTTTATGCCGCTGTACGGCGTCGACTTCCAGGAAGCTGTTATTTTCGTTATAATACATGTATAGAAGTGGTGCCGAGAATAGATTTTAACTCGTGTGGTATTGAGTAAACAACGGGAATACGACTTAAATTGTACATAAAATATTTACAACACACACTTTGATCTTCAAGCATAGCTAAATAGATGGGTCCGGCGTTTTAACTAATTTAACAGAATGTCATCCATAAATTATTTATGACTGGCTGAAACTCTGAACACAAGACTGCAGGGAAAGATATAAAGGTACTTTACTTACAAGAAGTAGACCGTATTCGAATAAATATTCTTAGGCTTTCAAAATATTATGAAGTTTTGATGAACTGCTGCTATATAATGCCTACACATGTATACAAAGTAAATATTGTTGTGCTTAAAGGCTTCGACATTTTTTTCTTCAAAATGTATCTTTTAAATTAAGTGTAACATAAAATAAAACGAACAATACTTCAGATAAACTGATTATCGAGTGAGGCATGAACAGAGACGTTAAAATAATATATGTTTCAAATTCGTGGGGTCCATAACACTAACTAAGCCCACTGCATTTGATTATTATATATACATAATATCTTTCATAAAAGATATATTCGATACTACAAAAAAACTACAAAGAGGGTGGAATTATATGTTCGCATTACAGTTTGCTTGGATTTAATTCCGAAAAGTCTATACAATGAGACTTGAATGCATTTATCCGAATTATGCTATAAGCGAGCTTTACACTGAGATAGTGAATGCCTGTTTTATTGGCTCTCGCAGTGATGTACGAGATCTTAATTATTAATTTATTTTATGTGACAAACACGTTTAATCCCTATGCAAGTGAAACCCCTGATGATATTTTGCAAGACAACGCTTGACACATGAAGTCTTACATTTTGCAAATGTTAAAAAAGAAAATCCTGTAAAAATGGAATTGAAAAGATAGAAAATCCTTAGAGCATTTTTCTTTATCTGTCTACTCATTATCTTCAAGTTACGATAAAGCTATAAATAGCACATCCCAAAACGTTTGTATCGGCTGCTTAACGTCTTACTGTTATGTACAGTACCTTTTAGATATAATTGATATAATATTTGAACGCATGTTTATAAATAACACATCCCGAAACGTTTGTATCGGCTGCTTAACGTCTTACTGTGTTATGTACAGTACCTTTTAGATATAATTGATATAATATTTGAACGCATGTTTAAATATTAAGGCTATTATGGCTTATAACATGAGGTGCCTTTAATAGAATAATCATTTATCCTTAATGTCTATCGTTTTGGTAAATGCTAAAACAAAGTTGTGTAAGTTTTAACATTGTGCGGTCTTTATACGCATTTTATGTAAATTTTATAAAACAAATTAAGCTGATAATGTAACTGTGCCTTCAAGATAAACGATCTTTAATAAACCTGGCACATAAATGAAATTTGATGCCAAATACTCTCAATTAAATTATACGTGTTTTGAATGATTTGTTTAAAAAGAGACATAATTGAGTGCCCCGTAGATTCACCCATGGAATAAAAAACGAGGCGTCCTTTTAAAAACTCATTCAATGCCGCATGCATTCTAATTTCCCCTAAGAACCATTCCAGGGAGCAAGATTAATTGAGGCTGTGTCCCCTTATTGAAAATAAAGCCACATCCGTTTGTAAAAAATATATTTAAAACACCACTGTCTTCTAAAGAGTTGCAGAGCTCTGTCGGTATGCAACAGCAATGAAATGTGCACAAAATAATCCGATAATGCCATTACTTTAAAACACTCAAATGCATTTTAACTCGTAATTTAAGAAAACCGTTTACGAAAGAAATAAAGTATAATATTAAAAAACAGTTTTTAATTTTGCAATATAAAAAACACACATTCTTTTCAAGGACATAATTTTCAAAATTATATATATAGAGAGAGACTATATACTAGATAATAGAGAGAGAGAGAGAGAGAGAGAGAGAGAGAGAGAGAGAGAGAGAGAGAGAGAGAGAGAGAGAGAGAGAGAGAGAGAGAGAAACAGACAGAGACAGACAGAGACAGAGACACACACACGCAGAGAAGAGAAAGACAGACCCTTGGAAACAGTTATTTTATTTGTTGTTGTTTAACGATGTGTTGATAATTGAGAAAATAAAGAAAAATTGGAAACGAAACAAGCTGTTTCAAATCGCTTTAGGTTCGTGTAGAATAATGCAATTATAATAAATAATATAAATTTAAGGCAATACAGTAAAAGATGAACGGCTTTTAACGAGTTGTACACATACAACAATTACAGGTAACAAAGCAAAAGATAACAATGGAAACACATCTTATTGTGTTAAGAGTATTAAAACGTCGTTAAATTTTTACAATCATATTTTATAATTTATCTAGAGTTTAAAGGTTAATTAGTTTAGTTATTGGTAATAAGCCTAATTATGTTCTGCACAGACATGCGATTATCTTCTTATATGTTTTTTTTTCAAGCGAAATAACTCCTTTTAAACTGCCTCATTATAATCAGATTGATTCACATTAATATGTTTGTTTATTTGTAAATTTGCCCGCAGGCTGCCAGACAAGATTTTCAAAGGCGTTGTTTAGGAAACAAGCGGTAAATAATATTACTTGAGATAAAGGCCTTTTCAAATTACAGATTGTACAGCTTTTATCTCTTTAAATGCGAATTAAACTGGTTCTGTTTATATATTGGACATTAATAAATTCAAGATAAATTCCCTCGTATTTCATATGGGAGCATGTCTAATAAATTCCCAGAAGCTGTTTTTCTTAGAGGATAATATATTTGCTTTAAAGAAAAATCAACAGACGTGTCTCTTCATTAAGATTTTCCAATATCTTGCTAAATGTAAAGCCTCCCAATTCTATACCATGCTTATGCCTGCAGCTCTCCCTCAATTCTTGATTGCACTCAAGATTGCGATCGGTCTGACAGCACTGAGATCGGGATATCAACTCTTTTTTGATAATTTTTAGGATTATTTATCATGAACAATGAAGAAAAGCTTACACTCGAAAGGTGAAGTTAACAAGAAACATGTACGAACATACTCCTATTAATATATTTTAAAATTGTATATGTCATTCCAATGAGGTAACTGATGTGTTTCCTCTATTTAATGAATAGTTTTTCTCATTTCTTGCAACATTTACATTGACTGGCATGTGAGTTCCTTTGTCTTGTGCTTTTTTCAAACTTTTAATATACGTTGCAATACTCATAGGAACTTATCATCTTTTCATATTTCTCAAATATATTTTGTTTTTGTTTCTTGCTTATATACTGTCGTTACCTTTTAACATACACAAAGCATGATTAAATATGATGGCGCCCATATCTACTAAGTTGTTATGGTAGCCTTCTGACCACCCGCATTTAAGGCAAATATTGTTTCAAGAATTGCTAACCATTTTACTAGTTTTCACCGCTGTTAGTTGATCTTTTCTGCTTTAAACGACGATGAGCCCCCTGCTTAAGTAATTGTGTCTATGGAAGTATACATATAACAGAACTATTAAATATTGATAGCATTGTAATGATAAATTAATGTTGATTCACTTGCTGGTCTGTCAAGTTTAAAGTTAGAATGGGTTAAACAAAATACAACTGAACGTGTATTGAAATGTCTTAATTATACCAACATTTTTTCAATATTAACGAATAAAGTGTAAATGATATTTTTAAAGCAATAAAAACTATGCAATTTACTATCATTTAATGATGCTGGTTATTTATATGCTGACAATATTTTCAATACTTTGTTTCAACCCGCTTTTAACTTAAGACATGTTCTTCAACAAATGTGCCTGGCGTTTCCGTAATGCCGCCGTATTTAACAATAATTTACGACTAATTGATTTCATGATTGGCAGATACACGGGCGTGAGCCTTCAACAAAAGCCATACATCGTTTATATTTTCAGAATGTATACGGTTTTTATTTGATATTTAAGCCATCTTAATGTAATACATTTGATCATTGGCATTTGGTTTGCATGCTATCAAACCATACAGTTAAGCATGGTGTTTTAAATTGGCAGCGAATTGGACTTCAAAATACCGACACTTATAACATTTGTGATTATGCATGCAACTCTACATCAAGACCAAGTGGTAACGCAACAACAACGTAACAACAAATTTAAAACAATAGCAACAATAACAACAATTTCTGTTATCGGTGCTTACGTAATGTTCAGAAAAAGCTAAACATGTGCGTAGATTGCATAATGTTTGATCACCTTTTAGTGCTCTTTTTAATAATCTTTTAGAAACATGGAAGTAGCAAACGCAAGATAGAAAAATAAAAATGAATAACAGTTAAATGTTGATTGCTGGCTATCAATAAAGATTCTGAATATTATTTTAATGTCTTTTTTTCGTAAATAATTAATTCATTAACTTCATTAATGACACTTAGAGTATTTTTGGTTTTTATGATGGTATCTAAGTAACGTGGATACACATTAATTGGACGAATCACGTGTATATTTATAAGCATGTCGGTAACCTCTTCAAAGCAGCGGTTCCTTATTAATATGTTTATGTGGATATCAAACACTTACATACCAAAATTGCATCTGTTGAGTCATTTGTTTAAACTTTAGAAGCTAAAACAAAACAAATAAACATTAGATACGTCAAGACAGGGCTATAACTCCAGTGATATCAAGTGGTTGGTAATGTTCTTTTATTTTGATATAATCGATATGTACCTACAAAGTTAACTAAATCTACTGTAGCCTTATCATTATGCTAGTTATATTGTCAATTTTCATCAAATGCCTACTAAGCTAGAAACGCCTTGGAACTTTTAAAATAGAAAGATCATGGAAGATATAGACTTAAATATTTAACTTATCTTACGAGTACTAAAAGAATCCGTCTTTGAGTAAACATTATCTATAGTTGTTCTATTATCGGCATTGTCTAACAAAGGCGATGAAATGTAAGACAGCACAAAATGAAGTTCTTTCTGTTTTTTTAACATATGAATTTGCAACTTTTGTCGTTAAATTGGATATCATAAACAGCATCCAATATTGGTAACACTGTAACCGTCCATTCACTGTTCGCATAGATTGAGTTTTGAAATCAGTACAATACTCAGTGTACATTTGAAGCACATTGTTCATGTAAACTTATGTTCGGATAGGGAAAGTTGAAATACCTCCCCTCCTGTCCCCCTTAAGTACATGGCACTCATGATTGGCACAATAATAAACTTCACATTCTTGGATATGTTTGAAAAGGCATAAATCTGGAATTGATATGACAACATTCAGGCCAGTTTTCTCACATGTCTACCACCTAAGTTTATATATAACAAACAAACTTTACTGCGTAAAAAATAATTCGAAAATGGTAACTCGTTTTGTGGTTTTTATTCCGTGTTTCATTAAACATGCATGCAACAAAAGAATGACTGCTTCGGTAGGTGTTCACAAAAGTATTGATAGGGTGTATTAATTAAGGAACCGTAATATAGAGGTCCATTCATTTACTTAATCAATGAAAGCATTTGATTTCATTTTCAAAGTGCTTGCAATGCTGCCTTCGTGCAAATTTCCCTTAAGAACTATTTCACAATGCTAGATTAATTGTGATTGTATGCCGACATTGAAAATAGCCGCATCCGGTGGCAGAAAATTATACATATTAGACCGCTGTCTGGAAAAGAATGGCACGCATTGATGAATGTAATGAATATGATCTTTCTCGTGCTGCACTATTATACGATAATGCGACGAAGCGGTGAGTTGAAGCAGCAAGTTATACCTTGAAAATGCCAAAATATTGTTACTTATTCTATAATAATTATAGTAAATAATTGCGCTAATCTACACTAAAGTTCTTAAAAACTTAACCACAAACTGGTAATAAAAATGGTTAATAATAACTCAAATAATCATCGAGTCTTAAACTGTCAATGTTTTTCAAAAAAAATAATGGAAGCGCGCATTTGGGTTTGATGTGGGTCTTACTTTAAAAAGAGCTCAGTCAAGTGTCCTCACGCTTTGCCAAGTGTCCCTACGCTCTGTCAAGAGTTCCTTGTGTCCCTACGCTCCGTCAAGTGTCCCTACGCTGTGTCAAGTGTCCTAAGCTCTGTCAAGTGTCCCTACGCTCTGTCAAGTGTCCCTACGCTTTGTCAAGTGTCCCTAGTGTCCCTACACTCTGTCAAGTGTCCCTAGTGTCCCTACGCTCTGTCAAGTGTCCCGACACTCTGTCAAGTGTCCCTACGATGCTCTGTCAAGTGTCCCTACGCACTGTCAAGTATCCCTACGTTCTGTCAAGTGTCCCTACGCTCTGTCAAGTGTCCCTAGTGTCCCTACACTCTGTCAAGTGTCCCTAGTGTCCCTACGCTATGTCAAGTGTCCCTACGATCTGTCAAGTGTCCCTTCGCTCTGTCAAGTGTCCCTACACTCTGTCAAGTGTCCCTACGCTCTGTCAAGTGTCCCTATGCTCTGTCAAGTGTCCCTAGTGTCCCTACACTCTGTCAAGTGTCCCTAGTGTCTCTACGCTCTGTCAAGTGTCCCTACGCTCTGTCAAGTGTCCCTACGCTCTGTCAAGTGTCCCTACACTCTGTCAAGTGTCCCTAGTGTCCCTACACTCTGTCAAGTGTCCCTAGAGTCGCTACGCTCTATCAAGTGTCCCTACGCTCTGTCAAGTGTCCCTACGATGCTCTGTCAAGTGTCCCTACGCACTGTCAAGTATCCCTACGTTCTGTCAAGTGTCCCTACGCTCTATCAAGTGTCCCTGTGCGCCACATAGAATGAAATGGGTCAAATATTTTATTTAAATAATTTTGTCACTTTTAAACCGTACAAGCCTCTTAGTGCACTGGTTATAATTGACACATCGATAACGGGAAAAATGTTCCAATGATAACAAAAAAATAACGAATTGTTTAATTCATCTAACCTAAAGAAAACACATTTCAAAATCAATATTTTCACTTATAATCTGTCATTTGAAGTTATATTGTAATTCATTATTCTGTATTGTTTAACAATGAATTTCATCTGTTTAATAAAAAAAGCCATATGAACCAACTATGTCTTTGCCGTTTGAATCTACCGTAGAAATGTAATTAATTAATAATTGAATAGGTCAGAATTATATTGCTTTAAACATCTATGTGCCGATTTGTGATTTTCGGAAATCATTGATTAAAATAGATTATGTACTACTCAAAGTTTGTTACGGATGAACATTTTTACATTAGATATTTTGTTAATATTATCACTATATAAAATCTTGCATACAATTAATTGACAGGTATTCGGAGGTCTGAATACCTCATATAAGTGAATTGCAATTATTGATTTGATTTGATATGTACACTTAGCACGAGCAGCAAACTGTCGCCACAACTGATCAAAAGTAGAATACGTATAACATGTGATCCTTAGCAAATTTTGAATAGTATATCAAGTATATAAAACCTGATTATATGTATTTTAAATCTCTTAAACTGAAGCATCTTTCAAATATCTAGGGAATATTTAAACCACAAAGCTTATGGATTGGCCATTTTATATTGAATTTGTGATTAACAGTTGCCCTTGTATAATTTTTTGTATACAGAGATTAGACAGTATTCCGACTTGTATTATTAATCTTTTTAGATGAAGATAGCATTAATTTGGCGTATTTGTCTATATTGGCAATTATGCTGGGATGCGGAAGAACACAATTCATATGCTTCGTTTTGGAACCAATCAGTGAAGCCGATACTAAACAACACAGATCACAAGATTGTTCAATTAGGATTCTGTTTATAAACACATTTTGAAATAATACTGGTAAAACATCGGACAAATTCATATTTAAAAATGAAATACCGCTTTAGTTACATTATATGGCTTTGGTTACACACAGATATCCTTTCAACTTGGAATAATTTGAATTATTGATAAGAATAATAAAGAAATAATTTATATTAAAATGTACGTGTAGTGTAAGAAAAAGTCGAATGTCCTTATAATAGTAACATATTTATAGCCTTGAGGAACAAGTCAATGAGTATTTTGTCCGTGTGTCTCCACCATCTAGACAATATGTTAACATCGCTAGAACATAATAAAGATCTAGGACAGGGAAAGCCTTTTTCTCGATAGTCTGTTAGAATATATGTACTTACGTTAGATGCAATACATTACAGCTCGAATGATATTTTAATCCTTCCCTGTTAGGGATTAACGTCCTTTCATTTATATCCATTTTGTGAAAATAGGACTAACAAGGAACTTAAAATTATCCACCAGTATATTGCCTATTGATCATTGTTGAGCTGAAAAACAAGAGCACGTTATTTATTGCCAGCAGGATTAAATAGTGTTTTAAATTTGATGATCTTTCATTTTTTAATAATATGATCGATGTAAACCTACAGCATATGATCGGCATTTTGCACACAAATGTGTAGTTGTGTAATTAATACAGAAATAACCCAGTGCTTTGGCTCGTTATGATGATTATCCTTGCTTTAGAAATGGTTTATAAATGTGTTGTTTTTAACATTTCGTAAAATTTGTGAATGTTACCATTTTTAAACTATGATACCTATTCTAAAGTTTTGCTAAGATATACACACATACTTATGTTGCATTACATAATATTATTAATATAAATCGTTCCTCTTGAGGCTTGGGTGTTGTTCTTGACATGTTTCTTGCTCTAAGTTACCAGGACCCTTGCTATTAGTTTATTTTCTTATTAGAAAAGGTAAACATATAAATAAGAGGTGTTTCCACAAAAAATCGCCTGTACTTTTATCGGCCATCAGATATAACAATGCGGTGCACAAAGGCAGAAGTCGGATGCTATAAACACTTTGATTATTATTAGTACAGTGCAAACTGCATACATTAGAGCTGCAGTATAGTACTGTAAACCTCTTTAACCTTGTTTCCTTCTCGTTTTTGAAACAGCATTGTGACATAATGTAAAGTAAAACATAGGGAACATATCTACATTAAAAAAAACGAGAGCATGGATGCAAAGAAATGCTCAAAATAATTTAGAATTCAACAATAAATTGAGTGCAATTGCATGAGAAGACACAATATAAAACGTAATTATCATTTAAAATATGCTAACCAAAAAAAACAAAATAACATACATGTGTATCTGCATCTGCCGACTCTATTTCAAAGCACCTATAAATTATGTTATTTCATTCCGTATCTAGAACACGGATCCTGTAAGTCGACCATACATTTAAAAGAAAAAAAGAAAAACAACAGTGTAACATTAGACATTTGAAATCTTTGAAAGACATTATCAGCATCCTTTGGCAAAGACTTTCAATGCTAGTTATTTTTTTTCATTTCAACCGAACCAATAATAAACGTATTGAAGTCGACATTCTTATAGATGACAATTTATACTTATTTATGACTTTAAACACTGTATTTCGCGTAACTAACATGCATTTCTTTGTACGATTATCGGATACATTGTGTTCATAAAAGACATCCAAAACTGCAGAAAACGATACTAAAAGACACTTATTTTATTGCGCTGATGTTTTGCACAGAATGCAGCATATTTCCTCACTATTTATTGACAGTGAGCATTCACATGTTTTTCTAAAAAAAAAGCACTTTTTATATCCCTGTTCTTTAACCTAGAAATGATTAATTGTATAATCGACACATTTAAAGAGTGGCGTGTGATTAAAATATATCTGAATCTTAAATTGTAATAAGATACTCGCCTAAAAGCAAAATAATTGATTTATATAGCCTGGGGGTTTTGACGAAATCAGGATGATTGGATGATTCAGTTGTATAAATGTTTATAAGGTTGTTCTGTTTTTGGATTCAACTACATGTTCCAAGAAAATGCATTATATCTTAAGATATTTTAATGTACATTTATTTTGATATGTTCTCCATGTTTTACCATGTATACTTTATGTGCTTAGATACAACGACGTTCAGTAATATTACCTATGTCAGGGAAATGTTACAAAATCCTCAATCACGCTAAAGTTGAAGCTATGCTAGTGTAAACCATCAGACTATGAGGGACCTCAAACCGCGTTTGTTCAAGTCCCGTTCGGGACTTATTCGGCAAGGTCTTCCGGCAAATCCGCGGCGCGGAGGTGGTAATACCCAGACACATCTTGGGGCTTCCTCAACTTAAATAGTTGTGTGTCACTATAAGGATCATTATTAGTCGCTGTTATGTATAAAAAAACATAAAACAACAACAACAAAAAAAACACACACAAAATAAAAAATAAAATAAAACAACAACAACAACAACAACAAAATGGTTCCAACATCCTTATATTTTAATACCTAAATTGTTTTACTCTATGTTTTCTTAAAATATTAAGCTTTTTAACATTTGTTTTGAGCATTATTACCAATTATATATACAAGTGTTTTGTTGTAAAAGCCAATTGCCATTTTATACATCAGCTGTCTATCTCAGGGTTTAGAAATACTGTGATAATCAATCTCAGTTCTCCTGTATCTTTAAGGACTCTAGTGAAACAGAAAAGAGAAATCTATGCAACTAATGTGAGATTGACCGGAAATAAAGTATACGTAATAAAAGTTGCGGCAAAAACAGTAATTCACCGATCTTCAAACACAACTATGAAGCCCAATGCTTTAAAAGCCTATCGGATGACACACATTTTGTCTTCTTAGAAACATGTTTTATTGAAATGTGAAACATTTATATATGCGACTGTCTTTCAATGCGATATTACGTTTTCAATCAAAGCAAGAAGGAAAATAATTATCGTAGGAAAGAAAATCGCAATAAAGGGTTACGTTTAAAAGCCAACATAAAATGAATTCAAATGTTGGGTTCGGATATCTTGTGAATAGAAAGTGCGGTAAAAATATTAATGTAATGATTACACAGCAAATCAATAAATATCGGTAGTTTCGATTATTACGATAATTCATTGTGGCTTGACAAACGTTTAATTTTGGGTGCGAAAGTTACAGCATTTTGTCGAGACTTAGTCGCTTTGAACATATTGTGTCAGGACTGTATGGGTTTTTATTACTTTGTCAATATTTGCCGAAATGTCTAATCTTGTAGCTTATTAAAAAAAACGAACACAGCGGTTTCATTATGGGCTTACCAGATAAGTTAGGTATAAAACCAATCAATTTCAGTGATGCCATGAGTAACAAAGACATGTTTAAATCGTCACATTTACATCAAGTGATCTTACAGAAAGATAATTTGCAAAAAATAAGAAAAAATGCTTATTTATGTGTATTTATTTTTTAACGTTACTACAACAACTGCACATATAGCTGCTGCAAAGTTACAAAATAAAGTGTTACGAAACTCGCGGAAAACAAATCTGGACAACAACAGACCGATCACAATATTTGCGACATCATTATTAGATGATTGTCGGTAGTCTACATCGACAGTCTAGTGGACACAATGAGATAAGGCCCTTAGCACTTTTGTAGGACAGCTGCTCCCGAGAAGAGATAACACATTACTCTATTATTATATGTCGAAGATCGCAGGATGGGTCGTTATCGCTTAGTCTTAATTGATTGTTATTAGCGTTCCATTACTGATTGCAGATCATATCTGGGACGGACAGACAAGGGACGAAAAGATTTCGTGGTCATGTTCGGACAACATTTCTTCGTACCCAGGGACTCTCAAAGTGTTGTTGTTGTCGTTGTGTGTGTGTGTGTGTGTGTGTGTGTGTGTGTGTGTGTGTGCGTGCGTGCGTGCGTGCGTGTGTGTGTGTGTGTGTGTGTGTGTGTGTGTGTGTGTGTGTGTGTGTGTGTGTGTGTGTGTGTGTGTTGGGGGTCGGGGTTGTTTGATTATGGGTTTGTTTGTTTGTTGTTGTTATTTTTGTTCTTGGTTTTATGTTTCATTTATTGGCATATACACATTATCTGTGAAATATGTTGTTATTTATGTATTCAGTTCTTAACGTAGAGTGCAACTTTTATAAAGTGTTCGTGAACTTTGATCGCTTATAACGTCTGGTTATTAACTTTTTGTGACTTGTTTATTTTATTTGTTTTCATTACAGTCTATGTTGGTACGGTATAACAATATAAAGCCAACGCCTTTCGGATGTCTTGAAGCTGGTATAAAAAGAATTTAGAATTTACAACATTTCGCAATTATTTCAGTTTAGTTTGGTTTGCAAAATAAACAGTCCAACTTGGATTGCAATCTGTCAGATATTGACCATTAACACTCATCTTGCTACATGTTTAATAACCAAGCTTAATTCTAAGTGATTTTGCATCTCCATGGGAAACTGCCTAGACACATTGCTAGAGACTCACCCGAAAACATTGCAGACCCTGACCTGTGTCTTGTAAGGAAGATCATAAATGTTTAATATCTTTCCCCATGGTTTATGTCGGTTACTGATAGACAGTGTTCTATGTGTTTAGAATGTAAATATGCCCTGCGGCTTTTATATACATAAAGTTATTCTTAATCAGATTGATGTCAAATTTATTGGCTGGTCTGAAAATTTTGCGTACAAATGCTGGGACTGAATCTATTTTAAGCTCGGTTGAAATTGGATTGAGGTTAATGATGTTTGTATATTTCAGAAGGGCGCGCTTCGTTATTTAAACACCTTATTGATCAAGTCATTAATCAGCTTGAAGCCGATGGTGTTGGTGCATCATATATTGTTCATTAATCAGTAATAAACAACAACACTAGTGGCGATTATGGTGATTTTAGCCATAAATAGTAACAGAAACACGTGTAAGTTATGCACCGGACCATAGAATAGGAATACGTCAATTCTGAATATACGTTTGTGTCATAACTTACGACAGTTACATGTAAACCGTGATAGCATCAATATAGCAAAAAAGGGTAAAAGCACATTTTCTCTTCTCGGATCTACAAAATGGATGCCGTTTTCGGTCCACTTTCATTAAAAATACGTTTTCTTATTGATTGCACTATTCGTTATAGTTAGCCTGCACTCAAAACATTTTCAGGTACTGGAGGCCCCGGGTTCGAACCCGCGACATACAAAAGTCGTTAAAAATGATAGCGGTATAGCTCCCTTGCTAACGCTTAAGCATATATAAGGGTAGTTCCTCGACTTGTTGGTCCAGTGTCAGGATAATGTGACTGGGTGTGGTATCATGCCAGGTCTTGCTATACACAGGATTGCTACACACAGTGAAGGTAGCACTTTATCTGCTTCAAGTGGACAACGTCTCCAGATAGCAGAAATACTGTTGGTGGGACGATTAACTCAAATATACAAACAAATCAAAACCTTTTCTTTATTGACATACAATGGAGAGTGGAAATATTGTAGGTATGGAACTTATACGAAAAAACAATTTACTGACTGGTATTGACAAAGAATACACATAAAATTTACCCCAATGCTCTGGCCATAAATACTATATTGTCAAACTTATTTTATCAATTTATTTGTTTAGTAATGCAATAAATTTTCTAAACAGTTCATGTGTCGACAAAGTAATAAATACAATAAAAGATTTGCTGACCGTTCGAATTACCAACAGACAGGCCGACAAACATGCCAAAATATAGACAGACAATTGATTGATGGAGGTATTGATCGACTCAATGCTCATTTGACTTATTTGCGTAACCACCGCGTAACACACAGACAGGCCAAGCGACAAACAACTAATTTGGCAGGAACAATGAAGTTGTTTTGTCTGTTTTATTTTCCTCAATACATGTGGTGATATGAACTTCAAACCAAACAGCCATTGTGTATGTTTACATGTACCACACAGGACAGGCAAGTTAGATATTCACGTCTTGAAAAAGATATACATGCTGATGTCACGGAACTCACAAATTAAGAAAAAAATGAGTAATAACTACAGAGGACGAAGGATTTTGCCACTCTTGCTGTCATAGACAACAAAAGAAACTTGGCTAATCCACTGTCATTGTGCTAATTTTAGGACTTAAAACATTTAACGATGATTACCGTGCCAAAAACGCATCTTGATACATGTACAATGAACGATTGAAATAACCATACTTGCCTCTAAGAGTATGACAAATAAAGTATGTGTACAAGACATTACCCCTTGGATAAGGCCGATATACTTACAGTTAATCAACGTACATGCAGGTATAACTGGGACAGATCTAAATATTAGTATATTTCTGGTTATAACCCCTGTGGGAAGAGTCCATGAGATGACCCGAACAACCAACCGCGACTCTAAGTAACCGACTGGTGTTATGTAGAGTTATTATCTGTTTCTGGTTACACAATTGATAGCATCGCCGATGCCAATTTGTTTCCTACATGTATTATACATCTTTATGACAGGTTGTTGTATTTGTAATGAAGCCGCATGCCAGCTGAGATACGTGTGCTAGAAATCGGCTTCCGGAATGTTATGTCCCAAGAAGAAAAACAAGAATTTGTGAAATGGAGAAGAATAAAAAGACTGAGCAAACAATAAGAAAAGAATGCCAAGAAGTAGTAGTTTATGCAACGCAGTAGTAGTAGTAGTAGTAGTAGTAGTAGTTGTAGTAGTAGTAGTAGTAGTAGTAGTAGTAGTAGTAGTAGTAGTAGAAGTAGTAGTAGTAGTAGTAGCAGCAGCAGTAGTAGTAGTAAAAGTAGCAGTAGCAGTAGTAATCTATGATGTTGTTGTTGTCGTAGTTGTAGTTGTTGTAGTTGTAGTATTAATAGTAGTTGTGGTAGTAGTAGTTATAATAGTAAAAGTAGTAGAAGTAGTAATGGTGGTAGTAGAAGTAGTGTTAAAAGTAGTAGTAGTAGTTGTAGTGGTAGTAGTAGTAGTAGTAGTTCTAGTTGTAGAAGTAGTAGTAGTAGTTGTAGCAGCAGTAGCAGTAGTAGTAGTAGTAGTAGTAGTAGTAGTAGTAGTAACAGTTGTAGCAGTAGTAAAAGGAGAATAAGTAGTAGTGGTTGTTGTGGTATTGGTTTTTGTTGTTGTTGCTGTTGTTGTTGTTGATGATGATGTTTACGACATATTGCCAACTACTTTCTATGCCTGCAAATCTTATTAAAGGATATCTTAATTTACATCATCAAATTATCAAGAAGATCCAACCGATCTTTCCGCAGAGGCTTTGTCGGCCCTCTAGCAGTATTCCCCGCAATATTCGCCAATAATGAAACATGCGTGACATGCTTTGCGGTAACTAGAACAAGTGAAAATAATCACCATTAAGTTAAAAACCATGTGCGTATCCGCTCGCATGTTCATTCCGTAAACGCATGCATCTTTCCACAATGGCAATAACTATGTTAGGACAATAAAGAACCTAGAGTGCCCAATTCAATTAACAACATTATCAGCGGTTAAATGGGTCGAAATGGCATCTTGCTATTTTGGTGCTTGTCACCATAATGTACTTTTTGATAACTATTTTATTTAAGGGACAGCGCATCTACCGTATATTATTGTAATCCCTACTTTTCCCCAATCAAGACCGAAGGGTGCCAAATTAGATCGACGGTGGGCTTGCTTCTAGGTTCTTAATTTCTGGTTTTTGTCTAACACTGTCGAGATTGGAAAATTTCCTGATGTTTGGTCTTTGTTAAGGTGAATATAATTTCGTGTGAATATCACTTTCTAACATTGAAGATAAAAATTCGTCTTCTGATCTTATGTTATAACAGTGTTATGTTTATTCTAAAATAAGATATGTCGCCGGTGGTTTTAAAGTGAAGCGTTCATACTTTTATTTGTAATGACAACAGCGAGTACAGCGAGGGGTGGCTTAATAATATACAGATTATATACTGTTTGATATTTTACATAACCACTTATCTTAATCTGCATACATGTAAAATCTGTAAACAGACACACGCAGGTCCGCTGCGGGTATTTTACAAGTATAACTGGACAGACATACATTTTTTGTAATGTGGCAGGATAGAACATAAAATACATCAATAGTGGATACCCATCACTTTGGGGTGTTTATGTTATTAAAGTTGTACAGTCTAGAGAAGGACGGAAATGTTATTTATGAAAGTGTATTATTATGGCCGACAGTCGCGAAGGATGCGTCTGTTTTAGTGCCTTTAAAAAGTTTCCTAGCCCTCATATGCCTAATGTATTGTTTATTTCTAGTGTATGCACACTTGTACTAATATCTGTTGTCTGCTGTCACATACATTGTTTTATGTTCAACAGTTACCCCGGTGCTTTTGAAAAGTATTTTACACACTAAACACCGTTTAATTATTTCTAGTGTAAAACTCATACACGTCCAACGAACAAACGTGTTATATTTAGAAAAGAAATCAATGATGAGACGTCACATTGTATGTTTTCTCTTCCCTTTATTTTCATTTGATATCCACGTCCTATCTAGCAATAAATCATTGATAATGCATGAGCACCAGATGTAAATACAGTTTTAAAAAGTTTACATCCTTAATTCGTTTGCAGGAGGCGAAATAGGAAAGCGTTAAGTTTAGTCCATTTACGTGTTTTAGCAGTTTCTGTTATTGTCAGTTATCAGCACCACTGACTGTCGTCTGCTTATTTACTATGTCTTACAGAGTAAAATTCCAACATTAAGGTTTGAAATAAAATCGCTCCTGTAATTTGTTTCGTTACGTTTCGTCGTTATTTTGCTTATTAGTTACATGCATGTGGAGAATAATGATTTATATTGTTGTCGTACATGTTGTAGAAAAGTGAGACATAAAAGGATCCTTGTTTCTTTATTTAATCTCAACGATAAACAATGTTACAGAAAGTGTTGTTCATGAGACAGCCTATTTATATAATACAGTTATTGTATAAATTAATGTATTGTTCTATAATAAATAGTGCGACATAAATCGTTTAAAATAAAATAATTTATGTTTTTCCGTGGACCGAAAAATATTTTATAAGTGTATGTTAAATCGAGTGTATATCGCGTGCCAAGTCATGGTTGTGCTTTGTCTACTTGCTCGTACTTCCTTTAGTTTACAGTTTACAATGCTACATCGTTTTTAACTAATGATTGTTAAACAGCAAAAAAGGCATGTTGTCCGAAAGTTGTTAGGGTGTGGTATAATTTCGAGTCTTGTCTCAAAAACAAGACATACTGTATTCTAAAAGTATGTGTAACTTTCTTGCGATCAATGTTAACATTTTAATTAACCCGTGTTTCTATTTGTTTCACTACAGCACATTGAAGTTACGGCTACAGACATGATGTATCACCTTGTCACAGCTCGCAGTTAGGCCATAACCCGCCATAACCCGCCAGTTCACCAAAACAATTACTCGGTTAATTACCATCATAATATATGTGTCACTTCGGACTCCCACCCCCTTTCTCCACCACGACGACCACCACCAACAACAACAACAGCAACAAAGCATGGTCTCGCTCGTATATTTCAGAGACATTACCGGCATAATAGCAGACCAATAACACTCATTTGGTTTTGTCATGTTGCTTAAAGTATACGGTCATAGTAACCGCAATGGATATGTTCTCGCAAAATATTAAAATGTGTAGTAACTATACGTTTTGAGTTGACTTCAGTTTTATTTATATTTAAGACATACTTAAGCAAATTGACCAGATATATTTATTTAAACTGAATGGTATTTTGTAAGATATTCCATTAAAAATGAAAGTTATGTCGCATAGAAGACGTAAATAAAAACATGTGTTAATAATTTTCTCAACACATTTAGTTTTAACTCGTTTCGTCCATGATTTAACATAAGCTATGACATATCAGTCGTATTTCAGTGAAGCATAGATTTCCACCCATGTCAATATCTGTGTTATCAATAATATATTTCAAATTCATACGTCTATCAATCATCCAGATTTCCAATTGCATCCTTCGGGATTTGTACATGTAGTCATTACTAGATAGGCAGTTGCTAACACTTCAAGTGAACTCTTGCTAAGGTTTCTTGGCACGTTCGTATTCATAAATTCTGACACATGTTCATTTAATTTAAGTCAATACTACTGTAGCATCCACAACTCTGTCAGGTACATCACAAAATATGCTTATTATTTTTAAAGCATGTTGTTTCTTTCGCTGCACATAATTTAGAAAAACAAAACATCTTTATATAATAAAACATGCTCTCGTGAGAGATAAAGGTCGCTTTTTGCACAAAAATAGACAAAAACTACATATTTTAATTCCTGCTTTGCTTAAAATTTATTATGGTGTCTGCAAAAGAAATTATATTAACTAAATCCACAGCAAAATATACATATATCACGCCATTTTACTGAATTTCTCATTAAGAAAAGGGAAACATTATAATAAGAATTAAAAGAACGACTTATACATTTTAATGAATACCTATAGATTAATGCTACAACAAGTACCTAAATACATAAACAATCAGTGCAAACTAAATTGCATTGCAAATTCCACATTACATAATGACTTGGGTGATTTCTATTTTTAAATCCATCTTTATATTTAAAATAGCCATGCACTTTTAGTTTATTGCATAATAAAACTTGATGTATCATGACATGTTCAAAAGTAATTTGATCATTTATTATGATTATTATGATTATTATGATTATTATTATTATTATTATTTATTATTATTATTATTATTATTATTATTATTATTATTACTTTTATTTATTTATTAATTTATTATTTATTTGCTTTTCTTAATATGTATTACTGCGATAGTAAAACTAAAATAAGATACAGATAAGAGTTCTTTTTTTCTCAAATGTAACTATACACGCATCAATTGTAAGTAACTGCAAATAAAAATGCTTTTGTATATACTACTTAACTAGTACAGCAATCGCCACTAGCCATGCATTAAGATTGGCTCGTAATGAATAACGTTCGGAGACATGAATATCCATATCAAGGCGGTTAATTTGCAAAGTTATTGGGGAAACAATTCCCATAAATCAGGAGAAGCAAAAGAATTAGGTCTGAAAATAAACATAAATATATCACCAAATTGGACTTACGTATGAAATCATCGGGATGTTGAAAGCGGCCGCTATCTTCGCCTCGTGGACGCATGTCTCCTGCGGCCCGATGTAAACCGACACGTTCTGGTTATAAAATTCCACTGTTCGTTTGATGCTTTGCAGTTCCATATTGTACGTTTCACCAATGATAAAATCCAACCGATGGTTAGGAAGAATGGAAGTATCATTATTAATTTCATCCAGAGCGAATGTGAGGGCTCCGGAAATAGCCTGTCCATGTTTCCGACGGTAATCGTCGGTAATCTGTAGAGCTTCTCCTGGTGAATTTTCCGAACCCGTTATGTACCCGATTTTTATTATTTCTTTCGAATACAAGCACGGCAGAAGGCATACAATCATCACGACATACATGTTTACTGTTAGATTTATATGCTTACAAGTGCAATTGCGACTCATAAATTAAAATGCCTGTCACAATGAATCCACCGTTGCATCTATGTGGTAGCCAGATACTATGTCGGAGGTCTCTGTTGTTACAGTTATGTGGCTCGTTAACGCAATAATAAACGTCATGTCCTCCCCTCTAAGCCGGACAGGCGAGAAACAACGTATCTGTAATGAAATAGAAACAATCATT